>CM038553.1:145100-745100 GCA_021527575.1 Ensete glaucum | reverse complement strand
ACAATATTGATAATAGCTGATGCACAGTGATCCAAGAATACTAATATCCGAATAATCATTGATATCTGAATAAAAGGAAAACGATCATTATTGAGTGTTAGCAGTATTTGTTAAGATAACTAAAGATAGTGTTTTTCGTGTAATTTTATAAATGAAAAGAAAAGAAATAAGCTTGTTTTTATTTATGTTTTTAATTATGGCGTGTACATAAAAAGTTTATGATATATAGATATATATATATATATATATATACCCAAGAAAACGACATCAGCTACAGTAGTACATCATGGACGAGTTGCACATCGGCTCACAATCCTCGGGTCGCGGCCGATTCGAACTCCACCGGGTTGGTTCACACAGCGAGTCAACCCAGCCGTTAAATGCTCACACGGCCCATCTCACTGTTCCGAAAGCCAGATGAGAGCGGCTGTGGTGCCTTCGTCGATCAAGCATTTTGCCGAAGGCTAAGGCCGAACGATCCATCGATTGCGTCGTCCTAGGCGGTCGAATGGCGGAGTCAGCTGACGAAGGCGGTTCCAGGGATCCGGCCTTGGGAGCCGACGGGAATCCACGGCGCAGCCCCCAGGCCTCGACCTACAAGGGCAAGTCCTGCAAGGGATGCCTCTACTACTCCTCGCGCCTCAAATCCAACGCCCGTAACCCCGTCTGCGTCGGGATCAGCCGGACGCTTCCCCAAGGTTCATATGCTTCTTCCTGTGCCTGTAATGATTGCGATTTGCGGGTTACGACAGTTGATTTCTGTCTGCTAATACTATAACATGGAATAAATAAGAATTTCGTGGCCTTGTTGATGAACAGAGTGGTGCCTTTTGGTGGAATTTTGGGTGATTCAACTTCGTTAACTGGGAGAACGTTTGTTGTGTTACTTCTGTGTTAAAACAGTCATGTGCCTCCGCTGATTCCTTGGTGGCTTTGTTGTGATAAGAAGGAAATCTTAAGCAGGAAGCGTCTGATTAAGACCGTTGTTGGTATTGAATTGTTCATTTCCCTTGAAGATAAATATGGACTAGTAGGGATTAGGAAAGTGAACCCTTCAAATAAAAAACCATTTAAATTACTAGAAGATTCATGGAGAATATATGTATGGCTGATTATGATAGGAAAAGAAAAGAGAGATAGAGAGGGAAAGAGTGGTGGGAAATTTGGTGGATGAGGCAAATGAGAAACTTTATTTTTTCTTCTTCTTCTTCTTCTTGACAAGTCTCTACTATATCTACTTGATCATGAAATATTTCACCTACTTATATAGCTTAGATCAGAATTACAATACTCAATTTGATGGCTACACTCGTGCACTTTAGTATCTTGACCTATCAAATATTCTATTGACTTTGTATTATCATAGGCCATTTAACCTCTTTCTTCATGATCATCTTTTTCGTGTAACCTCTTATGTCTCTTCAAATCTAGATTTTAGGATTCTTTTACCCATGTGTTCATACTAGTGAGACTTGAATTCTCACTTTTAATTAAGTTTAATTTTTCTTAGCACCCCTCTACACTTATTCACTTTCATCATCCATTCTAAGTAATGTTTTCATTTTGAGAAATATCTTTGAGTTGAGGAGCTTGGTGAAAATATTTGCAATTTGATCATCGGATGTGATATAGTTTGATAAGCTCACTTCCCATATGAAATGAAAGCAAACTTCTATATGCTTACTTTGTTCATGGAAGATCGGATCCTTAGCCATTGCAATAGTCGACTTGTTATCAACATAGATCCTTATAGCTTGATGTTGTGTATTATTTACTTCCTCTAAAAGTTTTTTTAGCTATATAGCATGATATACACATGATGATGTCATTATATGTTTTGCTTCAGATGTAGATAGCACCACAATAATTACTTCTTTGAATACGAAGTGGAAGCGGTGCTCTTCATTAAGCTCCATATCTCTACTTATAACAACATTTGAATTGTTAGGATCAAATAATTTGTAAGATTTGCACAAAAAGATCTTTCTTCTCGTCCATGCTCCTCTTGGAGTCTTCTTCTCGAAACTTGATATAGAGCATTAGATTAGGATATAGACAACACAAGCAATTTCTTTATTCACAAACACTTTGGGTATGTTTTTGGTTTGAGCATGCTTCTTACTATGTTAAGAACGGTCTGATTCTTTCTTTCCGTCACATCATTTTGTTTGAGAGAACATGACATCGTTAGTTAATGTTAATTGTTATGTTCATAAAGAAAAAGTCTTCAAATGCTTGAAGGTGAAATCACCACCTCAACCGGAGCAGATAGTTTTAATATAATAGCTGGTTTTTATATAGTTGCTGTGTTCAGTCTCCACAAAAGTTTTGAGCTTCTTGAGCATACGAAAGGCTTTCCTTTTCTTCTTTCAAAAGAATAAATCTAAGTTTTTCTTATATTTGAAAATAGTGATGCTTCCCAAAGGGTGTTGGATTAATATATCTGCAAAGATCAGAATGAATTAGTGGAAGTGGATTCTTTACTTTAATATTTATCTTGTGTGGAAAGCTTCTTCTTCGTTAATTAGGAAAAACACACCTTTTACCTATTTGACTTGAGTATAATGTATAGGGTAGGCTTTTTTAGTAGATAGCATGTTGAGATCTCTGAAGTTCAGATGTAAAACAACAAAGCTGTAAAGTCTCAACTACTTGGATAGCCATAAAGTTCCTACTTAAGTTCAAAGTATTTAAATCTTTATTTATAGTTTTTATTAAGGTCTTTTTAGGTCTTCCGCTACCTTTCCTCATTCCACTACTAGTAATCATTTCACCTCTTCTAACTATTGTAATTGTAGGTTTCCTAAGCATATGTTCATACTATCTTAGATGATTTTCCCTCATTATATTTTCTATCGAAACAATATCTAATTGTTCACAATTAAAAACAATTTGTTTCTTATCTTTCCTAGTAACTTCGCGCTTCCACATTATCATTCTCATCTCAACAATACAAACTTTTTATAGATGTTGCTTCTTAATGTTTTACACTCAAATCCTTAAAGTAGATTCTTAAAGTTTTGCTGGTTTAACAACTATCATATAAAATTTCATCTAAATCTAAAAGGTACCAGATGGTCACATGAGACTCCGGACTCCCCTCGTCATTTTAAGCATCCTATTTTTACTATATGAATACTATTTTTATAAATATCTTTATCTTGTTAAATAATTGACCTAAGATACCTAAAACCAAGGAATGCAATCAAGCAGAGGGCTTAGTATGGGTATGCAGACCTTCCACTAGGGTGGTACCACAGATTGGTAACGGTCGATTTCAACCGTCGGCGGCCGATTTCGGGCGATAGCAGCGAGGAAGGGAGAAAGAAGAAGAGGGAGAAGAAAAACCTGGAGTCCGTCGATTTGTCGCCCGCGCGATCTGTTGCTTGCGGGCGGTTTCTTCTACCCGTGCGGGGAGAAGGAACGAGGCAACATCGTATTTTTTATTTTTTTTAATTTTATATCATATTATATTATATTATGTTGTATTATATTATATTATATCAAGCGATACGCCTATGCATACCATTCGGTATCGGCATACCGTACCATATCGAGCTGAGCTCGGTACGTCGGTATGGATCGATACGGCGAACCTTGCTAAAACTTTTACTTAATAGATATTCTTGCCCATCCAACTTAACCATATTTAGAGTTCAAATGTCCAAGCCTAAAATATCTTAGCCATGAGAAGTCCTTCACATTATGGTTAATGGTTAAGATGAATAATCTATTCTCTTCATTTGAATAATTAAATGATTTGTGTCGCATCTTAGAATAATTGTAAATGTAAATATCATAATCATTTTTTCATAGCTGTCGAAGGCTAAGGATATTGTTATTCATGTTTATCACACAATTAACATTTGAAAGAAATCAATGATTTCTATTTTTGAGGCGGATTAAAATTTTACCTTTGCCTCTCACCAATAGTGGAGTCTTCAAAGGAGACTTGTCCTTTGACAGTTTCATTCAACTCTATGAACATAGTTTTATCAGTTATCTCCATATATATGTGGTTTCCATGTATCATTGTTTTGCATGACAACTTCTTCTTTAATGTTAGTAACAAGAGGATATCTTCTTCTTTCTTTTCAGCAAAATTAACTTTTTCCTCAGCTTCAATTGCTTTTGTTCTAATAACATTCAAAAGCATAATGATCATATTTTTTAAACAATAACATTGACTCTTGGAATGATTATACTTTTGGCCTTTTGTATCTTCTCATTCTTCTTGTTTTGGCTCTCTCATTGTTTCTACCTCTTCTTCTTTCTCCTTGACCATGTTCTTTGCCCAGCCATGGCTTCTTCCACATCCTCAGCCTCTTTCCATGATCATAATCACTTGAGCCGACTTGTTCCACCGCATCCGGTCACCTCTTGTTGACTAAGTGTTTGTGTTTGCAAAAAACTCAGTATCTCATCAATAGTCATATGGTTTAAATCTTTTGATCCTTGAATAGAGACTATGATACCTCTTGTTGACTAAGTGTTTGTGTTTGCAAAAAACTCAGTATCTCATCAATAGTCATATGGTTTAAATCTTTTGATCCTTGAATAGAGACTATGATATAGTTGAACTTCTCATGCTATAATCGAGCTATTTTTATAGTCACACGAATATCTTTTAGTTTCTCACTATTTCATTTTTATTTGATTCATAATGGTGAACATTCTTATAAAATAGTGTCGGGCTTATTCATATGCAAAGTTTCAAATTCAGCTTTAAGTGAACAATCTCTGAGGTTTTCTTGGAGGTGTTCACAGCCACAGTCCTCTCAAGGTTGCCTTCATCTACCCTTTGGTAGATGAGGAAGAGCGACTTATTGTCTCCTTAGTAACTCCTTAATTTTATAGCCCATATAACTTCCTTCTTCATGGTTATCTATATCATGTACGCTCTCATGTCTCTTCAAACCCAGTTACGATTCTTTTACCCATGTTCATGCAAGAGACTTGAATTCTCCCTTTTAAGTAAGTTTAATTATCTTAACAGATTAGTTAACTACCAACCTTTTTGCCACCGTAGATTGCTTTGGCCTGAGACAACTTACTACTACTGGCATAGTCACATAGAAAGAATTCATCAATTATTTTGCAGGTTTTGATATAAATTAAGCTTGATCTATGGTAATCTCTTGGGAAAGCTTGAGTTTGTGATGTTTACTTGAAATCTGAAATATTATATACATGAGATCGATCCTTCTTTCATTGAGAACTAAATATGTACTCTTGTGACCAGTACCTAACTACATCATCGGTGAATCTGAAATGGAAGCTACAAAAGAAGGTCGTAGCTTGTCAGATTTCAAGTACACCTGTGTTGGTTATTCAGTTTTCCTTGATACGAAAAACAATAATGCTGAAAAGCCAGAGAACCAAGCAGAGTTGCCATTTTGTGCAGGCATTGAGGTCATTTCTTGCTTCTATAAGCTTCTCAAGTGCATATTGGCTAATGTGGTGTTCTTTTTCAGAAGTATGTGTCTTTTGATTACTCTTTTATATCTAAGAATACTCGAACAGAAAGTTGATTATAGGCATAGACAACCAACAACTGCTATAGTTGATTATATTTACAGAGACAAAATTACAGATAATTACATGCACAGACAATCACCACTACACTTTTAACATGATTCTATAGTATCATGAGAATTTCATTCATATTTTGGTAGTTGGATTTGACCCTAGCTTTAAGTTGAACTTTGGTTCAAATTCTATTAAAAATATCATTAGTCATGAATGTTTAAAAATATGTCATTCACGTCACAATCAGGAGAGGCAAGAAGTTGATAAACAGCAGATGTTGCATGAAATCATCTAGTTGAGTCTTCTGTTAAAATGAAATATACTTTGCTTCATATTGTTCATGTTTGAGATATTTAGTTTTGCATTTTACCTTTGTATCCAATTGAGATGGAAAAAAAGAGCAGGAAGAAGTGGGAAAGAGAATCTTTTGTGTAAAAACATTCCTTTTTCTCAGTTCTGGGATTCAGTATACATGTTCGAAATATGTGCTATATGTGTGCTTTACTTTTGTAACAGCTGAAAACCTTCACTGTGTCCAAGATTGCTACAAACTAGATTCATTGCCACTTCTCTAACATCTGGATTATATTTATTGCAGCTATTAGTGGACAGAAGAGCGTCAACTGCTGGTCATGTTCCTGCAAATGTTAATAAGGAAGGTAACGGAACCGTAGAAAGATTTTGTGGAAGTTTATTTGAAAATATAAGATGAATATTAAGTTGTCTAGCACTTGTTACAATGGATCGTAGTGCAGAGTTTTGATAACCTTGCATCAATTTTTCTGATTCATACTATGAGTATGATCGAATGTCTTATGCCTACTGAAATCCAAGAACTCATTTCAATTATTCGTCTAAGTCCATATCTAGTTGTTGTCAATTAATCTAACTTGGTGATTGTCAGTCTGCATATGATTAAACCTTGTGATGCATCATATATTATTTTTGTAGTGAATTTGCATGTTTATCAAAGGATCTCGACAACAGTAAAAGATCCATGCAGCAATCCAAATAGTTATGCAACAAATTGTTTTCATTGGTAGACTTCATATAATTTCTTTGGCATGAGAAAAGCTATTAGTATTTGCTTGTTCATCAGAAGTTTGGTTTCTTCAGTGGTTTTGGTTCTTTTTCTGAAATTTTTGTTATTCTGATCTATTGTTTGGTATTGCTATAGATGCTACACATCATTCACAACCACGAGCACACCGAGCAGCTCACCCTTCAGGGGATGAATTCTTCAACAGGAAAGCATATGGTTTTAATTCTGTTCCTACGTTTTCCTCAATGTGATCAAGAGTAAAGAAATGCTAGAGGTTTATCTCATGCAGGTTTAGAAAGAATGCTGGGCTGGTGGCTTCTGGTGTTGCTAAGAACCTGAACAAAGTCGGCAATTACATCAAAGAAAGTGTTGACAACATATTGTATCCATACCGCAGGCGACCCAAGTAAGATCTTGACCCCAACCCACACATCTAGTCACAAACAAGAAACAAAGAAAAGAAGTGCGTTTTTCTTGATGTGTGTTCCTCTCTGTTGTTCGCAGTATCAGTTTGAATCTGTAACCTTGTTTCGAGAATAATTTTGTTGTATAAATTCAAATGCCTGGCTGCTTGCTTGCTGCATATTTGTTTGGCCAGTGGTAATAGCTGTTATAGGGGCCAAACATTAGCAGCATTCATATCAGCTGGTGCACTTGTTATACCTCTTGGTAAATATCAAATGCATCGAGTCACTCATCTAATCATAGAGTGTCATATAAACATCCACATCGACTCATCATCGTGTCCATGTTTAGTTGTCATCCTTGTATAATTAATAGGGATCCGAGTGATGTGTGGATTCATAGTTCCATATCATGATATGCTTTTGGCCTCAAATCTCTTTTTATTGTGGTAGAAAATGTAACTAATTTGCTAGGTATTTGTTGAAATATACAGTGCCTTGGTTCACTTGTGATGTTTGAGAAGAATTATTTCTACCTAAACATTATTTATTAATTAAGCATCAGCTCGATCATAAAGGTCGTCATTTATTTTGCTCAGAATGATCAAATCTTTCTCAGAATTCCTCTCTTTCACTGCGAACTTTTTTTTGGCTTGGCGTTGACGCAGAAAATTTTCTCATGTCATGCATGCATTGTTTTCTAAAAATTTTTAAGCATCCCAAAGCGACAAGCGAAGCAAGGAAATGACTGATGGAATCTGTGCTACAAATGATTCTTACACTATTGACTTGCAACAAAACTAATACATCATCTTTATTATAGTTCTCATTCCATTTAGTTGACATATCATGATATTATCAAAACAAAAAAAAAAAAAACCCCCCCCTCTGATCTGACCTTTTCAATGTCTGAAAATTAAACACTGCAGCAATCTAGAATCTTTTCTTTTTTTTTTTTTCTGTTGTGTGGTCTTGTTCTACTTTGTCAGTGTTGGATCAAAAAACAGATCAGAATGCCATATCAGCATCAACTATAGTCGACTCATTCCACCAATAAGTTTTCTGTGGTGGTGGCTGTGATAACCTCTACCAATCCTCCATTAAACAATCAAAGGATATGCTGCAGCAGCAGGGTTAAACAATTGAGAGGGTGAAGTGTTCAATGACAGACACCCAAGAACAAGGACAGCTACCCACCACCAGGTTTAGTTCTTTGTTCCTACTCCGTCTACTTCCCTTTTGAGTTCCAAGCACCATTGATTGACCTTTCTCTCCTGCACCACTCGGATAGAGATGCTTCAGAGATGCATCTGCTGCTGCTTCTCCCTTGACGGGCGTGAGGCTGCACGAAGAAGGTATCGTATGGTCCTGCATGCATACTACTGTTTCAAAGTTCTAGAGTTGTGTGTGATCACAACTAGTAAGTATATGTTTCAGATCAAACAAAGGCCATGGTGGCGGCTATCCTTGGGAAATCTACACCCTGAAACAGCTCGCCCATGCAACGAGGAACTTCCACGAGGACAACAAGCTCGGAGAAGGCGGCTTTGGGACGGTCTACTGGGGTAGAACTAGCAAAGGAGTGGAGGCAAGTCACTTACTCAATCATCCATGGAGTCTGTGTGTCATGGACTGACCTGTTGCCGTCGGTGTAGATCGCTGTGAAGCGGCTCAAGGCCATGACGGCCAAGGCGGAGATGGAGTTCGCCGTCGAAGTGGAGGTGCTGGGGAGGGTGAGGCACAAGAATCTCCTGAGCCTGAGAGGCTTCTACGCAGGTGGGGATGAGAGGCTGATCGTTTACGATTACATGCCCAACCACAGCCTGCTCAGCCATCTCCATGGCCGTCGCTCCGCCGACCTGCTCCTCGACTGGCCTCGCAGGATGCAGATCGCCATCGGAGCAGCGGAAGGACTCGCGTGAGTTTTGAGTCGGGTTCATGGTGGTAAACCGTCGTCGCTTTTTAAGGTGTTTGATTCGATGCCCTCCCGACCCTGTTTCAGGTACCTGCACCACGAGGCGAGCCCCCACATCATACACCGAGACGTGAAGACCAGCAACGTGCTGCTCGACGCCGACTTCTGCGCCAAAGTGGCCGACTTCGGGTTCGCGAAGCTGATCCCGGAGGGAGTGAGCCACCTGACGACGAGGGTGAAGGGGACGCTGGGCTACCTCGCACCCGAGTACGCCATGTGGGGGAAAGTCGCCGAGAGCTGCGACGTGTACAGCTTCGGCGTTCTGCTGCTGGAGATCGTGAGCGCCAGGAAGCCCATCGAGAAGCTACCCGGCGGCGTCAAGCGCGAAATAGTGCAGTGGGCGGCGCCGCTGGTGGAGAAGGGCGCGTGGGAGCGCATCGCGGACCCGCGCCTCGGGGAAAGGTTCGAGCCGGCCGAGCTGCGGAACGCGGTGGCCGTCGCCTTGCGGTGCGCCGACCTCAACCCCGACAACCGGCCCACCATGAAGGAAGTGGTGGAGCTCCTCAAAGGCCGGGGGTTGTGGAAGAGGACGAAGGAGGTGGCGGTGGAGAAGGCGATCGGCGAGGAAGGGGACGAGGAGGAGGAGGATGCCGGAATAAGCGAACCTTCTCAGCCGGAGAGGCAGAGCTGGAAAACCACAATAGTGAGGTAGAGCAACTCTCCCTTCTCATTATCAATGTATCCAATGTGTGGTATGTAAACTTTATATATATATATATATATTATATCACAATTCATGTACTTTCTATGTTCATACTATCATATATATATATATATATATCACAATTCATGTACTTTCTATGTTCATACTATCATTTCATTCCATATGTACTATGAGCAACATATCTTATACTATAACTTCCTCATATTAATCACCTTCACATCAGAAGTCAATATTTTGAGCTAATATATAAAATGATCCATTTCTTTACATTTCTCTCAAACACTGAATTGTAACTAAAATGTATGTATTCTGTGATTGGAGTCTAAAACTGAGGTACTTAATGGGAAAAATAAAATTTATTTATCTCCTTCCATTTTGCACTTTGGATCAAATTCCACATCTGCACAACCAAAAATATGAGAAAATCATAGAAATCACCCCGAAGAATCAAAGAATTTACATTTTCGAATCAATCACTGTCAATTCTCAATACAAATGATTAATGAAAATTGAGTTCTTGAGATATGGAAATTGTGAAAAAATGAGGAGGATGTAAACACAAAGTGAAGATCCAGTTCAGGTACTTACAAGAAATAGAGAACCTTAATTTCATATCTAGCTTGGGGTGCCAAGGGAACCAACATAACCAATCCTACCTCATGCTAATTTGTCTGCATACCTGCGTCTCATGCATCTAGTGCCAGAATACCCAAGATCTTTAAATTAAAAAAAAAAAAAATCACATTGATTCCGGAGTGCATTGAGGGCACTGCCTTCGGTCCGAGTGATACCGGAGCTATGAAAGAATAACAAGCTCATCGGAAAGGAGGATACTGAACTGATCCCAGTTCTTAAATCTAGTCCAAGCAGTTGCAGTTGCAGCTGCAGAATCCCCAAGCACTACTGGCTCTCTTTCTGAAGCTCAGGAACTCTCAAGCTAAATCACATTAGCCGGATCAACTTCCGTTTCTTTTGTTCGCACGATTTATTTGCCTGGAAACAAACTCTGCCTCTTTCGATCTTCCACTTTCTTCAAGTGCAAGTTTTAGAGCATATAAACGACTTGAAGAAACATGTGCACCGGCTCTTTCATTCGTCTCGTAGAACAACCTAAATGCCTCCGAAGCCCTTCCACTCATACAAAGCCTACCGATCACCAAACCACAAACATCACCATTAACTTTCTCACACTTCTCCAAACTAAACAGCAACATCTCTTTAGCCTCCAGGAATTTCTGGTTCTGACACAGGGATGGAATCAACTCCTCCATCTTCACGCGATAACCATTACTGTAAAGTAATCCAACAATCTTGAGAGCTGTATCACTTAGGTTGTCTCCAAACAAACTGCTGATAACATTCGTCGAAAGATCGATATTAGGGCGAATCTTCCTATCCAACATCAAGGTGACCAATTCACCAGCTTCTTTAGCATACCGACTCTTCTTTGCCAATCCCGCGAGTACTGAATGGAATGTACCTGTGCTAGGTCGATGCCTAGTGTTCAACATTTTCCTTAAAGCCTCCCAAGCAAAGCCTATCTTCTCCTGCTGCAGGAATCCCTCGATCAGCATTTGAAAAGTTGCAGCATCTGGCACAAGGTCCCTCTTACCCATCGACACCAGCAGCTCATACCCTTCTCTCCATCGCTCCTCCTTGCAGTGTCCCAGGATCACTGTCTTAAATGCTGCCACATCTATTTTGGCTTGCTTATCCAGCAACTGTTGAAGCACCATCCTTGCCTTCTCTGTCTTCCCATTCTGACACAGGTAGTCGAATATTGGGTTATAAGCTGCCAGTAGGGGAATTCCTCGCTTCCTGAACACCTCCGTCTCCAACAGCTCGTCGACGAGCTCCTCAGCTCGTACAAACTCGCCTTTTTCACACAGGCCCTTTATCATGGTACTGTAAGTTGCAGAATCAGGCTTCACCCTCATCTCCGTCATTCTTTCAAACACGTTAAGTGCATCGCTGATGCTGCCCATGTTGCAATGCGCAGCTATCAGGGTGTTAAACGTGCAAGTATCCGGCCTAAAAGTCAACTTTTTGCCACCATCATCTCCTGGTTCCATGATCCCCTTGACCAAATCCGTCCTCCGGGCTACGCAAAGCCCTTGGATGAGGGTATTGTATGTGATCTTACTAGGTTTGAGGCCGAGAGCCACCATCTCGTAGAAGAGCTCCACGGCCTCATCCGGGAGGAGTTTGCTGGAGTAGCCGCGGATCAGAGTGGTGTAGGAAACAACATTCGGTGCAAGATCGGAGCTTTTTGTCCGCATTCCGTTAAGGAGATTGTGGGCGATGCGGACCTTGCCCGCGCGGCAAAGGCCGTCGAGAAGTGTGTTGTAGGTGACGACGTCTGGGGCGCAGCCGTGCCGCGGCATCTCATTGAAGAGGCGGAAGGCCTCGTCGACCATGGAATTGAGACAGAAGCCTCGGATGAGGGTGTTGAAGGTGCAGACATCGGGCCGGACTGCGGTGGCGAGCATCTCGTCAAAGAGGGCGGAGGCGGCGCGAGTGCGGCCACGGCGGAGGAGGGCGGCGAGGAGGGAGTTGTAAGAGAAGACAGAGGGGGAGGGGATAAGGCGGAAGAGCCGGACGGCGGAGCGGAGATGGCCGGCGGCGGCAAGGCGACGGACGAGGGCGTTGAAGGAGTGATCAGGGAAGGAGGATGGGGGGAGGGATAGGAGGAGGTCGAGGGCGGGGCGGAGAGCGTGGGAGCGGAGGAGGAGGTGGAGGGCCTTGGCGGCGACGCAGGGGTCGAGGGGAAGGTAGTGGCGGGACCAGAGTAGGAGGGGACCGGCGGCGGAGGGGCGACGGAGGAGTGAGAGGGAGCGGAGGAGGGCAGAGGGGGTGAGGTCGGAGGCATGGGAGCGGGCGAGGGCGGAGAGGGCAGCGTCGAGGGACGGGGGCCAATGGCCGGCAAGGTGAGCGTTGACGAGGTTAGCGATGGCGTGGGCGAGGCCGATGTTACGGTCTGAGATGAGGTGTGAAGGTCTGGATTCGATGGAGGAGGCAATGGAGGCGCAGCGGAGGGCGCGTCCGAGACGAACCATCGGAAGGTGCTTCCGGTTGCAGTCTCCTCGACTCTTGAAGCATTGCCGATGGATGGAGGCGGGTCGGGTCGAATTCGGATCCAATTTATCTAAGGTCCGCATCGGAATCCTATAAGTTGAGTAACCTTTTCATATATCATCTAATGAACCGATTGAGTGAGACCAAGATTTTTAATACCATATCGTAATGCTCAGTACATTCACTATATATTGATCCGATAGAGGATCGATGCGCTCAATATAATTTTGTATCTTAGTGTATCATGTGTCGGTACGCTCGGAATGTATTGTAATGAGAGCTAATCGATACATCGATACAATACGAGATCACGAATCTTGGGTGAGGGTATTGTGTTGTAACCACTAAGCAAGAGGTTGTTGTCCTGAGACGATGACTTCTCCTGCTCGTCTTCGGAGCTACACCTCCTCCAACCATTTCCCCTCCAAGGATGACATGGATGATATTGTACAGTCCCATACTCCAAAAACCTACTTTAAGTCACCTTTCAATTAAGTAAAATAAGGTGCTTTCTAGATTTGAAAAACTATGTCAAAAACGTAACAAGACCACATAAAATAATTATATGCAATTGAACACAATACATGCAGTTTATAGTCAATCATTGCATGATGAACCTAGCTCTAAGACCATTGTTTGGAAGCCTCACAGGAGCATCATATACACAATGAAAAATAAAAATTAAACTAATTTTTCATATTTATAATGTCATCGTGCAAAGATTGGTGCGTAAAAATCATAAAATCGTAAATCTGTGTAACACATGTTAGATGTTTTACCTAGAGAGATCGTATATCCCTGAAAAATCAAATCCAAATGAGAGGATGAAGGAGGTTAAATGTCGTCCTCTCTAGGGGGTATTCACAATTGATGCAACGATGATGCTCCTCAGATCCCTACAGGATGTCCCTCCAGATCTGAGGATCTCCCTCCACGCATATCACACAAGAGCTATCAGCCAAGGAGGAGAGGAGGCTAAGGAGAATAGGAGGGTGGCCGCCAGAAGCTCTAGCCTATGAACTATTTTGTCCCCTCCTATTTATAAAGGTCTTTATCAACTTAACTCAAGTTGATCCTACCCTATTGGGTACTAGATCTCTATCCAACTACCTAAGCATTTTATATTATTATATATTATGATAACAACTAGGTGATTACTCAAGCAAAGGAATCCATGTCTCATTAGAAGTCTAAGCACGTTTTGAGAATGTTCCACCTGATCAAAGAGAACGTGGCCCGTAGAAATGTAGGAACGAAAAGAGTTTCATCTAAAGATAACATTGTAGATCTGCTGACGAAGCTGTTGTCTTAGATTATCTTTGGGCATCATAAGGGTCTGGTGCTTGGTTGTAGGTTAAGTGAGAGATTGTTGGTTATAGGTGCCCCGTAAGTTAATCATATGAGTGATGACATATGTGACATGTTACGGGATCTATTTACTTATTATTATTATTATTATGTTTTATACTTTATATTGTCTGTTAAATATTTTGTGATGTTCTTGGATATTTGTAATAAGAATTGAATCATGATAAAGATCGTGATAGTGAGACCAATTTATTTTAAACATGGATTCATTTTAAACATAGATCTTAAATAATCTGGTCATAAGTTTCTTAAGAGATATATCGAGATAATTGGATAGACCGATTTTTATATGCCCATCCATATAGTGGAGATGGTTGGTGTCATGGTTACTTATATAAGGATACTGGGTATATAGTGCAAGTGATTATTAGAGAATGAGTTCACTGATTAATCCGCATACGGAGTATTGGATGGCTAATGATACCTAACATCAGATAACGATTCCATAGTCATCAGTTGTATGTCTGGTCTTTAGACTTGAGACATTGAGGATGTCTTGTTTGAGCACTTTATTCTTCAACGCTTGACTTATAAGTTTGAAAGTTTCAAATCTAGTACAATCGATTATCGAAAATAGTAGTTAATCTTACGAAAGCAATTGAGTGTTAATAGAGAATCATCAGCTCTCGATATTACGAAAGAAATATCCTGTGTTCTCGCTCGGGCAAATCACTGGCTAAGGTTGTTTGGATTTAGAGAGAATGAGTTCTTTCAGAGAATCCGATTAGAGTGAGACTTTGATAGATTTTATATGAGGCCTGATATTATCATACATGATATACAATCTCTGGACTATTTGATGAATGAGAGACTATAGATATAAGGTAATTGAGGATATACATGTCTAATGAATTAGATCACCTGTACTATATAATGGCTATAGTGTAGTGGTCTAATACATCTATAGTCAATGAGTTGAGTGAATTGTTATGGGATAACAATTCATTGAATATGAAGTATTTCTAAGTTAGGAGTTTTAATGGGAGCAATTATAGCCAGTTCGGTATTAGACCTATAGGGTCACACACATATGATGGATGTTGCGAAGAATAGTTTGATATAAGATATCTAATAAGCCTCTATTTAATTAGATGAGATCCAACATTAATGAATTTCTTAGATGCACCTCAATTAGAGGTAAATTGAGATTATTGAATAGAGATCTAATAATCTAAAAGGTTAGGATAATTAGATAGAGATCTAGTTCCTACTGAGGCAGGATCCATTAGGGTTTAAGAGGTGCTCTATAAATAAATGGAAGGCATGGCCAAGAAAGGTGACAGGTTACATTTTTTACCGTCCCCTCATATTCTCTACTCTTCTTGTTTCTCTTAACTAACCACTCATTTCCTTGGTGCATGTGGACAATAAAGAAGAAAGGAGTTCCTTTTCTATACTTGTTGTGAGGTGTTGCATAAAAGCTATGAAGAAGGTGCGTGAAAGTTGTGAGCTTCACATGCTGCAAGGGATTAGCATCACCGCTTCTCCTATTGTATAGATACCGCTAGAGAGGAGGACACATGCCCTTCATTGTTTTCTTTTAAGATCTAAGATTTTTTTGGGGATATAAAATCTCTTCAACTAATATATCTAGCACATGTTGTATAAAATTTTTTAATTTTGTGATTTCTTTTGAATCAATTCTGCACAATGACTTGATATTTTCTTTGGAAATTTTGATTTTTATTTTTTTTTTGTTATGCATATGATGCCCAATCTGTGAGATTTCTCAACACTCTTACCTAGGTAGATCGTATATTCCCAAAATTATAGACTCAAATTCGTGGAAGAAGAGGCTCTCGTGAACTCTTATCATGCGATAATCCACAAAACAGATGAAGCAGCGATACACCTCCTCTTACAACACGATCTTTCCTCGCCATAATCCTACAACAAATTCAAGAAAGGATCAACCCTTATTGTTGTCCTCACACCCTAAATAAGACTGATGTTAGGGGAGAAAAAAGAGGGAAGAGAATAGGCAGTGAGCAGCTAAAGAGTTTAGCTTATAACCCTTTGGTCCCTTTCCAATATATATAAAAACTCATCAACTTACTTTAATAGATCCTACCCTATTAGGTATTGGATATCCATCCAATTACCCTGGCATATTGGACATTGGATTTATATCCAATTATCCCTAGCTTAATGAAATTTGGATCTCTATCCAAATATCCACTCTAAAACTTTATTGGGTTTCACCCAATGAATACAATAATACAGGGGCTTATTAGATATCATATATCTAATCCTCTACTCGTGCATCATTCACCATATATGTGTAAGCCTTTAGGCATAATACCGAGTTGGTTGTGAATTGCACATATCAGAACTCCTTCTGACTCAGTGAATTATTATCTCATAATAATTCACTTAACTCATCAACTATGGATGTACCAAGTCACTACATTATAGTACTCATATAGTATATGGAGATCTAATCCATTGGACCTATCTGCCCTTAGTTATCGTGTACCTATAGTCTCTCATCCATCTAATATCTTAGAGACCATATATCGCGTATGGTACTATTAGGCCTGTACATAATCTATATGAGTCTCACTCTAATCGGATTCTCTTGGAGAACTCTTTCTCTCTTAGTCTGAATAAAGATGACTAGAGATTTGCTTGGGTAATAACATATGAGATATTCCTCTCAAAATATCGAGAGTGTATGATCCTCTATTGATACTCAATTGTCTTTGTAAGGGTAATTGTCATTCCTAATAACCGATTACACCAGATTGAAACTTTCAGACCCATAAGTCTGGTATTAAAGAATATAATACTCAAATAATACATCCTTTGTGTCTCTAGTCTAAGAACTAGACACACAACTAGGATGATAAAATCACTATTTAATGATTATGTATCATTAACTATCCAATACTCCATAAGCAAATCAATTAGTAAAATTATTCTTCAACGAGCATTTGCATGATATCCCTAATGTCCCCACATAAATAGTTTTGAGATCAACTACCTTTATTATATGGATGAGTATATAACACACCAGTCTATTCGGTTATATCGATGTCCTTCTTAAGTAACATATGACTGAGATTATTTAAGGTCTGTGTTTAAAGATGAATTGTTCTTATTATCTTGATTTCATCATGATACAATTATCATTGTATAGATCCAAACATATCACAATATATTAATTAAAAAATATCACAATAATAATGACTAAAAGAATACATAGTGTATCATACGTGTCATCACTCACGTGATTGGCTTGCATGACATCTATAACTAGCACTTTAAGCATTTATTAAGGTAGTCTCTTCAGGCCTTCCCAGAGGTGGTCACTTTGAGCGATGGCCAAGGAGGTCACCTCAGATGCATGCAAGGTGGGCGTATCGAGTGCTCACCCATGAGGTTTGTCGAGGTGGTAATCATCTCTTGAGCAGTTCTGATGGTTGTTAGATGCTCACCCTGAGAGGGGTGCATCAGGAGTTATTGAGATGCTCACCTTAAGAGGGAAGAATTAGGTGCATTTAGGATGCTCATCCTAAGAGGGGCACATCATATACTTTTGGATACTTTACCTCGAGAAGGGTACACTTAACACCTTATGGATGCTTCGGGTCATTTTCGCTAATTTGTCATTAGAGAGGAGTGCCTTGGGCTATGTCCATTGCATTGTCATCATAGAGGAGCACCTTGAGCTATGTTGGCCATGTTGTCATTGCATAGCTCTAGTCATTTCGACTTTGTTGTTATCATAAAGGAGTGTCTCGGTGTCAAACACGTTGTCATCGTAGAGGAGTGCTTAAGGTTGTGTTAGCCATGTTATTATCGTAGAGGAGTGCTTCGTACCATGTCGGTCATGCTATTATGGTAGAAGAGTATTTCAGACTGTGTTAGCGATGCTATCATGATAGAGGAGTGTCATGGGTAGTGTGAGTCATGTTATTATCATAAAAGAGTGCTTTAGGCCATGCTGACCATACTGTCACTATATAGGGGTGTCTCTGGTCATGTTGGCCATGTTGTGGGATAAGAGCAGAATATTCTCACTAGAGTGCCTATTGAGTGGGTTAGCGGGCTGATGCTTTTGCAATATGGACCATTCTTCTAGTACCAAAATGATAAGAAGAATATAAGGTGATGTCCAAATCAATTGGACTCAATTCGGACCCATGTGCATCAAAGGTCTAAGATGGCTGACGTAAAGGCTTGGACGCTCCTCAAGGTTTGAGGTGTACTCGGGTGTGCACTCCATGATTGACCTACATAAAGATAAAGATCAATTGAGTTTCTTGACGCGATCCCTCTGATGCTCAAGTAAATTGTTGATAAAGATAGAGTAAACTTAGTAAATGACCACTAACCTCAATTTATATAGATTGATGGGGGGTATTTTAAAATAGCTTGAAGCATGATTGTGTGTTACCATATGTTGAGCCCTTATTGATCACAAACCTGTTAGTTAGTGGAGGCTCTAGTTAGATAGGAAAGCTTTTAGAACTCTACTTGTCATCATAAAATAATAATAATAATAATAATAATAATAATAATAATAATAATAATAATAATAATAATAATAAAGATTGATTGAATAATCTTATATTTTGATAAGAAAAATAAATTGATGAATTTAATATGCTAATCTTGTCTTACGAAAAGTAATGCTGGTACTCTAACCAAGGGATAGGACCTACAGATTTGTCAAACGATGACTTTAGATTTGGGAGAAGTCTTTTCTTTGGAAGCCAAAACCTAAAACACAAATTAATTGTTTAGTAGCTATATTTGAAGTCATTAGCTATTAAGAATTGGATACTCATTTCAAACAATACCCTTAGTAACCGACTATGTAAACACTTAGCCAAAATTTTTATTAATCCTCCGTACTATGCCTTAAAATCAAAGTCATCTCTCATACCTTAAACTCGTCTAAGTGACTCTCCGTACTACGATTTCACATTAAAGTCATCTCCTATACTTTAAAACTCGTCTAAATGATCCTTTGTACTATACCTTAAAATTAAATTCATCCCTCGTACTTTAAAACTCGTCTAAGTGACCTCCCGTACTATGTCTCAAAATCAAAGTTACCCGTCGTATTTTAAAACTTGTCTAAGTGACCCCTCATACTATGATTTCACATCAAAGTGGCATCTTCTGTTAGAAATAAAATTACACCATTAGGTAAAATAATTCAAAAAATTATTTTTATTTGAGGATTACAACTAAATAGTCTCAAAACCCTAATCCATTTCCTCCTCTTTTTTTCTTCTCCAACCTCTATCGGCATTTTTTTCTGCAACTCTGATATCTGTCTTTCTTCATCAACCTTTGTCGACGTTAGTTTATTCGCATTTCCGCTATCTTTCTACCTTTCTTATTTTTTCTTCGGTATTAGTTTGTTCATCTTTCCGTTGTCTTTCTGCCTTTATGTATTTTCTTTGATTTAGATCTATGATTTCTATAATGTTGTTGATAAATAAATTAAAGGTAAATATGTGTGTGCTTTTTTGAGTTTTAAATTATTTTTTGATAAATAATTTTATAAATTATTTTTTGATAAATAATTTTATAAATTATTTTTTGATAAATAATTTTTAAATTTTTTTTGATAAATAATTTTTTAAATTATTTTTTGATAAATAATTTTTTAAATTATTTTATCTAATGGCATAACCTTATTTCTAACAAAGGGTGGTCACTTTGATATAAAATCATAGTACGGAGGATCACTTAGACGAGTTTTAAAGTATGGAGGGTAACTTTAATTGTGAGGCATAGTACGGAGGATCACTTAGACGAGTTTTAAAGTACGGAGAGTGACTTTAATTTTGAGTAATGGTACGAGGATCACTTAGATGAGTTCTAAAGTACGGAGGGTGACTTTGATGTAAAATCATAGTACAGAGAGTCACTTAAATAAGTTTTAAAGTACAAGAGATAATTTTAATCTTGAGGCATATTACAGGAGGTCGATAAGAATTTTGGCCTGAGAGAGTGAGTTACCACTACAAACGTATCTTGTGGGATACTATGCAGAAATGAAGCTATAACGACAGACAGTACTGTCATTCTATTTACTCAAATGGTGTCATACATCAACAAACTGCTTGCAAGGTCAAACTTTAGGTCTTTTCTCATCACCAAAACTCTGGATTCTTATCTCCTCTCTTGCTTACATATCCAATAAGGAGAAAGAATGGGAGAAAAAACAATAGCAAACAATTCAGAAAAAAATATCTCTCTTGCAGAACAAGGCATCATATTTGTTTTAATTCTCTACAAATCTTTTTTAAGACCATATCATTGGCTCCTTAAAGACAAAGACACTGCACCAGTTTTCTTCCTGTTTGACTTGTTTCCCCAAGTATGCTCTTTTGCTGGATCCATTTGCATGGCTTGTTTCAAGCACTCGACGACTTGGCTCATCGATGGACGCTCCTTCGGATTCTTGACGAGGCAACTGTTGGCCAGCTTACCTATTTTGCATGCAGCTTCGGAAGAATACTCGCTTCTCAATCTCGGATCCATGATCATGGTAAACTTCCTGGTTTCTACAGGGAATTGCCTCACCCAATCCAAAAGTTTCTGTTCATTTGTTGGTCGATTTCTATCCAACGAATGCCTGCCCGTAAGGATTTCATAGAGAACCACCCCAAAACTCCAAACATCACTCTTGATTGTGAGATGCCCTGTCTCTATGTAGTCTGGAGCTGCATACCCATATGTTCCTACTACCTGTAACTCCATTAAATAATAAAAGCATGAATTCTACTGTGATACCACTTTTAACAAAGCAAAATTGTTACCAAGAATATGCATTATGGAATATATTGTAGCAATCGTATTGACGTAAGCAGTTGCACCGGCCAACAACTAGAGCCAGGGTCAAAAGATGGAAACCAGAAATTGTGTCAGTGTCCATGGGCATCAACGTTTATACCGTAAGAAACTAGTTTTCGGATGAATTACTCAGATCTTGGTAATTGTGATGCTGTAAAATCTAGAATAAACAATGCCATAACTATTATAAAAGATCGGCATGAATATATCATAGCATTTATATTGATCTAAGCAATTCACTTTGATGAGAAAAGCATGAATTCTACTATGTTGTCATAAAAGCATGTGTTATAACAAAACAAAAAATGTTATAAGAACGTGCATTATGCAATATAGCACAGTAGTTGTGCGCCGGCCAACTAGAGCCTGCACCAAGAGACTGAACGCAGATGGTGATTATGACGCTGTATATCTATAATAAGCTATGTTCCAACTGTTCCATAATAAAAAGGAAAAAAAAAAGAGATGGATTGGAAAGAACATATCGTAGCAATTATATTGGCACAAGCAGCCATGCCAGCCAAATAGAGTCCATGCCAAAGACTGAAAACTAGAGATTGTGCCAGTTGAGGCTCATGTTTAGACTGGAACAACTAGTTGTCAGATGAATTTCTTAGATCTTAATAACTATAACACAGTAAAATCTAGAATAAGCTATGTTCTAACAATTTGTCTGAAGGTCTATGTAACTGTAGTAAGGCAGATAATTGAGCAGTGTATGCAATGTAGGCATACCGCTGTCGTAACATGAGTGTGCCCAGCTGTAGGTCCTTCTCTTGCTAAGCCAAAGTCTGACAGTTTTGGATTGAACTCCTTATCCAATAACACATTTGATGCTTTAAAATCGCGATATATAACCTGCCAAAATAGGTGGAATATAACTAGAAGCTTGAAATCAGTAATCCATAATTACATTTCTTGAAAAGCAAATGAAAAATGAATTAGGCAAGCAGTAATAATAATGAAGAAAAGAAGTTTGAGCACAGCAACAATAACAATTCTCAGTGTCTTCACTACTTACCTATCTATCACGTCATACCTTATGTATTAGAATTCGAAATGTAATTTACTAAGTTAACCATAAATTTAAGCATACATTCTTGATACTTTCTTTTATTAAAAGGAGAGATATCAATGAACTATGAGATAGGAATATCTTGATCATGGAATATCTGATTGTCTTGATCATGGAATATCTTTGAGAAATAGGAATCCATGTTGTCAAATAATTTCATGCAATTATTTTTGTTATAGAATGAAGCGATCATTCGCTTTGATTTTTCTTAAAATGATAAAATCTGATTTTCAATAGCAAGATATACAAAGTAAGTGTCACCATTACTATCCCTCATCAGATATTGAAATCCAGATATACTTTTCTTTGCGCCGATGTTACTATGTAGAATGGCGATGCATATAGAATGAAATCTAGCTCATTAAACTATCCCAGTTGAATCTATATCTGATACAGATTGCAACATATTTATGTGTTTTCAGAAGTCAAAAACATGTACGACCCAAAATTCAGACCAAAGAATCAATTGAAAGTGAAACCATCAGTTGTGGGCACCTCTTATTGATCAGGGCAGTGGTTGTTCGTCCAAGGACTCGGATAAGAAAAAAGAAAAAACCTAATAGATTAAATTCAAATTAAATCAAACCAACAAACTATACAATCATTTGCTAGGACTAGCTGAAAAGAAAACAAAAAGTTTGAAATAGAAGGCATGGATCACAACCATAAGCTGTAGTTTATGTTATTCTCGAAGCTAATTGCTGTTTAAAATAGCAACAAAATTTGATACATTTGCATATCAGGATGAGAGCAGGAAAGCAAGCAGCAAAAATTCTAAAAGGGTTAGGCAAAACCTGCACATCTAACCCCTCATGCAAATATGCCAATCCTTGTGCCACACCCAAAGCTATGTGGAGTCTCAAATTCCAGGGAAGTGCAGGATAAGCCCTGTTAAATAGATGATCTTCCAAACTCTTGTTAGGCATAAACTCATACACCAATAATCTTTCAATCCCTCTTTCACCATCTTTGGCACAATATCCAAGAAGTTTCACAAGATTTTGGTGCTCAACAACTCCAAGAAATTGTACTTCTGCCAACCATTGCTTGTGACCCTAAGTGGCAAAAAGATGTTAACAATGGTTGATAATTGAAGGAAGCGATGACATCTAAAAATATGTTGATGTTTGAAAATTGTCAAAAAGAAAAAAAGATAACTAATAGACAAGATTTATTGCAAATCAGGATTAGATAGATGACAACAATCACATTTTTCAAGTTTAACAGATGCAATGTTAATGATCCAACATGTATCAACAAAATCAGCAGTATAAACTCTCTCCTTAAATCTTCAAAGAGAGATTACAAACAGGCATAATGTATTATACGACATATGCCACACATAGGGCACATGAGTGTTGGATAGATAAATTAGATTGCTTTATCTTTCGTAAATAATGATAGGATGGTATATTCTATCATTATCCTAGGAGTTTCAGATGGATGAGTTGATTTGTTGATCTTTGGTTCTTTCAAATCTCTTCTTATAAGCTTATATAAGGAAATCAATGGAGATATCTTTCAGTATGTGTTTCATCTCTTCTTCTTCTTCTTCTTCTTCCCAGTTAACAATGAGTTCTTATACAAAGTAATTAATATTAATTAAATGACAACGGAAACTCTGCTACAATGCAACTTGTTTAAGAATAAGAAAAGTATAGAAGATTTTGGGGGAGAAATTGAAGGTGATTTCAGGTGTAATGTTCTATGCTCAAAGTCAATAATTAGTAAAAAAAGAAAAAAAAGAACCAAAAAACTCAGGATTACGGTTTAAATTGAATACTATCTATAGATTGATTTAGTGTGGTCCATTAACTATTGGTTAAAACAAACATCAAAGCCTGTATAACCAGCCAAACTGATTGGTTTTGTCCTATTACTTGCCAATTCCATGCATCATCCAGGAGTTCAGTATCAGTGTCCGAAGCTGGGAATTCATACCACTGCATGTCAAAAATCATACAACCTCCAAATTCACAGTCATGGAAAGCTTGTTCTTTATCTTATGCAATGTGCCATGAATCTAGTAGGATCCAGTGCCTAAGTTGTAAAAACTTATTATGATCCAATATCATCAACCTATCGTTGCTCTACTGTTTTGACAAAGTCAGCGAAGCCAGCTATCTTAGCTGGGATCTGCGACTATATGATCCAAATAGCATTGCCAAAGCTAGAATGGAATTATTAACAGAAGTAATTTAAATGCTTCCTTCCTATAAAAACTAAATGAAACAAACACACTTGGCCTTCTAATCTGTAGGATGTCATGTAGCAGTGCAGATTCCATCATGTACCGGGAATGATGTTAAGGAGCCAATAGATCTCTGATCCTGCAATTTACTCGGATATAAGACGAGAAATATGCAGACCAAATACCCTTACTGCTCGGATAATGATGAGAAAGAACGACAGTAGAAAACTCTCCTCTACACTTAAAAAAGCCATCTATTATCCGAGAGAGAAAAGATTAGTGTTAGACAAATTCCAGCTTTCCATTTTCCCCTGCTTTTTGCCTTTCAATCTCACCCCCTCCAAACAAAGGCGCCAAGTTTTGCAGTCGAATTCGATATCTAATATCACATTGCAGCTCTCAGAACCATCATACATATACTGATGATTTTTTTGACTGCTGCTTCTCCTAAATGGATTTCCTGTGTATACCCAATCCAATCTATGCAATTCGAAGCTGCATTAGAACACAGGCATCGTTGTCAGAGACACGTATACGTATACCTGCAGTCCTCTCTGGTTCAGCTTCTTGATCGCCACCAGCGTTCTTCCGTCTTCTCCATCGGGAGGTCTGATGTAGCCCTTGTAGACGCCCCCAAACCCACCTTCCCCAATCTTGTTCATCCTGCTGAAGTTATTAGTAGCCGCCCTCAGCTCGTCGTACTCGAAGACGCGCAGGTTGTGAGCCCTCTCCTCGTACAACGCTGGAATGCTCCTCTGCGAAGCCGCAGGCCCCGTGGACCTGCTTGGGTTCTGCTTCCCGGCTGCCGACCCATCCGACCGGCTCGCGCTGCTGCTGCTCAAGGCAGTCACGGCCGGACCGCTGTTCCTCTCCGGCGCGCCCTTGGCCTTCTTCCTAAACCAGCCAAAACATGCCATATCTTGGAGCTCAGTTCAAGATTGCTGCTTGGGCTTCGAACAGAGCAGCGACGACGACCACAAAGCCGTATATGCGCGCACAGGCAGATCAAAAGAACTACGATCAGCAACACACAAGAAGAAGACAGATCGGGAGCGGTACGCTACAGATACCAGCTAGTTTCGGCCGAATTCTACGTAAGAAGGAAAACTACGACCAGCAGCTGTTGGCGTTGCGTGTGCGGCCATCTCTCCCTTTCTCTTGTCTCACAGATATATAATAATGGTAGCCTGAAACTGCTTCCAGACAGTAATTCCGACTCTCTTCCATCTCTATCTGTAGGAGTTCTCTTTCTCTCTTCCGTCCGTCTTCAGTGCTTTCTTTGACCAGTTAGTTTCCTGTGGTCATGGCAGTGAGGTAAGGAAGAGATCATTGCTTTGAAAAGGAACAGTGGATAACACGTTTGCTGACCCTCTGATCCATTTAGGGGAGTTTGATTTGGTCGTGAAAGAGTCAAGATTGTAGGGCTGTTCTACCGCAACTAAATGTGGTGCGAGGAAAGCAGAGAGGTGATGACGACCGACGGAGTTCGACAGTGGTGGTGGTGGTGGTGGTATTGTGGTATTATCATGTAAAAGATCCGAAGTCTTTATGTGAAGGCCATGTGTGTGAATCCATCTCGAGACCTAACATTGAAAGAGAGGTCATGAAGAACTTTTCGACTTCTGATGTAGCTTAAACCCACCCCCAGGAGAGGGAGAGAGCTGTCAATTTTGTCAGCATTAATTAGCCTACCTTTACCAATACCAAGAAAAAGACTCCTCATTTCTAGCATATAATTCACTGCTTGTGTTGGATAACAATGCAATTTTGTCTTGGTCGACAGCAGCAGCCCTTTCTTCTGCAATGTATGTGGAAGTAACCATGGAGGGAGGGGAGCTTTTTAATCTTGTTGTTCTAACTTTGGTTAGAAGTCCAATCACAAGATTTTTTCAAAAAAAAAAAAAAAAACAATCTTAATATTCCAACTTACTTTTGTTGTATGTAGAATTAATTTAATTCACTCGATCTCATTGGGGAAGTAGGCATGGATGGAGAGTCTTTTAGAGGAGCAAACATACAGCCGGACATTGTTTTCTTTTGATTAATGAACATTTCAGGATGTACTCTCGGAGCATTTGGTAGGTGAGTAGGTGCAACTGATGAAGAACAAACACTATGTATTATCGACCTATCTCCATGATTAATCCAAGCAATAAACAATGGTCTTCCCTCAAGCTTTTCTTCAAGTCCATGAATGATTATAATAATATTTGTCCTGGTGATCCTTTAGGGTATCCAACACCTTTTTTTTTTCTATCATTAATGCCCTTGACTCAGTGGCCTCTTCCTGGTCCGCTATCAGAATTTTCAACCTTTCCAATCTCATTTCAAACATTGGTTTTATTTTCCTGGCAACCTTAAGTCTTATGGTGTCAGTCTCTTCCATCGAGTTGACCACACTCACGATCTCCACAGTACCAGCTCTGTGACTAATAATATGATGAGCTCACGTATCCACATCCTTTTGGATTGTGATGCAGACTTCATGGGTTTAATATGCTCACAACTTGTGCTTTCGGATTGCGATGCAGAATGCAAAATAAACTTTGAATTAAACCAGCAAGTCACTTGGTGAACATCATCTTCATTATATGTTCATAATGCCCAACTGCACATCTCTCACGAAACAATCAAGAATTTTTGTACACCTAGAATTGCTGCAGTGGTAGTGTACTGAAAGGATATAGAAAATGAAGCAAGCAGAAGAAGACCCCAACAAGTGTTGACTGTCACTGTGATACATTGCAATGATACTACTGCACATTGGGTGATCTGAGTCACACACATGATGACTGTAACATGTTGATGATGTGAAGGGGCCTCACGTGGCAGATTTAGGTGAAGGATGTGGCCACAGAAGAGGTGGTGACGAGGCCGGATAGCAACCCAACAAGCACTGCACTGTTGTAAGTGCTAGGCTCGGTCTGCATGGAGTTGTTACGGCTGTCGATGAATGAATCGTTCTTAAATGGCCCACCCACAAGTCCTCCTGTGGCAACATTTGGATTCGGCGCAATCGACGTGAGCCACTTGAAGCCTTTGCAGCCAGTGTCGAGGTTGGCAGGAATCGATGCCCCCCTGTGGTGAACCTGTTGAGGATAGCTGCTTCCGTATCCTACTAGATAACTTAGCTTCATTGGGTTGTTGCCCAAGATATAATCAGCCTGAAAACAAAAGTCAACACTCCCTCTGAGGATGATTGATTTTGCCTGCTGTAATCAACAGTTTGTGATGAGCTTACAATCTCTTTGTGACAAAAAAAAATGGGATGTGGATTTTCTCTCTCTGAGCAACCGACACATAAAGGAGCCGCTATGGAAATCATAATTCTAAGTCATAATCACTAGCCACCAAGCTTGTACATTTACGAATGAGAAAATGGAATCTGCAAAGTTACCTGGGATGTAGCAAAGTCGCGGAGGTCGGTGGGAGTAAAAGATTTTCCACTGCACTGGATTTCTGGTGTTCGGGAAGTGAGCATGTAGTCACTGTAAACTACAGCCAAGAATGAAGCAGCAACAGGATGCTGAAGAGCGTTCCACTCGTCTATCCATATCAATCCGCCTGCAGTATCATAATCATAAATCTGCATTACGTAACATTTCACTCTATCCATATTATTCCAATCTTTCGATTTTTTTTTTGTTCATGACTTCAAAATCAACCATAATCATCACAGCACAGCAAAGCTAACAGAAGAAGCACAAAATATTTGTATCCAGAAGGTGCATGGTGACTGCTTTATTTAGGATCTCAATAAATAAAGCACATCTCAATAAAGGTAATGATCCATTTTGCAGGATGCAGAAGGAAAATGATTGATTTGAGATAGAGATAATATTGAACCAGCAAAGTCAAATTGAATGGGAAAGCAAACTTATGGCAGTAAACCACAGTATCTGAACAGTAATGTTGATTTATACCATCTGTTCTACTGGAAGTGGTCGTTGGGGAATCTGGTAACAAGCCACACATGACAGCTTCCGCTGTTCTTCTGTACAATCGCAGACCCTTCATCTCTGCATTTGAGGATTGGGTTGAACCAAAGAAATTTACTCTGGACAAAAGAACCTGTACGAAAAGTTGCAAATAATTTTAATAATGTGATAATCACTAGGTCCTCTCTCAATAGCTGCTCCTAGTATGATGATAACAGCAAAAGCAAAATGAATATGTTTCCAAAATTCTATTGTTTAAAAAAGTGTTATACATAATGGTCAATAATGTAATCACATCATAACAATGGAAACCACAGAATTTTTTTTTACAATACAACAATTTTAGGATATAGAAAAGACACTTCACTAAGCAGAGTAAAAATAGGGACTAATCTGCTAAACCGCATGAAAAGGACTTAGACGATGATAGGAAAAATAAATCTGTTAATACTTAAACCAGTAGCAAGTAGGATTTGTCTTAACGCATATGCAGATATTAACCTGAGTTCCAGCACGTTTGTCATCCCAGCTGAACCATGTTGGTCTACCCCAGTCGGCAAAAGCATTCCCATGTTGCACTGTAACGTAACTTAGATATGTTTGATCTCCAGTGGCATGATAAAGCCAGCTAGCTGCCCACAAGAGTTCATCACCATAGCCAGTAGAGTTGTAGAAATTCTGGACTTGGGGCAAGCTGACACTGTAGGAACCTCTATAGCTATCAGCAAAAGTAAATAACTTCTCGGCATGCTGAAGGAGCAAATCTGAATAGGTGATGTTTCTAGTTTTGAAAACCAGGGAAGCTGCAGCCATAGCTGCAGCTGTTTCAGCAGCCACATCAGTTCCCGGCATAGTTTTGTTAACCTGTGTAAGAGGCCTCTTCTCTATCATTGTTTCTGGCCTTTCCCAACATTTGTGGTCTAAATCAGGATCTCCCACCTATCAGCCACAGACTCATTTCAGTTGTCACATGTATTAAAGTGCTACACAAAGAAAAAAATACTGGAACTTTCAATTGCAAGAAAAAGAATACAGGAATTAACAGCAGAGATCTGGATTTTACACACATTTACATTAGATACAGGTGATATAATGCCATAAAGGGTATGGATCTTGTTCCTACTCATTAACTAGGTTTTCCATTGAACTTCTGTTAAACATATGCAAGGTCAAATATGCTTAGTTGTGATCACATATCAACAATCAGAAACTAAATGAAAACCAGAACACTCTATAAATTTTGTTTAATTTGTTTATTTTTTTTGCATGTAATTATCAAACATGATCTAGTCTGCATATAACAAATCAGAAAATCTGATAGCCAAATAGAAGACCAGCATCAGTTGATCGATCAAAGTACAATCTGAAGTCAGAACATGTCATTTGCAACTGTGTTTACCAGCAAAGCCACAATGAAGGCATGGTAAAAAGTTCATAATAAACCGTGCTTCCTTCTTATACTCAATCCTATTAATCTAGTTAATCTTCTACATCTCTAAAACAAAAGAAAACATCTTGAAGCACAAACACAACAATGAGAAATGTTCTAAGAGAAGCACAAAGCAAACCTTCAGATTGGGTGCGACAATTTAAAACGGAAAACAAGTAAATAACAGATTCTGGGAGTTCTCATTACCTGCACATATAGCACATTGTCAGAAGGATGGGCATTGATCAAATAATCAGTGATCCACTTGAGAGCATCTAAAGCTGACTCCAGCAGCTTCACAGCAGACATTTGATCCCCGTATTCAAGAATTGACCATGACAACACCGTTGCCGTATAGGCCATGGGAAAACCGAACTTCATGTGATCCCCTGAATCGTACAGTCCCTTCGATAAGTCCAATCCTGCCTCTTTTCCATCGTCCAGAGCCGAATCTCCTCTCCAAGAGATCTTGTTATTAACCAACTTACCCGCTGCAGGCAATCGACAAACATAAACAAGGATATACAAAGTCCATGAGGGGAAAGAAAAAAACTAAGATAAATTTGATCTGTAAAGCATTTCCAAGTCGACCTTTCTGTAAAAATGCACAATTTCACATAATTAAGTAAACAAAATAGAAAAGGCTAATTTTGAGATCTGGAGATCTATAACACCAAAAAGAAAAAAAGACAAAAAAACAAAAGATACTAATTTGAGCCTACATTTGAGATGGAGAGAGCATACATTTTTGCACTTGGAAGAATTGCATAGCTACGGCGAGCGCATTAGCATACTTCTGATTGATGGCCCCTGGTGGCCCGGGAACTGGGAGCGCCTTCCGGTGGTGCGTCTGCTTGATCGTGAGCACGACTGCGGCAGCGACAAGCACCGCCACCACCGCCACGATCAGCCATCCTGTGCATCCCTTGGTGTACTTCGACGCCCCCATTCTCCAATCCCCTGCCTTAACCGGTGGTTCCGACTCTTCACCTGGTGAAATCGAGGCCTCAGATTTCGCAGGCAGTGCGGAGAAATGCAACAAGAAGGGTCACGGAGAGGGGGTGCTTAGGGTTCGTAGTGAGTTCAGATCTAGAGATCGGGAGGACGATCTGGGAAGGGGGCGTCCGAGTCTGTGCAAGAGAGACGGGAGTCCACTTCAGACACACACACACACTCTCTCTCTCTCTCTTTGTGTCGGCATTTGGACCCAAAAGGTCCGTAACGTGTCGGCCGATGACAAGGGAGTGGGCTAACCGACACGAGAACTGGAATTATCTAACTGGGAGTGCAAGTATTTACCCCCGGGTCCCACTTAAGTATCTTACGTGTTGGCCATTCGACCGAGCAAAACGCTGATGGTGTTTGTACGAAAACGGAATCCTGGTTTACTGGTGGCGGGAGGTGGGGGGAATCCGTCAGGCTCTGTTGCGCCGCCGCAAACCTGTATTCCCTGCCGCCAGTTGGTAGCGCGACCTGGGCAAGTCGCGGGTCCCGCACCCAGCTCGCCCGCCCGGCTTACTCCGACGTCAGTTCGTGACAAAGTTGGGGCCCTCCGGAACTGCGTCAATCGAAAGGAGGGTAGATCCACCGGTAAGCTTAAAGAAGTATGAACAAAATAATTAACGCAGGATGTGACGGAACAACCGGACCGTATTAACTATCTTATGTGGATGGTGAGATGTCTCGTTTGGTGCACAGTCAACCGAAGATTGTTGACTACATTCCAGAATGTTGAGACTTTTAGATATAAATAAATAGGGACAGCGAAGACCAACGTAAATGATGAGATTAATATGCAAATCCCAAAAACTTAGTATTTTAAATAATATTTTATTTCCGTTAATTGGTCTGTCAGCAGAACAATATTAACACTTAAAATTGATTCTAATATATGGCTTAAAAATATTAAAAAATATGAGAGATCAAATAATTCATCAAGTTAACTCACTAACAATCACTATTAGTAGTAAAATATGTGTGTAAAATATAACATTTGAAGGGGCAGATATGTTATTTCGATGCTGCTATCAAAGGATATAGATGTGTAAGAATTGGGTCTTCGTCTTTATTCGAATTACTATTTGCTAAAGTACTTAAAGGTCACTTCTTTGGTTCTCCGTTGCGGAACTGAGCCCATTGGAAAGCCCCTCCGAAGAAGAGAATTTAGGGAAAGCGAAGACAATATGAAGGGAGCAGGGGCTTCAATCTTTCACCGTTGCAACCTGGTAAGTTACGATTTTGATCTCACATTCCGAACAGATCTTTTATTTTATTTTTATTTTACCTGTCGATCCATCTATGCCGTGTCACATCGTTTCGGGTTCGGAATTAGGGTTTTTAAGGACCGTCATTTTCCCTTTACATGCATGTTTTTGGTTAGGTAGGAGGCATCTCTGTGGTTCGATTCTATGATTTTTAGCGAAGTTTGGTTCTTTTGGTGTTTTTTTTTGTTCTATTGGAAATTAAGAGAAGGAAATGTCTTTTTCTCTTGACCTTATCGCCTCTGGTGTTTGGATGCTTTCGTACTCAAATTGCATTTGAATTGCCTGTTTCTGTATAATTTTTGTACTTGCTTATCAAGGACACATCATTTTTTTTAATGTGTCCCTGCATTCATGATTGTTCTTGCGTGAATGTTATAAACAGTGCATATAAAGATTTCAATCCAATTATACTTTAACTTTCACTAGTTCTCTTGGTGTAATATGTACTCTGTATTGAAATTCAATAGGAAGTAGAAATGAAAAGCCGAGTTGATTCCATGATCCATCATCAATTTATACATGTGAAGATTGGAGGATTTTCCTCAACTAACCTATGTGATTTCCTCGTTCAGTTTGAAAAATCATATCTAAATCCTAATTTAATCTTATTTAAATTATATCTAAATACTATCTTAATCCTATCTTCTATCATGCCCCCGCAAGATCGAGCTCCTGTAAGGATGTCGATCTTGAACTAAGGATGCTGATTTTGAACCGATGACAATGAATCTGAAGGAAGGAGCAGACGATTCTGCTGGAGCCAAATTCGACAATCCGATTAGATCGGACTATCATGTTCCCGCAAGATCAATCTCCTGTGAAGGACGTGGATCTTGACTCGATGTCAAGAAAATCGCTGTGTTATCAACCGTGGTGAAGGTTTGACGGTGGTTGACTTCGGCGGAGGAGATGCTACTACGGTGGGGCAATTGGTAGATCTGAAGGGCAGCGAGAGAAGCGTTGCGGTCATAGATTTATTGTCATTTGACAAAGAGAAAGAACTTGTTGTGCCCTCTCTGTAAAGCACTGAGAGATGATAAGCGGTGTCCCGTACAGGTACTCTCGGCAGAGAGAACAGAGCAACAGAGGTTGCAGGAGGGACGAAGCCGGCGAGCAGGTGTAGAAGCTATCGTCTGCTATAGATGGGGTAGGGAAGGTGCTGCTGCTCGTTGGAGCTGATGCGACAGTGGTGGTGCACGAGAAAGTTAGCCTCGTGCAGAAGAATGCCTCGGTAAAGGAATGAGAAAGCCGACGGAGTCCAGCGGGGGAAGAGAAAGCTGACGCACCAGAAGTCTCTAGCTTTGACGTCGACAAGAGGCATGTTGGAATAGGAAGTGAAAATGAAACAGGAATAGGTGGGGCGCGTCGATGGCAGCGGTGCAGTGGAGGGTTGGCCGTAGGAGAAGCGCAGTCGGGCCGATCTTGCTTGCAAGATTGACGGTAGAGAGGAGGCAGGCAATAGCGCGGTTGGCAGAGGAAGATGACCACAGCTACTTCTGCCGAGGGCGATGAGAGGCATTAGCGGGATGCGGGGATGAGGTAGCGGGATGGTCTAATGAGAAAGGAATGGTGTTGATGGTGGCAGCGATTGACGTTGGCTGTGTAGAAGTCGACGTCGGTGGCAGTAGAAGCAGCGGCGACGCTACCATGTGCTGGTGAAATGGAAGGAAGAGACACGACTATGGATTCGACGCTACCGTGAGAGAGGGAAGGAGAGAAATGCATAAAAAGGAGATCAACAGAGAAAAAGGGCAGCGGATCCGCCATGGGAGAGGTCGGTGGTGCCACTAGGACAACACAGGTCGCTTGACCTGTTTGAGGCAAGCAGGCACCGAAGAAGAGATGCCACAAGATGAGGATCACCTAGAGCAACTGCTCTAGCACAACAAAGGAGGGAGACGATGGAGAGGATGGTTGCCCGGGTCACTGGACCTCAGAGGGCTACCATTGGTAGAGGAAAAGAGCGAGCGCCGTTGATAGCATCATGAATGGCGCTTGTCTCTTGTTGGAGAGGGAGACCTACACTGATTAGAAGAAAAATGGTGATAGAAGTTGTCGTTTGACAGTGAAGAAAAAAAAAATCTCTCTTATAGAGAGAGAGGCTCTGATACCATGTTGAAATAGGAAGTAGAAATGAAAAGCCCAATTGATTCACTGATCCATCATCAATTTATACATGTGAAGATAGGAGGATTCCCCTCAACTAACCTACGTGATTTCCTCATTCAGATGGAAAAATCATATCTAAATCCTAATTTAATCTTATTTAAATTATATCTAAATTCTAACTTAATCCTATCTTCTATCACTCTAGAGTTTTTGAGGACTTAGAATTATGAGCCGCCGCCTAAAGTGAAATATTGTTTCTGTGCTCCTTTTACTTTGGAGATTTGACCTTCCAATTTGGTTTGCTTTCTGAAGCATATATGTTTGGCGTTTATGTGATTATTATTTGCTATCAATCAAAGAGTTTTCTTTACTGAATAGATGATGTATCTTCAGTAAGAAAATTAGTTCATTAATCATGATAAAACTAGAGGTATAAAGGCAGCATGACAAATCAACTTATTTTTTTCTTTCATTATTAGTTTGTGTTACAAGATTATTGTTTTTCTTGTTTAGTAAATGTGCTTCTTTATGGTTATAGTAGAGAGAGTTTATGGCTAACGAGAATGAGCAAGGTACACTAAAGTCTCAACCCCTTATGAAAACCACCACATGGAAGCATGAGTTTGGGGCTACCAATCTCAAGTTGAAAAATTGGAAGTGAAGCTTATGGAAGTGAAGGTTGAGATGAAATGTACAGAAGATGACTCCAAGGAGTTAGCATACGTCCGGCGTAGAGTCAAAACCACCGCAACAATGCTAATCTACCTGAAATCGAAAGTGAGAATTATGGCAGTTACACATTTGGCTTGTGTGCCATGTGGTATTAAGCATCGAGAGGGGTTAGGACTTGTTGACAAGCATGGCATACCATTGGCTGAATGGTCTGATTTAATCGATCCTTCTTCTCTTGAAAGTTCAGAAGGGAAGTTACACCTGGCAAGTAATTTTAATCTCGGATCTTTTGATGCAAATGATGGAGCATATTTTGATGAAATATTTAAGATGACTCACAATGTAACAATGTAATGGAATCTCTCGTTAAGAGGGCTCTCAAGGCAGAAACTGAAGCTGCTGCTGAAAAAGAAAAAATTAAGTTAGGTCTAAGAAGAAAGCAAAAGAAAGACACTCCAAATCCAGAGCATGACAGTAAAGGTTGAAGAAATGGAAAAGTTTGCACTTGGCACAAACACTTTTTTGAATGAAATGCAGCAGAAGGTTGAAGATATGGTTGAAGAGACCTCAAGACAATGACAACGAGCTGTTGAGAATGAGCAGGAGCTTCATCGGGTGAAGCAGGACTTTGAATCATTGACGTCCTTTGTTAGCAGCCTTATCGGCGTCAGAGAATCACTTGTATTATCAGAGCGACAGTTTCAAACGAATGAAAACCTTCTCGACGGGTAACATCATTCTATTCATCAAGCCAACTGGTTTTTGTTGTGTATATATGTATATAAGATTATTTTTGAAGTTAAGAGTTTTGTTGGACAAGAAAGAGGCGCAATTGTTGGCCATGAATGAGCAGTGCAAGTGGATGTTGGTCAACAATCCGGGCATTTAGATTCTCTTTTACCTTCTGTTCCACAACCAGACCTGTCTTACAATGGTGAGTTATTCTATAATACGATATATCATTTATTTTGCTTTGGTATCTATGAAGCCGTTATACTTGGAAACTATAGAGCAGATGAATATTTAATCAAATTGTTCATGCGGTCCCTTGTCCTATCTTCTGATCCTTGAATGTTAGATTGATTGCACACAGGAAAGTTCGGAAAGGAGAGCACGATGATGAATCAGTTCGGTCCCACTCTTCTTGGGAAGAAGATGCCATGTTACTTGCATATACATCCCGATGCCATGGTAGATGATCTCTGACTGATTCCTGCTCAGTTAAGCTTAATGTGCAATGTTGTATGTGTGTGACATGAACAGCTTGAAACTTCCTAGAATTGTCATCCCTTATAATTTTGTTTGACAAGTTTCATTGGATAAGCTCCATTTTTTACATGGCACTCTACAAGAGATATTACAGAATTTGGTGTCATCTTTTTGTCTTCGGTTTGTTGGTTGGGGTATTTTGTTGTTGAACATTGTGGATTCATCAACCAGTATTTGTTCTCTTTTCTTGTGGGTTGCATGCACATGAAGAACCAAGCATCCACTTTATTTATTGCTTGAATCCCACACCTCACAGCCAAATGTGACAAGCTTAAAAGACGAAGTAAATACTTTATGCCTTTCATCTTTGAATTCTATACCTTCCTGTCGCCTTTTTTTTCTTTTTCGTTGAAAGAAATGCGAGTGGTCTTTTTTTTTTTTGGTTGCAAAAATCTGAATCTGAAGAGATGTTTAGAAAATAGCAACTTTTAATTCCTTCAAAAGAACATTTGAAGTATTACTTATAGATTGAGTGTAAGGCACATCGTGTTTTTTCTTAAATTAAAAAATCATAAATGGTATTAACTTCGATAATTTTTAATACCCTCTCACGGAATATATCTCAGCATTCAGTATATATTTTCTACTTTTAAATATCGTAATAAAGAAAAAACAACTTTCTCCTCTTATTCAAAAATAAAAACTAAGGATGCTGTCATCTCCATGAGAGAGGATAAGCGGAGTTCATCACCGCTAAGTATTTTTTTTTTATAATTTAAAATAATTTATCAATGTTTTAGTACTTAAATTTTTATAAAATTGTGATATTTATTATTTTTTTAATTTCCGGATAATGCATATTTCATATTTTGGTATTGTTTAAGCTGATTTAATTATTCTGAATTTTTATATCATGACGTAATAAAGTTCTAAATATATTTAATGATTCATTCATGATATATTAGATTATTTTAATTAACGTTAATAAAATAACGTTCGTATGGGGTTATTTTACTTTGGTTCTGACCTTTTTAGCTTGATTCGAAATCAGACTTGTTTGGGCCAAATTTTGGTGATACGTACTTAAATATGCTATTAATTTAAAATATACGTAAAATAATATTTAAAAACATTATAATTTATTCATCTGTGATAGGTTATAATTTTTTTTTGATTTTATGGGTTTAAATATTTAGATTTAGCTACGTTTTGAATAGTGATTTGGAGACTCACTCTTGATAAAATTCAAATTTTAAATACACTCTATTCAAATGCAACCAACTAATTATTTTAATTAATAATATTATACTCATCAGACTAATTAATTATTCCATATCGAGTTGGATTATTCCTGGTAACAAAGATTAAGGTTCATTCGGATCCCCTCCAACATATCATTAAAGACATCGGGAGCGAATTAGAGAACGACTTTTGGGTTGCCATTAGGCACTTAATCCACAATTAATGACGCTGCAATGCCTCCCGCAGCGCTCACAGCCCTTTCACGAATCCCAAAGCGGGCATAACTAAAACCTTGGCCGATCCCTTCCTTTCGTACTCGCCTGTCCTGCCCCAGACACACGCGCCCGTTTCCGCCAACAGGGAGAACCGTGGGTCCCGTATGGAGGGGAGAGTATGGACAAAATCCCGTGTCCGCCGTTTGGTGGAATCAGCGGATCGTGTCAGATCGCAGAGGGAAACAGTCCGACGTGGAGGAACAGGTGGGATTTTGCTGTCGGCGGTCGGATGGGGATCCGATGGGCGGATGTCAGCCGTCGGATCGAGGAAGATGTCGTACGTTCTCGTATTAAAGCGCAGATGAGAGAGGGGGGGGGTGGGGGGAAGAGACAGAACGGGGATTAAAGCAGAGGGGTGCGACCGTGCGAGAGAGACAGAGAGAGGCCGTTTCGAGAAGCATATGGCCGCTGTTTGGGGGGAGGGGGAAAGCTTCGATCTTTCCGTCTATTTGGATCGCTCCTCACTCGCTGCTACCTCAGTGGGATCTGATTGAGGAGAGGAGATTCTAGAAATCGAATGGGAATCTTCGTTGTTTGAGATCGGCCGCTGGATTCAAGGGTGGGGTATTCCATCCTCCTGCTTTCTCTCTGTTTTCTCGCGTTGTTAGCCTCTATTTTGTTCGAGTGAGAGGAGTCTTGGCGCATTTGGAGTTTGGTATGGTGTCTGCAATCTGGAGGGTGGAGTGGATGGGTTTTGGGTTCGATGTCTCCGATTTCCTTCCTTTTCCGACTTTGTTGTTGTACGGATGAGCAGGACTTCGCTTCCTACGGGGGGTTTTGAGATGGCAGAAAAGGATATAGATCGAGACTTGGGATGGATTTCCGCGGATTAATTTTTTGGTTTATTTCCATTCGAATTCTTGTTTCTGGCCTCATCTTTTTTGAATGATCCCATGAATGTCCGAAGAAAAGAAAAAAAAAAAAAAATCCCTCCTTTCCCCTTTTATTCTATGCTTTTGTTTGGAACCCGATTCTTCTCGGCTCAGAGGACGAAACTCTCTTTTTTGCTTTCCATTTCCTTCTCTCTTTGCTTTTCTCTTCATCTCCTTCCTCTTTGTTCTCTTTCTTATTTTTCTTCTGCAAATTTTTCGCTCGTACTACTATGTTACTCATTTCCGGTCTCAGTTTTCTCCTGCCATATTCGAACTCTGGGATCCATCTGCAGCTGAGGTGATAAAGGGAGAAATTTCGGCTTCTTCCGACTGAAGACTCCCAATGGCCAAAAAAAAAAAAAAATCTCTTTTCGACTCAAAATTGGAAAAAAATATGCCTCATACGTCCTTTCACTCGATACTCTCCCTTATACGCCCACCGGGCATCTCTCCTTCTCTAAATCTCGAATGGATATGAGATAAAGCCCACATAAGAATGTTAAAAATCTTCTCTTTTCTTATCACTTCGTCTAATCTGGGCGTCTTTGTTTTATCCCACAGCGGTGAGAGGAGAAGGTGCCTGCGGAGAAGATTTTAGCCGTCTGATCGCCGAGTCCATGGTGGGATCGGATAGAGACAGGCAGCGATCGCGAGATTTGATGCGTGGAACAAGCAGGGCGAGTCGGCTCTCCCCCGCTAAGCGACAGCCAATTGGCTTCTCCTCGCCAACCGGTATTTGTGCTCTGTTCTCCCTTCTTTATGTTCCCTTATTGCCCCTTATTCCTTTTCGAATTTACTTTCGTAGGTACCATACTTCTCCTTTTTACTTCTTAACAACCTCCTTCTCTGTCGTATAACGTGTACCACCAACCTGTTTGCTCTTTTTCCTCTCGCAGGCTCTGTATCCTTGTTTTCACGTTCTTGGGTGTCCTTTGTAGCCAATTCACTGAAACTCCTATTTCGTTTTGATCTTTTTCAGTTTCAAATGATAATGTCCACAGTAACAGTGGAGATGGAGTAGACACGAATGTGTCCATGGCTAGGTGGAAGGACAAGGTCAGGACTTCAAGGTGGAGATTGAACAACAATGATTCGTCTGGTGAAGTGGGCTGCAGCAGATCGGAAGGTGAGGAGGCTAATCCTATTGGTGCGATGCTTGGTAGTATCACCACCGCTAGTCTAACTAGTAGGAAGACAGTTGGGCTCCATGAAAAGGTTTGATCATTTTGCCCATAGTTTGTACACTGATTTTGATATGTGTTTATGTGGCTGATTCTTAAATCTTTAAAAGGTAGCTGAGGATAGTGATATTGTCGATCCTGCATCTGTGCCAAGGAAATTGAGATCAGGTATGTGAAACTCACAGTGTATTGATTTTTTTTACACATATTTATTAAATCTTATTTGAATTATGCATTTTTTATCTGCACTTTAATTTCATGACACTGAACATGCATTACCCTAAATTTGTTAGGAAACTACATTTTCTTGGGAGTTTTGTGAATATAAAATAGTTTAGAGGTTGGCTTGTAATTTTTTATTCAGTTTCCAAGGATCATAAATTATTTTTACTGTTTCAAGTAATTTCCACTATTTTAATTCTGTCACTAAACAATATGAGGACGACAAGCTGCAAATCAAATTTTTGGTTTTTCAATATGGTTAACTTATTAAAGTTATATGTAAGGTTGATGGTTCTGTAATCTTTTCTGCTTCAGCTATCAACAAACGCAGCAGTCAGACATCACCTAATGAAGCAATAGTTACAAAGAAGAAACATCATTGCACTTCTAATGGTCTCCAGGTGCTGTACGGGGATGGCAGAAGGAGGTGCAAACAAAGCATGGTTAGTTCCTTATATAATTTGTTTATTTTATTTGATTTATTTTGGTTTGTTTTATGCCTACAGGTCCAAGGTAAATATTATTGTTTTCTGTTTTATGTAGCTGTTTGACTCACTTACCAAGGATGAAGAGATAGCCATTGATGCTTTATGTACATTATCTAGAATGCCACCTCCATGCAAGCAAATTCCACCACAGGAATGGAGTAGAGTGTCAGAAGATTGCCACGATACCGATGCAACCTCAGGCCAATGTTTAGAAGGTGAGCTTTCAGAACTTTTGTGGCCAGCAGAGTTATGAGTTGAGTGCTATGCATGTTTCCTATTTGGTTTTATTTTTAAAGTTTGGAACTTGAGCACAATATGTTATTTAACAGATATAAAAGAGGAGGATAAAAATGTTTTGCAACAAAGCACTGTCTGTGAAGCAAGGAGTCTCCCTTATATGGAAAAGCCATTGAAAGAGACAATGAAGGATGGACATGCTCCTTCCAGACAACCTATGGCAGTTTGTGGAAAGCCAACTTATGATTTCAATTGTAATACAACTCCTGAACCTGGTGGTCACATAGATCCCTTGTCTGAGAATGAACACCCACGGAATTCTCCTTTCAGAAATCTCAGGAGTTCTTTAAGCCCTTCAGGAATCTTACCTCACAGTTGTAATGGAAAGAGGTGGATTCTGTGTATTTCATTTTATGTGTTATTTCATAATATTTGATTGCTAATTAAATATGCTAAATATTAAGTTTGCCCTATTCTTTCCTTTCTGTGATAGGGCACTGCAACCGACTCAATATGATGATATAACAGCCCTTCCACCATGCAAATCAGATATGCCACTACAGGTAATACTTCTCCCTCAACTTTAGATGATTTTTTCTTTTCCTGATATGAACTAATTATCTTTGCTAATTTTAGAATGGAGATGCTGCATCGGCTTCACTGGGACATGAAGTTCAACGTGCAGAGCATGGGAGTCAAAGTTGTGCAAAACTTGTCTATGAGGAAGGTAGCAATTATATGTCAAAAAGAAACATTCTACAAGCAAAATAGTTTCTAATGCTTCATGTTGGATGCAAAGAGTCATGATTAAATCGAATCATTGAGTAACTTCCTACTGTATCTGTCAGGGGCTATTCCACCACATACCGAGGCCTCAAGCAATTGTGCAGAGTGTCCTGACTTTAGCACTATTACTGCTAGACTTGCTTCAAATGGAATTGACCATCCAACTAAGAAGGTGGTGTTTCAGCGCCTCTAATTTTATATTTCTGTAGTAATTTACAATTATCGACTAAAGTATCAATATGCTATGTGTTTTTACTCCATGAATTGTGTAGGTTTATGTGACGTTGTAGTTTTTCTTGTTTGCACCAAGTTTGGTTTGCTATTGTTTTATAGGTTTGTAGTCTTCAAGATTGATTGGAAGTCTATTTGTTATTCTTACTAAAATGTTAGAGTAGTCATTTCCATGTATCATGGCATATTTCCAAGTGCTCAAGTTCTAAAGCATTGTCATTTAGGTTACAAACATCAACACAACTTGTCTATTATTTCATCTATGCAGTTATCTTAAACTGAAATTGGCTTGCAGCTTTTACTAATAGTATTTAGCTTCAGTGCCATTTTATGGCCTATTCGATAATCCTGTGTTTTCATACACAATTGGTTGGTTTTATCTGTTCAGGTTCTGATCAATGTGAAGTCAGCTACAAAAAACTGTGCGACTCATGTATTCGTATGCAATCTTATCGAAAGCTATCAAAAGAAGGGGAAGCAGCGGACAGTGTTACTGTCGTCTGAGGAACCAAAGTCCAGGATCGAGTCAAATTTGCATGCAACATTAAACAATGATATATCTGGGTTACGAAGTGGATCCAACAGTGTGACATCTGCCACTACCAATGGTTCTATAGTCGAGAGAAATACACATGGAGGAAGAAATGAAATTCTATGTAGCAAAACATTTATGCCAGCTCACCTGTCTTCAGTCTCATTAGAAGTCAAGCAAAAGCAGGTAATTTTTAGTAATTGCTCTCTCTCTCTCTCTCTCACTCTCTCTCTCTCTTTCTCTCTCTCTCTCAGGCACACACAACTTGCCTAGATGTTCCTAATGAATTGTTGCATTTTGTTCAGACCTGTGACTTCCTGTCCTTATCATCTGGTGGTGTTGCTAGTACTTCTCCAAATGAGCATCCTGGGAAGCTTGTTTCTCCTTTTTTGCATGCTCAGGTTCCACACCATTCTCTCATGTCATATCCGTTTCCTCATGTACCATATGCCCCACCTTACCCAGAGAAGCTAGCACCTGCAGCTACTCAACAGGTACTGATTAAACATAATTAGTGTGATAACTTTGGCAGTACAACAATTGGCGAAAGACATCTTAGGCTTGTCCATTAGGCGTTTAGCTTAGTTCATTACCGTCACTTGTAATGTCATCTTATATTTTTGTTAGGAAACAAATCAAGACCCAACTTTTGCAATGATAGCATAGAGCGTGTATGTAGCATGCCCATCTCTCACTTGATTCATGTTGGAGCTTTTGTTGTTTGTTCACAGGCACAACTACAAGGACCACATTACGGAGGAAACCCATTCTATGGACTTAATATGGACAACACTGTAGGCAGTATACAGCTGCAGCAACAGCGCCAGCAGCAACAGATATGGGAAGCCCATCTTGCAAACTACAGGTCTCCCGTAGGCGTTTCAGTGTTGCAGAACGAGCAACTACGTGATTCATCTGTTCCCATGTCCCAAAGGGTTCGAGCTTCATCAACTTTATCTCCTTCGCCTTTGCAAATACAAGGTGGATCCAGTCACCGACCTATCTTTCAGCAACGCCACCACCGTCTTCTTGCTAATGGTTCCCCATCATCTTCCAAAGTAAAGCCTCATCAACACCAACAATTCGGGCATCTGCATTGACTAGATCCAATCATGACGGACCCCGATCTGCAGCTACTTTTGCGATGGGAAGGAGTCGCCGCCGAAGATTAAAACGATCAGACAGGATGAGATACCCCCATTTATGAAGACTAATCAGCATATGCAGGATCATGCTTTATATGGTTAAGTGGGAAGACAAACATGGTCATGTGTTACTATAGCATTCTTTTTGTGCAAAAGCAATGTGTGTAGCATCATAATTTAGTTTAGTCTAAAGATCGGAGGAGAAAAAGGAGCCTCTCATGGTATGTATGAGATTATTCTCTGGGTTGATTCATTTTATGTTGCAACTAATTCTGACCTGAGCTGGTGTAAAGGTTTGGTGCTAAGTTTACATACATGACTGATGTGAAAAGCCATCACAAGCAGATGTAAAGATGGGTTTTGAGTTTCTTTTGTCAACCTTGCCAATTGAATATGATTTCGACATCTACAGCTGTTTGCAATCTCATCTCTAGCTCTACATGGTCTATCATATTATCATCTTATTCCTCACATAACTGTGCATTGAACGTATTGTTATATATATATATATATATATATAAACATTGTTCTTGTTTGACATGACACACTATTATTATCGGCTTTGGAATCCCATTCGGTCGGTCAACTGACACGTGTAAATATCAGGTCGTAGGGCCCCCCAGGTGAAATGGGGGGGGGGGGGGATCCATATCATCGGACGGCTCCGATGTGGTAATAGTATGTGTGCAAATCAAGATGAATTTGGAGCGGATCCCCGCACCCAAAAATAAAGTGTTTATGTAACCCACCCTCGTCCGCCCCATGGCGATCGGGGTTTTCTCGCTGCTCGTTGCGCTTCTCCTCCTCTTCGCATCTCCGATCCCCCGATGTACGTACACTCTTCGCTGCCTCCTATCTATCCATTCACTTTCTTCCGATCGGTACGAGTGTTCTTGGCTTTAACTAGTTGATCCGCTGAGTGTCTACAATTTCGCCGACCAGGGACTTGATAGCTTTTTAGGTCTGCAATGTGTATGTAAAAAATCTCATATCCTTAATAGCTTTTTCCTCTTTGTTGGGAGTAATGTTGTAATGTGCAATTAATATGAAAGATTAGTTGTTAACATGCTAAATTCTGCTTAATTGACACAATGAGACTCTGATATGAGAAATTTCTTTTGTCAAAGTCCTTTTACTACAAGTTTATCAATTCGGGAAGAACGATGTGTTTTCCCCTCCTCGATGACTCTTGTGACTCAAAAAGCTTATTGCATTTTGAGAAAATTTTTAGTTGTTATTGAAGCCATCTTATGAAGCCAAACATGTTTAATTATAGAGCACATCTAGAAAAAGCTACTGCTCATGGTAGGTTCACTTTGTTAATTGTCATAGTTCTTTCTTAGGCTTAGGTCCTCTTGGTTACTAATTTGTTTATCAGCTTAGGTAGAATGACATCTTTTTGTCTCCTTCCTCGTTGACTCCTGTTACTTGAAAGATTGTTGCATTTTGAGAAACTTTTTAATTACTGTTGAAGCCATCCTACCAAGTTAAACGTATTTAATAGATCACATATTTCTTTGCTATCATCTATCTAGTCATTTTTACTTTTGGCTGTCAGATGATGACACTGCTGCAACTGAAGTTATTGAAGGAAGTGATATTGGCACAGTTGGTGACGATACCCATGTATTTGGTGATGCATCTCTGGGTCCAGCTCCTGGAGTAGATACTGTATGTATATTCCCAAAGAATGCTGCTAAATGTAAATATAAATTATTTGGAATGAACTAATTGGTCCAATTACTGATTTTCTAGTTTTCACTTTTAAGATGTGAACATAATTCCTAAGCAATCTTTTTACCCAGGCAGTAGTTACTAGCAGGAGAAGAGTCTGAGCTACTGGTTTGCTTACACAATGAGGGTACTTCTCTTACAGTTTTTAAAACTTTAACCTAATAATCAGCCCTTGTTTTTTTTTATATATTTTTTTCCACTTTTATCCTCAAATTAATTTTACAGTCTATCTCATTATTGTTGTTTATGAATCATGCTTTAAAATTACTGGTCGGACTAATACTTGTGATTAGTATCTACCAATTCAACCAAAGCATTTGTGACAGAAACTCTTTTGTCAGTGTATCATTCAATATCTGAGTATTGTGTGGATCCCTTAGCTATCAAAGCCACCATCAATAATGGACAATTAAATGATCCCTGCAATAATATAATTCTTCTATTTTGACAGAGTTGTTCCATGTTACTCCAAAAGCTTCTCTTGCCCCACAATCCATATGTCAATTCAAGTTTCATTGCCAGTATGTGCACTATATCTGAATTTTCAAGCTACTTTGCATAACATGTTAAAATTGTTTCCTGAGAGCCAGTGGTTCTCTCTCTCTCACTCTCTCTCTCTCTTTCTCTCTCTCCCCATGTTAATTGAGCATAAACTAACAATGGTCAGTAGGATTGATACTGTTTTCAGATAATATATGCTTTACAACTAGAATTTTGTGTAGATTAACTCTCAATTTCTGTGCATGTCATTTGTCTAATCTCTTTTTTTCTTTCTGTTCTGGTTATTAAGATTATTGATATCATATGAGGTAGTGTGAGGGTGAATGGTTGGTGTAGGTTGACCCCTTTTGCTGCTGTCACATGATAAATTGTTTTCCTTTGCAATATAGGAGTTGATTTTTCAATGTGCCTTTATGTTTTCTTTCAATATCACTTATACTTGTTTATTGTAACGTTACACATGTCATCTGTCGTTCTACTCATTATGTATGTCCTTTATACAAATGAGTCATGCTTATATCTAAGACAAATGATGAGCATACTCTACATTTAGCCATAAACCTTTTCATTTCATGCAGTTCTGCATTTACTGTCTACCAGCTTATTCTGATTGTATCTTTTATCTGCATGCTATAGCATGTTGCATTTTGTTAAACCTCTTTACAAGGGAGTAGGCCTGCATGCTGAGGCTCCTCAGACCTTGTATGGTAGGAGCCTCTTTCACTAAGGTGCCCTTCCCATTCAATACAACTCTATATTGTTTTTTCTAACTGGATGCCATCATCTGGATAAATGCAGCTGAATCAACCTTAAAAGTGGTGGCAGTACATGCTAGCCTTCATCTTCCACTTGATCATGACATGTTTGTGCAGAATCTTACTTTGCAGGTTAGTGTTACTTAGAGAGAGGACTATTGCCCATTTACTTATGATTGTTGTATACTGTGCATCTCATATAAGCCCTTACTCCATGTTTTTTTTAAAATAGATGTTTCTCTAGTTACATGATACCCACATGCCTTGATAGCTTGGAGAAGCCTCCTATCAGATGGCTGTGTCAACATGTATAAAGGTTATATTTGATTCAAAATGTGGTGTACTTTGATGTGCTGACTGTAAGGGGACATACATCACACTGGAAGTTGAAAAAAATACATTTGAATCTATTACAACAAATTATATAGTTGTCAGATCGCTATGTCATCTTGGGTTAGTGTAATAAATAATTTTAAATACGAAAAGTGATTGTGATGCTAATAGATATGCAGAAATTTTCAAAACCTCAAATTTAAATATGATTCTTTTTCCCGGCCAAATATATTTTTAGCTTCTTGCATGTGACGATAGTCTCTAGCTGTGTGAATCATCTTACTATCATCCAGTAAAGCTGCAAGAAATGTTGTTGTATAGGTTACTCAATGGTAAGTCATAAGATTGGATATAATCCGTTTCAAAATTTTCCATTAATTGAGGTTGGTAAACAAACTTTTTGTTAACTGCTATACCAGCTGGGCATGGACATTAGCTTACTTTGCTGATGTCTAAACAGCTTGATGCGTCTTATGCTGCTATTCCACAAGAGTGGTTTTCTTGGAGAAAGTACTTTTTCTTTGTTTGATTGGTCTGTTTTTTTTTTTTTTCCTTAATCCATGCACTTTTTGCTGTTTTCTCTCTCTCCTTTCCAAAATGCACACATGTTTGGCTTTTATCTGAAATTGAATGTGTCCTTTTTTCATTTTGATATTCCATTAGTAAGATTAAGCTAGTAACTCGTATTGCAGGAATTCTACATTGCATCAGTGCCAGTTTCAGCCCAAGCTACCTTCCCTTATAGATTTGCTGTGAGCAAATACTTGCAGGTGGGTGCCACATGTATGATTGAGACCCCATTGATATACATGCTTTATATGACCCACTACTTTTGCTCTTAGCACTGTATTTATATTTCGCTTATGTGACCTTTGATTTGTCTCATAATCTAGGGAATTTTGTTCACTGGCAGCCTGGCGCTTTCGATCACGTGGGAACAATAGCGTATGAGATTGATGAGCAACCACATCAGAATGTTTTCTATAATGGTATAATTGAAGTCATTGAGGCTGGAGGTTTTCTAAGCATTGATTCAGTGTTTCTTGTGACCCTTGGAGTTGCTCTTGTTGGGCTTTTGAGATTGTCGGCATATTGGTCAAATTTAACAACTATCCAAGGTACATCAGTTATCATGATCATTTGATGTTAACCTTAAATTATTTGGATTATTGGTGAGACGATCATTGGTACATCAGTTATCTCTTCTGAAGATTTAATTCCTTGTACGTAGCCAAAAAAAAAAAAGAAGGGACCATTTGGAAAAGGCTAAAGTTGTAGTAAATTAATCTCCTTTAGACGGAACCGCCGGCTCAGTATGTGCTGATACGGGTTCACTCGTCCGAGTCAAAACCTAGCCCGATCCTACGGTCCGTCCGCATTCCGTTTCGGTTTCCTCCCGCCCATTGGATGCCGTCCCTCTCGCGTCGGAGGCCTTCGCTCTTTATATGATGACACATATAGCAGCGCCCCGAAAGCGACGCATCCTGAAGCGTCGGCGGTCCGAGCGACAGAGAGAGTTGCTTGTTAGCGTTCCCCCTCTTTCCCTCTGTGTTAGGGTTGGAGTTGCTTCGTTCCGATGGCGCAGGTGAGCAGCCGATCGAGGGGGACGGTGAAGTGGTTCAACGACACCATGGGATTCGGCTTCATCTCGCCTGATGACGGCGGGGAGGACCTCTTCGTCCACCAGTCCTCCATCAAGGCCGAAGGGTACCGGACCCTCGCCGAGGGTGAGGTCGTCGAGTTCGTGGTCACCGAGGGCGACGACGGCCGTACTAAGGCTGTCGATGTCACTGGGCCCGACGGATCCAACGTCCAGTGTGGCAGCGGTGGTGGCTGGAATGGTGGGTACGGTGGTGGCTACAGCGGCGGCGCCCGCAGCGGGGGATATGGTGGAGGATACGGTTTTAACGGCAGTGGAAGTGGAGGGAGGGTAAGGTCTGGCGGAGGAGCTTGCTATAACTGCGGCGAGGCCGGCCATATCGCTAAAGATTGCTACCAGGGCGGAGGAGGAGGAGGAGGAGGAGGAGGAGGAGGCGGCGGCAGCGGCGGCGGCGCTTGTTATAACTGTGGTCAGGTGGGGCATCTTGCTAGGGATTGCTATCAGGGCGGTGGAGGCGGAGGTTGGAGGCTTGGCGGGGGAGGTGAAGGTGGCGACCGATCCTGCTACAACTGTGGCGACATGGGGCACGTTGCTAGGGAATGCCCTGGCAAGAACTAATGGTCAGTCTCTTTCAAGCTCAGTCTTATTTTTTCTTTTCACCCACCTAATATGATAGTCTCTGGCTTCCATTTTTGTGCTGGGATTTAGGTCTCTTTCTCTCTCTCCCATATTATATATCCTCCTTGGAGGGCACAAGGGTATGTTTTGTTGAATTTGGTGTGTTGATTTTGATGGGTCGTTGCCTACTTTAGGGTTCTATAAACAAATGTTTGGACATCGTATATGCATGTGTTTGTGTAGTTGCTCGACACATTTTTATCATGATCACTATGTTTTTTACATGATTCAGCTGAAATGAAATTTCAATTTGTTGAATGATCCAACTGAGGTGTAGGAAGCTTTCACAGGAAAGTATAGGATCACTTGGCTTGATAATTTGATGATGATGTTCATGATGATTGTTGTCGTGGAGATATTTCATAGGCTCATTTTGTTTTGTGCTCGGTTGCACTGAGTTGCGCATAAGAATTATAAGGTTACTCTGTTGTGGTTATGTGATACTCTACCATCAAGAACTCAGTGCATAATAATTATAAGGTTACTCTGTTGTGGTTATGTGATAGATACTCTACCATCAAGAACTCAGTGCATAAGAATTATAAGGTTACTCTGTTGTTGTTATGTGATAGATACTCTACCATCAAGAACTTATTTGATATCGCATGAGTAGTATATTGCGTTCACCCTCACTACTTTCATCTTGTGACTTTTTGGACATGATCTCTCTAAATCAAATAATAATGTAACATCTGTGCTCATTTGTAGATGTTTGTTATCGACCATGGAGAATTGTTTCTACAAGCGTTTCTGATATAGGTGCCTGTTATTGTTTTCGTTTAATTGGCTTCGTTGTTTGGTGAGACTTTGTATTTACAGTATGGTCTTGATCATTGAATTGTTAGTTGAAGATTCAGAGGGAGTTTGTTTTCAGCTATTATTGTTTTGCACAATAATTTCTGATAGAGGAGGTGCCTTATATTGGTCAACATAGCTTACGACGGAGCACTGTTTCACAATAGTTTCCGATGGTGGTGGCTAGTATTGTTTTTGTTTAACTGTGTTCATTGTTTGGTAAGACTTTGTATGTACAGTGTGGTGTACAACATTGAATTGTTAGTTGAAGATTCAGAGGGTTTGTTTGACAAGTGCTGTGAGGTAAACTTCCATTTTTTGCTTGACACGTCAACATAACTTGGTGTTTTCTTTAAACACTTGTGCTTGCTATCCCGGTAATTGTGTGTTTATTTTCATGGGGTAAGGTTTTGTTGCATTGAACTGTTGGTGGAGGTCTTATGGTTGCCACACTGGCCAAAGCGAGTGTATCCTTTTGTTAATTGTTGCAAGAAAAATGTTTACACGCTGTAGATTTCAACATCAACTTAAGATTCCTGGTACTACTCCCAATGGTTACTGGGCTATTATTATACAAGAGTTTCTTAGAGAGAGTTGTGTTGCCCTTTAGATACAGATACCCTTTTGTTGTCAAGGGTATTCTTGGTTAGTTGTTGTGAGAAATATCTTTTACATGCTATATAGATTTCAACATCAACTTAGTTTCCTGTTACTGCCACTCCAATAGTTGGAGGAATGGGAGGACCATATGGTTTTGGTTGGTCAGCTACGTAAAAGAAACCCTAAATCTGTGTCTTATGTCATCAAACAAGCCTAAATTTTGCTAGAATAACAGCTTAGTTTTGTGGTAGGAACAGCTTAGAATCTCAAAGAATTATGTTAATTGCAGGTCTTGAGATGACATTTATTTTGGAGTTAATATCAAATTATTCGGCTAGAAATATTGCTTTGGGGGTTATTTTTTTTACTTGATTGTATCTTTTTTTTTTTGGTTGATCAATCTGTGTTTTGCACCAGTGGTTAGTGATTAATTGATTGTCTTATACTTGTGTGTGTGTGCAGCCACATTTGGGTCATTGATCCTTCCACTTGGGTTAGGTAAAACAATAACTATACTCGATTGTTCTGACAAAAGATTCGTAGCTCACACCTCCTCTCCTGGCACGGTCCGGCGGAAATTGTCAAGTTCTTTTTTTTTTTTCATAGAATAACTTGTATTTTTCAATTAACAAAAATATGAAGTAAGAGATTTCCATCAAAATGAGCTTGAGGCATGCAGATCTAAGAAAACCAGTAGGCTTGCCACCGTGAGATCAGGAGAAAATGAGCCCAAGGTATGTAGATCGGGAGCAGAATAGGGCTCGCCATGGCAAGGGTAGGAGAAAATGAGCCCGAGTGTGTAGATCGAGAAAAGAAAAAGGCGTCTCATAGATCAAGAAAAGAACAAAGGGCCTACCACAGTTAGGTGTGTAGATTGGTGAAGCGATAAGGCTCGCTATCACGAGGTCAGAAGAAAATGAGCTCAATGTGTGTAGATCAGGAAAAGAAGGCTCACCACGATGAGGCCCGAAGAAAATGAGCCCAAGGTGTGTCTATCGGAAAAAGAAGAAGACCCGCCATCGGGAGCCCAAGAGAAAATGAACTCGAGGTGTGCAGATCGAGGAAGGAAGAAGGCTCGCCATGGCGAGGCCAAAAGAAAATAAGCTTGAGGTGTATAGATTGAGAAAAGCAAGAAGGCCTTCCACGATGAAGCTAGAAGGAATTTTGCCCAAGGTACATAGGTCGGTAAAGGAAGACAACCTGCCACGACGACGAGGCTAGAAGAAGATGACCTCGAGTTGTGTAGGTAGGTCGGGAAAAGAGCACTCGAGGAGAGTATGTTGGGAAGACGGAGTCTTAAGCGCATGGATTGATAGTAATGGGCTCAAGTATGCAAACCGAGAAACGAAGTTACTGTAGAAGCATCGCTGGGTGAAAACTTGCTCGAGGCCCATGAGTTACGACGATGCGTTTGCTATGTCATCACCACTAAAGGCAAAAACTTTCTTGAAGCAGTTGCAAAGCTTTAGTTGGTGACCACCAAAGAGACGACGACGTGGAATGACTTGACACATGTCCAGTGGGGAGAGAAGCCGACCTGGCAGATGGTGCACAATCGACTATGTGTCGTCATGCGAACGAGATGATTCGGACCTCGTCTCGGATCGGCCATGAAGGCATAGCAAAAGCTCGAAAGCCAGCCCCTTGACTTGACCTCCCTTCTCCGGCGTCCTCGTCCCCAAAGACTCATATGGATGACCTCACACAATAAATAATAAAAGTGTGCAACAGGACGAAAGCTTATATGCACAATTTATATGACGCCACTTGCCACAGTTGATTGGAGGAAGAAACCCGATAAATCAATTATACAAGGCAAGTCATCCATATGATTCGTGTTTGCCTCCGTGCATTAAAAGATCTAATTTAAACCATTGCACGCTGCTTGAATGTTATTTATTCTATAAAATTTGGATTCTGTTTATACGTGAACTTGTTATTAACTTATTCCCCGTACTAATAATAAAAGCAAACATCGAAATAATTCCTTTCCTCCTCTTTAGCTCCACGTATAATCCAAAGCGATCATACATCCTATGAAAGAAAAAGAACAATAGTTTCTGTGCTTAGCTTTTAGTGCACGAATTCCCGACATCCACATCACCGACACGCACCGCCATATTATTGCCGAAGCGAAACGTGATTTGGCCTACGACGGTCGTCGATTTAGCCGGAGCCTGCCATCGACGGCTCGGCTCCAGCCGCCAAATATGGAGCGCCACGCCGTCGTTCTTCCGGATGGATTTTATCGTCACAATCGTCAGATCCAAACAAACGATACAATCCGGATCCGGTCCAGCCTGACCAAAGTATTCGACGTGATGGGTTGTACGTTATCGCTTTACCTCCACGTGGGCCCCGCTAAAGTTCACCAATAAATTATCTGGTAGGGAATAAAATTTAATTCTGCATAGAATAATATCACGCCTATCCGCCGAGCACATTTTGTGTCACCCGTGTTCCCCTACCTACCGGCGTCTCAATACTGGGCCCATCTCATAACCAACAGAGAAGCGGGTATCTGATAGAGCACAAAAAGTCGGCGGGTAGACACGTTTTCGAAAGAGAGCAGAGCCGCATGATCCCATCACGAGCCAAGAAGCCGAGAGGAGGAGTTCTCCATCGGCACGGAAGCCGGCGTGGCCTAGCGAATATGCCTTTTGGCGCTCTCAGGTCTTCTTCTTCCCCTTTCTCTCCCAGTCTCTACATTGCATTGAAACGCCACCCACCCACCCGACCTCATCCTGTCTTCCTCCTCCTTTTTGCCTTGTCGATCTCGATCTTCTTCCTTCCTCTCTTCTCTGCTTTCCTCCGCCTCGCGTGCCGTGGAGTGGAAGCGAAGAAGGCGAGGGGACGAAACAAAAAGCGTAGAGGGGGGATGGGGACGATGGAGTTCTTCGAAGAGCTTCTCCTGACCGCTCTCATCTCCGTCCTCCTCTCCTTCCTCATCGGCAAGTTCGCCGCCGACACCGCCGTTAAGCCCGAGGCCGTTCCCCTCGCTCGGGTTTCGGGTCCAGGGCTGGGCTTGGATCCGATCGAGGAGGAGGAGGAGGAGGAGGAGGAGACAGAGAAGTCGGAGGGGAAGTCGTCTGGTGGCAGCGGAGCCGGATCCGGTCGCCCCAAGACCGGGGTCGTCGAAGTCGTAGAGGAAAGATTGCTTGTAGAGAGATCGGAGAGGGGCGAGGACGTTGGTGGATTCGGCCTTAATAGAGAAAATATCGCCGATAAGCTCTTTTCCGAAGTTTATCTTCCTAGGGTAGAAGAATCATCTTCGAAGAAAGAGAAAGTGGATAATGAAGTGGAGATCGGAAGAACAAATGATGATTCCCGGAGGCAACAAGGGGGATCTGTCATGGGTAAAGACGATGGGAAAAAGGCGGTGGAGAAAGTCGTGAAATTGGGCAGAGAAGACGCGGTAGACAAGGAAGACGCAGGCGAGGTAGGATCGTTGCTTCAAGGAGAGGACGAGTGGGAGGGGATCGAGAGAAGCGAGCTGGAGATGTTATTTGGAGTTGCAAGCGAGTTCGTCGGTAGCAAGAAAGGTGGGGATGCAGTGTCCAAACTCAGCAATGAGATGCAAATGCAGTTGTACGGGCTGCATAAGGTTGCCACCGAGGGTCCGTGCCACGAGCCACAACCCATGGCTTTGAAGGTTTCTGCCCGTGCCAAATGGTACCATCGGTTCCTTTTTCTATAATGCTCTGTTTCTACTTGTTAACTCATCGTATTGTCTTGATACATCATGGTGTCAAGCTTAACTATGGAGCAGTCATCATCATCTGGCGCTTGCTTATTGTGTTTTGGATCTCAGGAGGCCTTTTCTGACTCTGTGGCAAGTGGGATGTAGATGCATCGCCTACGTGATTTAATTTAAATATTTGACACGATGCAGGATATTTAGTTTTCCACACAGCTTGTTGATAAGCCAAGTGGTGTCAATCTATGTGAGGTTGCAAAGTGGTAGCTTCTGACCTTGACAAATGAATTTAGGGGAACTTTGTGGTGTCGTCCTTTGGATGCATGAGAGCTACAATCATTAAGAGAAACTTTTGCAGATTATTGCATGACTTTGAAATTTTAATGATATGTGTTCTCTTGCTTGCCTTTTAGCTAGAAAATTTGGTATCAGCTTATGAGGATGTTGATAGAGGTCATATCCAGGCAGAAAGGTCTGCCAAGTTTATTATGGATTCTCTTAATTAAGTTTATTGTTTCCAGCTTCATCCTTCACTAGTGGTTTCATAAGATTTTCAGATTGTGGTGATAAGTGAAAATCATGTATAGCCCAAAGCCTCAATGGGCTTTTGCTAGGGGAACCCTATCTTGTTGATGGTAGTGGATGCAGCTGGTTGTATTGCTTCTGTTATGTGAACTCAGAGATTCATGCACTGGATAGCCACTAAGTCGTTCTGTTTACCCGTCCAAGAAGAATAACACCTGTTGCAAGGATATCTAGTTATGATGGCTCTATTCCTTGTTTTCCCTTTGATACGCCTTGTTTCATTATGGATTATTTAAACTGTAGATTAGTTTTTCTATAACTTTGTAGTTTCATTAACTCTAGGAATGATGTGGTGATGGGAGTTCACGGTTCAGATATATCTTGGTTTCTAATTATTAACGGAATACAGAAACATATTTGTGCATCTGATTGAAGACGTCTTCTCTATTTCTCTAGGAATGCTTGGCAAAAACTGGGGAATATGGATCCAGAAGCTGCTATGGGACAGTATATCAGTCTTCTAAATGAAAGCATTCCCGGATGGACGGCAAAGAAGTCTGGGGTAAGTTAAAGAGTAGAAACTATTCTTTTAGTTGATTCATGAGTCAAGCTAATGCACTCTGGCTTATGGAATACTTGCTAGGAGGAAGCCAAAGGTCATGTTGGCAGTGATCCTTCGGTGGTAGAGGCATCCAGAATAGGCCAGCTCGATTCGAAGTTTTCTCAATCTAAATCTGAAATTGAAATGTAAGATTCATAATCATTTCCAAGTTGTTCAGTTAAATCAACTTTATAAGTTTCAGAACTCAAAGATCTTCGTATAATTTCTTTGGTTGCACCATGCCATCACTTGTGTAATGTCATGTCTTGCAGTTCGGTAGAAGATTCTTCTGCTATTGAAGGTGTTGTTGATGATGTAAATACTGGTATCAAACTTTCCAAACAAGGTACCCATAATAGATCCTTAATCTTTTACTTTTTAACCTTGATCTCTGGAGAAGAGTGCTTATGAATGTTTCCGTCAACGTTTTACTTACCGGTCCGTACCAATGTACCGACATGTTGTCGGTACCGGTACAGTACCAGTACCATGGTGGTATGCACAGTACGTAATGCTCGGTATTATTAAATTAATATAATATAATATAGTATAATATAATATTAAAAATATTAAAACTATTAAAAAAGAAATAAATGGGCGACGTCGTTGAGGCGGCGAGGGCGCCCGGGCGGTGACGGCTCGCGGGTGACCCGCTGGCAGCTAGGGTGCGTAGGCGAGGACTGTGGCGAGGTACTTCTTCTTCTTTCTTCTTTTCCTCTTCTTCTTTTCCCTTTTTCTTCTTCAATCAACCGTTGATGGTCGAAATCGATCGTCGACAACCGAAATCGATCGCCGACGGCCGATTTTAGCGGTACCACTCGGTAGCAGCTGGTCCGCGTACCGGTCAACTGCTGAACCGGTATGTACTGGGTGGTACGGGGCCTTACCGCTCGGTAAGGAGAACCTTGGTTTCCGTAGTTTGTTTTTTTCTATGCTCGAGTATTTTATGACTCATATCTATTAACAATTGATGGTTGATTCTCTAAGACACACCAGCTCATATGGTCGCATCACATATGCTGTATTGACACTTTGCTATGTTATCACATGACTGTTTCAAAAGTGTTGTATATGCAACTACCCATGCGTATGTGTAACAAGCAAGTTGCACACGTTTTACTTTTATGGTTCTGGTGAACTTGTAGTGCAATAAACTAAAAGATAGGTTCTATATCCTCCGAGAACCATTTGTTGTGAGGTGAGGCGCTAGGACCACTAATTTAAGGAGCAGAAGTAATTTCTATAGATTAAGGTAGAGGCTCTTTCATCTTCTTGCCATTTCTCTCCACTTTCACCTGTTAACTATTTTGTATTTTATTTATAGGTTTGCTTATTTGTATCATCATCTATTTCTGTTCCACCGCTCTTGTGATTTTTGTCTCCACTTCTTTTCTAATGAAAAGGACCAATGTTTTCAAAGGGTGTTCAGGCGAGGCGAGGCAAGACTCAAGCATCCCGCAACACCTCAAGGTGAAGCATTTCAATTAAGTGTCGCTCAGGTGTGCCAAGCGCCTCGGGTGAGTGCTCAAGCCAAATCGGGTTGATTGGGCAAGCAAGTTGGTTTAATCAAACCAACTAATGTCACTACTTATCCTAGTGCCCCCTCGACCCAGTGAAAAGAAACCAGAAGTGAAGCCCTATCCCTCATCCGTCGCCTTATATGCTTCGTCCGCCGCTGCAACTCCATCCACTGTCATTGGCAACCTCATCTGCTGCCTTCTTTCGCTGTTGAACCTTCATTTGTTCGCCGTTGTAGTTTCATTCATTGCCCTCTCCAGCTTCGTCCACCATCGGTTTCCACCTTCTCACACCTTTCTCCACAGTCATTGGTTACTTCTCCATCTTCTCAAACCTCTCTTTCTCATTTTATAAGTAATACTTCCTTTAATTAACTTGCTGTTACTTTGTTAGGAGTTAGAACTTAGGAGCTTGTGATTGATTAACTTGAGGCCGTGCAACTCTATTACGTTGTTACCATTTTGAGGTCGATTAACATGAGGGCTCGTAGTTTCAGTATGTTGTGTAATTTCAGCGTGTTACACAAAATTAGGAGTTTGTGGTTGATTAACTTGAGGCCTCGCAACTCTTTGTTATGATATTACCATATTGAGGTCGATTAACTTGTTGCACCATTTCTATTTTTGTAACTATATTTAGCTATGTATTAATTATAATATATTTTTTTAAAATTTTAATATATAGGAATGCCTCGTTCCACTCGAGTAGGTGCGCAGGCGCATAGCAATTTTATGTGAGCTGATCTCAGAATCTCCGCCTAGAAAAGGAGGAATGAGCCTCTGAATTTTGAATGAAACATTGAGAGTTAAATAATCTCTATTTCCTGAGAACTTTATGTGAGCTGATCTCAGAATGTCCATCATTTTAGCTTTTATTGCTTGCAGACATAGTCATCTTGTGTTGGCTCAAGTCAAAAGGCATCCCTGGACCACCAATTTTTCATACAATTATGCACTGATATTATCCACTTTAGATCTCATGTGGCTGTACATTGTTCTGTCCGAATGGGAGACAAATTCTCTGCCATAATTAATTAATTAACTCATGGATTCTGGAGTTATGCTGAACACCACTCGGTCAGACAACTCATGGATCTCTGCCATAAGTGCTATTGTTCAAGATGTGGTGCACCAAATTTTAGGTCAAAAAAAAAAAAGAGAGAAGATATTATTATATGAGCTTTTCACGGAACATGAAACAACGTACTACAGAGAGCTAGGCATATTAAATAAATAAAGTACCTTTCAGAAAACCCAGTAATTATTGCTTTGTTTCATGTATACCATAGCTTTTTCTTGGATTGTACTTAAAAATCTCAGAAATATTTATATTAAATATTCCTTTTTACTACTGCCATTGTCTTAGTACAAACACCTGACTCGCTTGCCCTCTCAAGTTCTTATTAATTTTGTAACCTTTGCCTTCTCGGTATTTGGTAAAGCTTTTGAAGTTGTTGAATTTAAGTTTGCCTTTTCTTCTGGTCTCTCCTTATTATTATATGTTTGCAGTCTCTAATTTGGATAAGCGTGGACCTTACTTACAGGACTGACAAAGACATTTCTTTTCAACCTGGTCTCACCACCAAGAATGGCATTCTGAAAGTTGCAGCTGGTAAGGCAATGTTGATCCTGTGTCTGATGCAGACCCAGTGCTGCTTGGATTTTAGCTGGGTTCATGTACATGGTTGATTGCTCGCTGATTCCTCGACTACTATTCCATCCATCATTGGTCTGATCGATTGAGTTATCTCTTGCTGGTGCTCGTGTCCTACTTAAAAAACTGTATATGCTGTACATATCTATTTATTATTATGTTAAACGTTAAGGTGTTAAATGCTTGACCAAGTTGCAGACATTCCGTTATTATAGCTGCAGGATGTTGGACTTCTAATCCGCTGTTCTTTCCATGCGATGGAAGATTAGGGCTTTCTTTTTTCTCATTTTTATTATGGATAAGTTTAATTCATCTTCCTTTTCGCTTCAAAGACAGTTGTTTCCTGTTTATATATATATATATATATATATATATATATATAAAATTTCACAGTTTTGGTTTTTTTTTTTTTCTGTAGAGCGTCCTGTCTATAAAAAAATTCTTGTAAAGAGCTTTGACTTTCAAGATGGCAAAATAATCTTCCAATGACTTTTTATCTTTTTCCTTTTATCTTCTCTTTCATTAAAAATATTTTTTTATTTTTTATAAATTAGTTCATATAATTGAATCAGTTTGACTAATCTACCACTTAAACTGCTTCCAAATAAATTATATTAAATAATTTATTGATATTAATTTATTTATTTTAAAAATATTTAAAATTAAAATATTAAAAATAATTATAATTGATAAATTTAAAACTAATTTACCTAACTATAAAATCAGGAGTGATATAATAATGTTATTCATTTATTTTAAAAAATAAAACATAAAAATATTTAAAAAAGAAAGATCTATAAATAATATCAAAATAAATTATATTAAATAATTTTGTGATATATAGATTCATATTATTAAAAATAACATATAAACATATAGTAATTTATAAAAATAAAAAAAATATAATCAATATATTGAAAAATAATCGTAAAGTAAAACTTTGAACATATATCAACCTTTTTCTATTTTAGAGATTTTCTAATATTTTCTAAGTTATTTAGAATCTATTTGTATTTTCTAATTTTCATTTTTATTTCTAATAAAATATCATAAATCCGTATATTATTTTTTTGAAATTTAATCTTCTAAATATTGAATCTCATATGATAAAATCAATTGATGAGTTTTATGATCTAACTTATGTGTTAGAGAAAGTGATGCATGATTAATTACAACGGTGAAAAAGAATTATAATCAGATAATGGGCCGGAGTCAAGTTTAGGCATTGGGTCAAAGTTCGGATGATGCAACGGAAGCTCGTCGGGAGTTTGCCAGGAGTTCGCCGAAGGTAATCGAGAAGCTTATTTGGAGCACGCGCGAGAGTTCGCCAAAAGATGATCAAGAGACTCGTTGAAAGTTCGTCGGAGGATGCCGGCAAGATCGTCGGGAGTTACGAAGGTCATTTGATAATATCGGTCAAAAATGATTATAATTGTATAGAAAGTTATACTTAGCATCATAAATTTAGTCCTAATTGAGTTAGATTTGGAGAAATCAAAATTAACTCAATGTGAGGTAATTGGGTCCACTTTAGGTTAGACTTGAGCTCATTTCATTGACCTAGAAAGGGGTCAACATGAAGTACAAGTTAGGTACATAAAAAATACTGAAAGTATCTTTTTCGGGATTCTTGACGGTAGTATTGTCGGTGGTGACGATAGTACCGCTACCGCCCCTATTTTCGGGGCACTTTCGACATAGTATTATCGGTACCGACAGTAGTATCGCCAATACCCGATTTTTTCGAGATTGGTTGGATTTTGGCTCCATATTTTGAAGTCAATTAATGTCTATAAATATCTCAAGTATTCTTGCATTTGAAATCAAGAAAGTGTATGAAAAAGATGTGAAAATATTATAAAATTTGGGAGCTTCCCTTAAGTGCTTCAAATGTTAAGTGAGTCTAAGGGAAGAGATAAAATCTTATAAAATGTTCCTCTTTTGAACCTATGAAAAGGAGAGAAGTGTAAGGGGTTTCGTTTTCACCCGTGGAAGAAGATATTTAGTGAACTCCAATGAGCCTCACTGAGAGAGGACTCTAAAAAGTAGACGTAAGTCAAGTTTTGGCCAAATCACTATAAAATCTGTGAGCATATGTACTCTTGTCTATTCTATTAAATTTAAATTTAATTATTCTTAATTAATTCAAAGAAATACATAAGCATCCTTTTTCTGTTTTTGTCTTTACAAGTCACTCTCCAATTTATTTGCTTTTAACTACTAAAAAAAAATTTTGATTTCGATTTTACTTCAAATGAAATTTTTTAAACCGAGATTTTAGCCTTAGATATATTATTTTTTAATCAAACCAAAAACAGAATATCAGTTGGAATATCATATATATTGAGTGTATGTAATTTTTTTGACATTTTTTCTTCTAGATATATAAACAACCTATATAAAAATTTAATCCAAAAGTATTAAGCTCTAGTATCTGAAACAATATTTCTGGTGTCTAACAAAAAACAATGTATATTATATACAAGGATTGCTCCAAAAGCTCTAAATTTTTATGAAAACTTTAAATTGGACCTAGATGGACATCTATCACTATTTGTCTATTTTATAATTTTTATATATTTTTAAATATATTTAAAATCTAAACTATTTGTATTTTCTATATTATTTTTTTATTTTTATAATAATCTATCCATATAATATTCTTATATCTGATACAATTTGCTCAATAAACTTCGAAAATTTGATCTTCAAATCTTCACAGTCCTCCCATATGGTAACTTCGACGGATAGACATGCCTATTGTACCAGCACCTTAATTGTTAGATGTCGACGACGTATTATGATGCATCTATCAAGGATGGTCGTCGGTTGGATTTAGGTTTCACTAGGGGTAGTTATGTTAGGTAGGTGACTCAAGGCCATCTCGATTTATCCAAGCTTGGGCTTCAGGCAGGATATATGGAAGACTGGATGGATCTTGGAGTCTATAGATAGGTACAGCCTGTGTACCACTACTCCAATGCACTCTGTGATCTGATAGGGCCCATAAAAGTGAGGTGATAGCTTTATGGATACTTTAGTGTGGACGAACATCTGTTTGTAGGGCTTGAGCCGAAGAAAGACACAATCTCCCATAGAGAATTCCATCTCGCTTTTGCGCATGTCGTACTGTTACTTCATCCTTGCCTGGGCCATCGAAAGATTATCCTATTGTAATTTCAGAACTTGATCCATGTTTATGAGTTCTATGTCCACCTAGTCTACTTTGGCCGAGCCGATTACATATTTTAGTATTACAAGGGACGGTTGGTCATACCTTGTTTTATAAGAAGTACATTTAGTGGAAAAATGAAAAGACATATTACACCATCACTCGGTCCAAGGGAGCCACTTCGTCTATTCCTTTGGTTAGTCACTAATGAAGCATATAAGGTATGTCTCCAAGCAATTGTTCACCACTTTAGTCTGGCCATCGGTCTGAGGATGATACGCTATGCTCATTGGTGCCCTACATCTGAAAAAGCTTTGTCTAAAATTTACTGATGAAGACCCTGTCATGATTACTCACAATAGATCTAGACATCCCATATAATCTTATAATATTATCTATGAAAATTAGAGCAATGCTAGTGGTGGTATAAGGATTACAGAGGGTACAAAAGTGAGCATACTTAGTGAGATTATCGACCATAACGAGGATTATACCTTTTCCTTAATATGGAGGAAGCCCTTTGATGAAGTAAATCGATATATCGATCCACACCTGTTGAATCTCGGATTTTGATGATGAAATCAATTGATGGGTTATTGATCTAACATATGTTATTAGAATTGATTGATGTAGGATTAATTGCAATAGAAAGATTATTACAATTAGGATTAGCCAAGGTCAAGTCCATGCATCGGGGCTGAGGTTTGGATGATGCGGTTTGGAACTCGTCAGGAATGCGTCGAGAGCTCACCGAGGGTATCGAGAGTTTGCCAAGATGGCGCAAGGGAGTTCGCCAGAAAAAGACCAAGACTCATCAGAAGATTGTCGGGGGTAGCCGAAAAGCTTGTCGGGAGCTAGGATGGTCTTGTAATGGATGTATTGGCCATTATGATTGTATTTAATTAAATCATATTTAGCATCATTCAAATTTAACCATGACGAGATGAGTTACAGATCATACATGAACCCAGGATCAAGCTTAGGCATCGGGCTAAGAATTAGGCGATGCGGTGGAAGCTCGCCGGGCATTTGCTAGGACTTCGCTAAAGGTATTAGGAAGATCACTAGAAACATACTGGGAGATTGCTGGAGGAAGATCATGAGACTCACCACTGGAGAAGTCGGATGTTGTTAGTTTGCGGGAGTAAGGTCATTAAGCTTGGTGGTCATGTTTTGATTGTAATTTTAAGTCATAGGTTAAGATTGAGTCTCAAATGAGTGTGATTTGGATGGAATCTAAATCAACTCAAAGATATAACGAAGTCCACTATAGGGTTTGATTTAGCTTAGGTTGAGCTCAATTGGTTGATCAAATAGTTGATAACATCATGTTCAAGCCAAAATTCAAAAAGTGGAGTGAACTACTTTTATGGAGTTTCCAATGGGTAAACCGTTAGTAAGCGACATGTAAACCACCACCACCTAGGTTTCCTGGCAGCTGACGACGACTGAACCGCCCAAGGCCGACGAATAAACCGCTCGTACCCTGGAAACTAGGTGGTTGAACCGCTCAGGACAGGCGAGTAAATCGCTTGTACCTGGTTTTCGGGTGGTTGACGGTGACCGAGCTGCCTAGGTTGGCGGGTAAACTATCCGTACATGGATTTTCCGGGTGAGTTTGATTTTTGCTCTAAAAATTTAAAATCACGTGGGATCTATAAATACCCTAAGTTTTCTTGCATTCTATATAATAATTTGGGGAATAAAATTATATAAAAAACTTGTGTAGATTGTAAGAAAAAAGAAAGGGGTAAGAGAGTGATCAAAGAGTTATAAATCTTATCTCCCTTGTAACCTCAAGTATAAGGGTTTAGTCTTCACCCAAAGAAGATCAGTAGTGAACGCCGGTATGCCTCAAGAAGGAGGACACGGGAGTGGACGTAGGCCATTTGTGCTGAACCACTATAAAACTTATGAGTTCTTTCCTTGCTTTCATTGCTTATGAATTTTTGTATTGACACTTCTGATTAAACTAACTCTTTGAAAGTAAAATTTTCACGTTAAGCACTTCCCTTCAATGTTGGTTATCTTTCGGGTTTGCTTATTAACTTAGCAACTTTCTTTTAATCACTCACTTGTTTTACTTGAATGAAAAGCTTTGGATTTTATATCTTACTTTAAGCGAAAAGCTTTTGTTTAAAATTAAAGTTAGTCTTACACTAATTCACCCCACACCCCTCTTAGTGCCAAATTGATCCTAACAATTGGTATCAGAGTCACGTTTTTCTCATTTAGTTTAACAAATTGATCCTAAGAGAATAGCTCTTTTTGGCTTTCAAGCGGGTTTTTCTATCTTTTGTCCTCCCATATTCAAGGGGACATACTACACTTATTGAAAACTCGGATGAGAATTTTCTTGCTTTCTTTATACCTTGATTTATAGACTATTATTGAAAACAGATTCAAAAAGTCTTCTCTTCTAATGAATGATTGGAATAGTTTAGAGAAGAAGACTTTCTCTTTAAATGTCAAGGCTATGAATGCATTGTTTTGCGCTTTAGATAAAAATGAATTTGATCGGGTTTCTTGTTGTGATTCCGTTTTTGAAATTTGGCTTACATTAGAATTGACACATAACAACACACTTAATTTAAATGACTCATTAAATAAAACGTTACACAAAAATGAACATGAAGAACACCTTCCAAAGAACAGGAAGGATTGTGAATTAAGAATGACATATGACTCCTCGAGTGAAATCTCGAGTGATGAGAACGTTGGACATGAACTTTTGACAAATTAACTAGAAAAATTAATGAACTTGAACCTTAAAAATAATCTAAAAATGGACAAAACCTCTTGCTATTAACGCATGAAGCCGAGGAGCTCTAAGGATCAAATGCTCAACCAAGAAGTGGAGAACCTTACTCTTATGGTCATCGACGATAAGGTTAGTAATTCATTAAGTGATTTTTTTAAATTATTAAATATACTTCATGATTTGTTTGATGAATTTAATAAACTTGGTAAATCTTTTAAGTTGCTTAAATATGTACATGATTTCCTTATTGGTAATGTTGATGAAATGCATAAGTTATTAACATTACATAATCCTAGTTCTAAATGTGAAATACTAGATAACATTAAAGAAGAAAATATTATGCTTAAGACAATGTTAGAAAAATTTAAAATTAGTAATAAATCTTTGAATATGATCCTTGCTAATAAGGGTCATGCTAATACAAGAAATGGTATAGGCTTTGTTAGTAACACTCAACAAAAATCAAATATTTTTGTTAAATAACTCATCTTAAATTTGCCACTGATAATTAATTGTAATTTTTATGATAGATTACTACATATAGCTTACAAATGTCCATTCAAAAATTATAGTCCTTATAAATTAGTTTGGATGATGATTGAATAATATGTTCAAAATCATTAGGTTCAAAATATAAAAACTATTGTTAAATGATTCAAATATTGATAAAGTCTATGGAATGATTGTTTTAAATGTTACATTGATTGAAATATTATGATTTAATTATTGATGGTTAAATAGTTGTATAATTGAATGTGTGATGATAGATTACCCTTGAATTAAAACATGAGATAAATAAATAAGTTTGTCTAACTCCCACTATGTGTAAAGGGTTAGACTCATTTTAAAAGTCAAAATTTAGATAGGTTGAATTTTGAATGAATATGTTTTATGTTTAATGATACATAATGATTATGTTTAATGATTTTATATTTTGAAATTATGCATGATAATCTTTATGATTTATGGCTTATTGATCTTTGTCATAATAAAAGCTCTTGTTCAGTTTAAAGGAAGATATATATTTTTATTTGACTTAAAAGACAAATGAATGCTTGTATGCAATAAAAAGGGAATATATTTTTCTTGAAAATTTTTTTTCCCTAAAACTTTCAAAAAGAGATTAATGAATCGATTATCTTATTGACTCTCTTGAACTATAAAAGTGATTTTGATGATTTGTTGATTTGAACTTAAATAAATTATTATCATGATTTTGGCATGTTTAGAAAATGAAACTTGAAAATCTTCATATGAATCATATTTTTGAAAACTTGAAGTTTCATATATATATATATATATATATCAAGATCTTTTATTTTTTCTTCCTTAAAATTAACTCATCATCTTGATATCTATAATATGATATCCTTATGAATGAAGACTCTTCTTTGATCTCTTAAGATTCTATTTTATCATATAAGAGGAGATTTATTAAATTAAATATGATATCTTTATGAATGAAGACTCTTCTTTGATCTCTTAAGATTCTATTTTATCATTTAAGAAGAGATTTATTAAATTAAATTATGTCTTTTGGTATTCATGAATGTCTTTTGATATTAATATCTTTCTTGATATGATTTATTTTAAAACTCATGAATGACATAACTTATCACCAAAACTAGTATTTCTTAAATTTGTGATAAGTTAAAAATTGAATGAATGATATAATTTTTTTATTAAGATCATTATTCTTATTTATTAAAAATATTTATCTTGGATGAATTGAGATTATCCCCTAAGACTCATTTTTATTATTTACAAAAAAAAGAAAAAACTTATTAAACGATATCATGTCTTTTGATATTCAAATAATTTGATTTTATCTTTAATAACATGATCTTCTTGTACTTTCTGATGTAAATTTGAACATGGATGAAAAGAAATTATGCCATTATATTTCGTGACAATGACCAAAAAGGAAAAATAAAATTACCAATATGATTAGAAGAAAATTGGATATAATAACTTTGAATGAAGAATAATTGCTTAGAAGAAAATTAGAACTTTTTAAATACATGCAAAATATTGGATTTTATAATTTGAGCTTAATCTACTATCATGTTTTCTTTTGGAATTCATGATGATTATTATCAAAATCTACATGAGATATGATTTGCTTGATTTACTACCTTGCTTTAAATTTGTATAAGATAAATTAAATTGCATGGGTAGCTCTTGATTTTTTCTTAGATTTTAGAATCTATATCTATAAAATTGAGTATTTTTATGATTTTTTCACTTCTCTACCTTAATTCTACCTTCTTATCCACACAAAGTAGAGAAATGAAATCACTAGCATTTCAAGAGATCGATAAGACTATCAATATCATTTTGAATCTCTTGAAAATAATTTTGATGATTTTGAAATTGAATGAGTTCTTTACCTATATCATGATTTTGATTACTTGAAATTATAACTTGAAATCTTTTATGAATCAAAATCTTTTGTTATATGTTTAAGTATTATTTAAAAGTAGATTTGACGACTTTACATTTCTTATGAATGAATCAAGAGATTTTATTTGTTTCTATTATGATTTGTCTCTTGATAGTCATAATTTGTCTTCATGAATTGTACATCTCACCATTATGTTAATTTTTCTTGATATATTTTATGTGATGATTTAAAAAATGATGTAATAGGAAAAGTTTTGTATTATTGTAACCATCCCTTCTTTTTGACAATGACAAAGGGGGAATAAAACTTGCTAGGTTGCATGATGTAAAATTGCTAGTTTGAACATTGCAAAAGAAGCAAAAATTTGCTAGCTTGTACTTCTCAAAAGATAAGAAAGAACTCACCAACTCGTATGTTCTAAAGTGATAAAAAATTGGCTAAATTGCTAAGCTTTTATATATCAAAAACTTGCTAATTGCACTTCTCTTTTTTATTGATGACAAAAAGGGAGAAGGTATGATGATGTGAAATCATGTATGATGATCATACATATAATGATGATTTTAAAAATCTATGATTTGTTATTATTCGGATTTATTTGCTATATTTTCTTGAAATTTACATGAGAAAGATTTATTGAGCTTATATTTGAAATTTTATATATACAAGGTTGAGGTTGAGACCTAGAAACGCTAAATCATGAAAATATATAAATTAATAATATGGATTTCATGAAATAAAGTCTTTTTGTGATAATATTTTTGAAAACTTTCTCTATGATTTTATCTTATTATTTTCAAAAAAAGAAGAAAAATTACGTGAAGATGTGCTATATTTGAAATTTATAAGAGATAATTTTTTATATAAAAAGATTACTTTTGCTATATTTGAAATACATAAGTAGTCTTTAAATCTCTTGAACTTTTGAGTTCATCTTAGTATTGCTTTTAAAATTTATTAAGAGCTCTTCTCTACGATGAAATAATTCAATAACACCCCCCTTATTTCTCTTCTTATTAATCATAAAGGGGAAGAAAATTTTATAATGCATATACTTAGGGGGAGTAATATCATCGTGTACTTTGAAATTATTAGCTATACATTTTACCTTTTTGTTGATAACAAAAGGGGGAAAATGGACATTGATGACATACGATATTATTGAAATATATTGATATCTTAGATATAAATATGAATTGGATATCTTAAATATGGATATGAATTGGATATCTTAGATATGGATATAGATGCATAATTGTTAAAATACATGGATATCTTGAATATGGAGGTGAATTGGATATCTTGGATATGAATATGGATGCATAATTATTTTTTAAATTCATGATTTGATGACTTGATTCAAATTTGTATCGAAATTTGTGTAGAATGCTGATTTCTTGAATTTAAGAGTATGTGTTTCTCTTAAATTTAAGTGGTATGGATTTAGGGGGAGTTAGGATTAACTCCTATCATCAATTGATTATCATCATAAAAAAGGGGGAGATTGTTGAATCTTAGATTTTGATGATGAGATCAATTGATGGGTTATTCATCTAATATATATTGTTAAAGTTGATTGATGCAGGATTAATTATGACAGAAAGATTATTACAATTAGGACTGGCCAAGGTCAAGTCCATGCATCGGGCCGGGGTTCGGATGATGCGATTGGGAACTTGCCAAGAGTGAGTCGGGAGCTCGCCGAGGGTAGCGGAAGCTCGCCGAGGGTAGCGGGAGCTTACCAAGATGACGCAAGGAAGTTCATTAGAAGAAGACCAAGACTCATTGAAAGATTGTCGGGGATAGCTGAAAAGTTTGTCGGAGTTGGGATTGTCTTGTAATGGATATATTAGTCATAATGTTTGTATTTAATTAAGTCATATTTAGCATCGTATAGATTTAACCATGATAGGATGAGTTATAGATCAGACATAAACACAAGATCAAACTTAGGCATCGGGCCAAGGATTGGACGATGCGGTGGGAGCTTGTCGGGCGTTCGCTAGGACTTTGCTGAAGTGATCGGGAAGATCGCTAGGAACATGCCGGGAGATCGCCGGAGGAAGATATTGAGACTCACCGTTGGAGAAGCCATAGGATGTCAGTTTGCGAGAGTAAGGTCATTAAGCTTGGTGGTCATGTTTTGATTGTAATTTTAAGTCATAGGTTAAGATTGAGTCTTAAATGAGTGTGATTTGGATAGAATCCAAATCAACCCAAAGATGCAACCATGTCTACTATGGGGTTTAATTAAGCTCAGGTTAAGCTTAATTGGTTGACCAAAAAGTTGGTCAACATCAAGTTCAAGCTGAAATTTGAAAAGTGGAGAGAACCACTTTTGCAGAGTTTCTGGCGAGTAAACCACCGTCGCCTAGGTTTTCGGGCGGCTGACAGCAGTTGAACCACCTAGGGCCGATGGGTAAACCGCCTGTACCCTGGAAACTGGGTGATTGAACCGCCCAAGACAGGCGGGTAAATCGCCCATACCTAGTTTCTGGGCAACTAACGGTGACTAAGCCACCCAGGTCGAGGGTAAACCACCGTACCCAGATTTTTCAAGTGAGTTTGATTTTTGACTCAAAAAATCTAAATCCACTTGGGATATATAAATACCCCATGTTTTCTTGCATTTCATATAAATAATAATTTGAGAGATAGAATTATGTGAATTTCATATAAATAATAATTTGAGAGATAGAATTATGTGAAAAACTTATGTGAATTGTAAGAAAAAAGAAAGGGTAATGGAGTGATCAAAGAGTTATAAATCTTGTCTCCCTTGTAGGCTCAAGTGTAAAGGTTTGGTCTTCACCCAAAGAAGATCAGTAGTGGACGCCGGTGTGCCTCAAGAAGGTGGACATAGACCATTGGTGCCAAACCACTATAAAACTTGTGAGTTCTTTCCTTGCTTTCATTGCTTATGAATTTTTTTATTGACGCTTCCGATTTAACTCGCTCTTTGAAAATAAAATTTTCATGTCAATCACTTCCCTTCAATGTTGGTTATCTTTTGGGTTTGTTTATTAACTTAGCAACCTCCACACACCCACACCCCCGCGCACCCCCCCCCCCCTCCTCCTCCTCCTCCTCTTCTTAGTGCCAAATTGATCCTAGCAACATCGAGTCTAGTTTAGGTAGACGTTGCAGCTTCCCTGGGCTTTCCACCATTTCACTTTTATGACATTGGCATGTGTCGCATCGCGTTACAAATTCAGCAATAGTATCCCTTTCCAATAAAAGTTTGTTTAATCCACTTGTAAGTTCGAAGGAATCCAAAGTGCTTTGTCGCTAGTGTGGAATGCATCTCTTGTAAGATGATATTTTTGCAAGGAGAATCCAACACTAGTAGTATGCATCCCTTATAGCATAAGTACTTTGAATCCCAATTGAAGTGCACCACAGAGCCTGGTTCTTCTTCTACTTTTTTGATGGTTTCCTTTACTTTGGGATCATCCCGCCATTCTTTCCTAATGTATTCGAGAAATTTGCTGATCAGAAGTGAGATGGCTGAAATTTCAGCTTGCTAGAGTGCATCTGCAACCATATTCTCTTTCTTCTTTTTATAAATAATTTTATAATCGTATCCAAGAAGTTTTGTTACCCATTTTTGCTACTCAAGGGATGATATTTTCTACTCCAAAAAGTATTTGAGGCTCTTGTGGTCAATCTTTATTTAAAAGCATCGGTCGATCAAGTAAGGTCTCCATTTTGTTATCACGTGTACAATCACGAGCATCTCCTTATCTAAGATGGACATTTTAGGTGGGAAGGAGATAATGCCTTACTGGTGTAGGTGAGGGGTTGGCCTTCTTCCATAAGGATGATGTCGATCCCAACTCCCAATGCATCCGCTTCAATGATGAACATCTTGTCAAAGTCAGGTAGTGCTAGCATAGGTGTAGACGTCATTGCTACCTTGAGAGTGTAGAAGGCATTGGAGGCTTTGTCTGACCACTGAAAAGCATCCTTTTTTAGCAAGGATGTGAGGGGGGCACTAATCTTTCTGTAATCCTTGATGAACTTACGGTAATAACCTGTCAGTCCGAGAAACCCGTGCAATGCCTTTACGTTCTTATGTGTCGACCAGCTTTGCAGCCTTGATCTTTGAAGGGTCCACCACTACGCCTTCCTTTGAGATTATATGCCCAAGATACTTCACCTTCTGCTGATGAAACCTGCATTTCGATTGTTTGATAAAAAGAGCATGCTCTCGAAGAATCATCAAGTGAAGGGTTGTAAATAAGGATATCATCAAAGAAAACCATTAAGAACTTACGAAGATAACTCCGGAAAATACCATTGATGAGGCTCTGAAAGGTGGAGGGAGCATTGGTGAGATTGAAGGGTATTACCAAAAATTTATAGTGGTCGTTATGCGTCCGAAGGCGATATTCGCTATGTCTTCTTCGGGCACTCAAATTTTATGATATCTGGACCACAAATCCAGCTTCGTGAAGATTTGTGCTCCTTTAATTCATCAAGTATTTCATCCACTACAATAATATGGTACTTGTCTTTGACCGTTATGTCGTTGGGAGCTCGGTAGTCTATGCACATTTGTTGTGTTTCGTCTTTCTTGTATACAAGGAGCACCGACGGAGAATAGGGGCTACAACTTGATCAAATGATCCATGTTTCAAACATCTTCTATGTAATCTTCTCTATGTCGGTCTTCTGAAGGTAAGGATAGTGATTCAGTCGAGTATTTGCTTGTGGTTTACCCAGTAGGATCAGAATCCAGTAGTCGTGTAATTAGGTAGGGGGTAGATTGCATGGTTTAACGAAGATATTTAAAAATTCAACAAGCAATTGGAAAAGGTTCATGTCTTTGACTTTTGTCGGCTCCCTCTGATAGGAGCCCAGTAGGGTTTAGTCCTAATGAACAAAGTCTTGATGATTAATAAAACCTTGAGGGATGTAATAAGAACCCACCTAGCCGCCTCCCACCTTATTAGGAAGGACAACTAGGGTTTGGAGAAGGAGTCTTGGAGGAGTTGGAGTCTCCTAGCCGCAACCCACACTAGGAGTCTTGGAGGAGTTGGAGTCTAATAGTTGCCACTCACCTTATTAGGAAAGTCGACTAGGGTTTGGGGTGAATAAGAATTTTACTTGATGTAGGAGTCTATTTAGGATTAGGGTTTTGAAGTCCTATATAAAGTATGTAGCCACCACTATTTTCATCAAACAATAGATCATCTTTTCTTCAGCCTTTGTAGTCGATTATCAAGGAGGGAGGAACCCCTATAGAGTTCCAAGGAGGTCGATCCCCTTCAGTGATCAATCCAGCAATTTTTCGGAGTTCTATCACCCTCATACGTTGCTGCTGAAGTTGCATTAGGAAACTGCTTTGCACTTTTTGCAAAACTTTATTTATGTGCTACATTGAAACCATTGTCACGTTGCTCTTACGTTTCCCACGTGGGATCACCTATTTCCCTTTGCTGAAAAATTTTATAATTAACTTCAAAAAATTCTAGGAAACATCACCTAACATAGTTAGTCATTCAATGTCGAGCATCACCTCATAATCATCGAGTGGGAGGAGGAAGAAGTTAGCAATGATTTCATGTTCTTGCAGCATCAACTTCACGCACAGGCATCTTCGATCGCACTTTAAAATTCGACCATTGGTGACCTTGATGTCAAACTTGCTGCAATCTTCAATATAAAGCACCATCCAGGTAGCAACTTTGCTATTCATGAAATTATTGGTGCTTTTTGTATCGATGTGGACGGTGATTGGTTGTTGTTTGAGGAATCCTCCAACTTTCATCATATACGGGTTAGTGTAGCTGGTAAGAGCATGCACCATACAACCGGCCAGCTGTGGATCTTCCTCTGTGACCTCCTCCTCATGCTCGAGGTCCTCCTCTTCATGTTTTGAATCATCGATGGGTTCAATCAGAAGAAGTCATCCCCTTTTGCAGCAATGGTCACGACACAATGGTTCATCGCAATGCCAACAGAAGCCCTTTGCCAATCTATCGCAAAGTTATTCTCTTATCTCTTCGGCTGAGAGGGATGGTTAGAAGCAGATGGTGCTAGAGGTTTGTACACTGTTGGTTGTGGTGTGGTTCTCATCCTTCAAACATCTTGGTTGTGTTGCCTTCTTGGATTCAGGCGAAGGAGATTGTGACCATCAAGGTGTAGGGGTGCTGCGCTTTTACTTCTCCTCTTATCTTCTGCTTTAGTTCTTCGATGAATGTCCCATAATAATTGCCTCTTATCTCTAGTTTAATACTCTTGGATTGTGGAGGTTTGTCGGATCTTCGTGAGTTGGTCATCGATGTTCTCGTATTCTGACGGTCCAAAGCAGATCAACACCCAACTCTTGAATTGTCTCTATGTTGTGACTCCTTGGGTGTGCTCCAGCCAATTGTACCATTGTATTGCATCTCCCTTAAGGTGGATGACAGCAATATCTAACATGGAAGCTTTTTGTGTCCGGTGATAGCGAAAGTAGTATTCCGCACATAAAAACCATCTTGTCATGTCTCCCTCTTCCCATTGAGGGAACTCCACCCTCATGTGTGGTTGCACTAAAACCATGGCTTGTTCTTCCTTCTTGGGAGGCCTCTAGCCTTAAGATGCAACTATCGTAGCCTAATTCCAAAATCCATAGCCAACCCAAACAGTAAGCAAAGATTGCAGCCCAAACAGTGGTCTATAGTAGCGGCAACCCTCCACCATCGATCTTTATCTTCCGCAGCCACCAAACCTTCCACCGACCTATGCCCTTGATCCGTCAACAGAAGAAATGACATCCGAAGATTTGATCGATACAAAGTTGGAAGAATTTGAATCATGCATGGAGGACAAATTGCACACTTTACTTGCAGAATTCAGAATTGACCGATCTCCAAGCTCGACAACATTACAGCAAGGTAAAAGTTCAGAGAGGCCTCCCGAGAAGAAAGAACAAGCCACTAATTTGATGTAGCAACACATGAGGGTAGACTTCCCATGTTGGGAAGAGGGAGAGATGACGGAATGACTTTTGTGCATTAAACGCTAATTCCATTATCATTGAATACCGAAGGCTTTTATGGTGGACATTGTTGTCATCCACCTCGAGGGAGATGCAATATAATGGTACATTCGAACTTATAAGAGAATTAAATAATTTTTTATTAAAAAAGGATGAAGAATGTTGTTGCTGAATTTGTAGCACAGTGCGACACATGCCAACGACATAAAAGCAAGATGGTGGCAAGCCCTAGAAAGTTCCAACCTCTAACCATATTGGACTCGATATAGATTGATATATCAATGGACTTCATCAAAGAGCTGCTCCCGTCCCAAGGAAAAGGTACTATCCTTGTAGTGGTCGATCGTCTCACGAAGTATGCCCACTTTTGCGCGGTCCACAACCCTTACACCGCCATTAGCATTGCTCGAATCTTCATGAAAAATATTATAAAATTGTATGAGATGCCTAGATCTATTGTAAGTGATCATAACAGGGCCTTCACTAGCAAATTTTGGGTAGAATTATTCTAATTACATGGCACCAAATTGAAAATGAGCATAGTGTACCATCCACAAATCGACAGCCAGACCGAGGTGGTGAACAGGTGCTTGGCGACATACCTCAGATGCTTCACCAACAATCGACGAAAAGAGTGGACAAAGTGGCTCCCCTAGGCCGAGTTATGGTATAACATGACTTATCATTTCTCGATGGAACGTACTCCTTAAGAAGCTGTGTATGGCCGACCACCACCTGTCATCCCAAAATATATAATCGGCTCATCTAAAGTAGATCAAGTAGACAATGAGCTTAGAGACAGGGACAAAATTCTGAAATTATTAAAGGATAATCTCTCAGCGGTCCAAGCAAGGATGAAACAGCAGCACAATATGTATAAAAGTGAAAGAGGGTTTTAGTGGGAGATTGGGTCTTCCTTCGACTCCAGCCCTACATGTAGACATCTGTCCACACCAGAGCATCCATGAAGCTCTCACCACGTTTCTTCGGGCCCTACCAGAATATGAAGCGTATTGGAGCAGTGGCATATAGGCTGGACCTACCCGCAATCTCTTGGATTCACCTAGTTTTTCATATGTTATGCCTGAAGCCCAAATTGAGACAGAACGAGATGGCCCAAAGCCACTTGCTAGACACTACAGCCTATGGAGAGCTCCAGATCTAGTCGAGAGCCATCATTGATTATTTGATCATGACTCATCGTCAATGTCCCACTACTGAAGTGTTGGTGTAGTGGACAAACTTACCCATAGAAGATGCCACATGGGAGAACCATGAAGACTTGAAGATCAAATTCTCAAAGTTCATGGAACCTCAGCCTTAAGGACATGGTTGACTTGAGGAGGGCAGATTTGTTAGGACCCTAGTTAGGTTGGGCCCTAAGTGATTTAAGTCATGAATGTAATAAATCCTAAATTAGCCGCCACTCCTTATTAAAGAAGTGGTCGACTAGGATTAAGAAGGAGTCCTCTTGAAGAGGGAGTCTCGTAGCCACCCCCTCCTCTTATGAGAGGCCAACTAGGGTAAGAGGGAGAGATTTTCATTTAGCTAGGACTCTATTCAAGATTGGGCAGGAGTCCCCTGTAGTCACCGACCATCTAGTTGGCTAAGAGTTAAGAGTTGAGGGGAAGTGGAGTCTCTTGGAATTAGGATTCCTATCATGAGTTAGGGTTTTGAGTCCATATATAAACTCATATAGCCACCACTATTTTATTATGAATATGATCAATATTTCTTTAGCTAGCCATAGTGCCGAATACCTTGGAGGAGACCGATTTCCTATTCAGATCGAACCACAAACTTAAAATCCATAAGAGTTACAATATTGTGCAAGGATGCATCAGCTGGGGAAAACCAAGCGACAGCTATGAATGCACCCAATCTAACCAGATGAATATTAAGTCCCTACAGAAGCCCTGTGTTTCACTCGAAGCTGTATGAAGTTAAGCCAGTCTCACAAACACCTAAAGGCCGTCTCAAATCCATGAAACTCCTGACTGCAATACATGAATTATATATATGCAACTTAGAAGACTATAACTCTGGGAAAGTGAAAATTATCTATGAAAACCAAGCCACGATATCAACGATCAAAACAAAACAATGTCATTTTTCACGAAAAGGTCAGCAATAAATGTACAGCAAAATCACCGTTAGGTGTTGCTTCGACGCTATAAGAGCAAATTCTGCAGCACTGTAAAAAGAAGAAGGCAGCATATTTTGGGTGCTATTCTCCTCGTTCAGTGGCCAACAAAGCCCACGAAAATAAAAACAAAAGTACTTGGCCAGGGGAATATGTGTTGGACAATTGCAATAATTTCTTTTGGTCGTCGTGACTAGTAATTATTACTAAGTCGAGCTGTTGGCTACAGTTGCTGTATGACTACAAGTCATCGTCTCTCATATCTGGTCTCCTCTTTGCCTGCAATGCCAGCCGAGCATCCCTCTCACGTTCAAACTCTCTGTGATCTGTTCTCTGCAAGAAGGAAACCTTGTCCAAATACTGATTTGAACTCTTCTTGTAGGCATCCAGCTCCTCTTCCATACCCTTGTTCTCATCCTTGAACTCACTCCAATCTTTTTTGGTCTTGTCAAGAACACTGAACTTTGGTTTTTTCTTTATCTGCTCCAGAAGGGTGTCCAGGGCAGTGGGAGAAGCACCTCGCACTTTAGCTTTCTCAGCTGCCTCTCTTGAGTCTGGATCAACGAGTTTCTTAACCTCAATTTCTTCACCAGCAAAGTCCCGGACTTCAGTTATCTGTGGGAAAAGAAAAGGTTTGTAAAATCTCATAACGACATGATCAAATAGGGATACTCTGTCATTCTTTGAGCATTGAATCAAGACTACATAAAGAATCTTGATAACAACAACCCAACAGATACCAAGCCATAAATGTTGTTTCCTGAATGTCTAAGCTTCAAATTAGTTCAATCTAATGTATTAGATTGTGTCACGACCTGGGTTGATGAGCTAACTATCCTGATAGCTTCAGTTTGGCCCAACCACTGGCCAAAATGCTCGAGCCGAGAGTTATCAGTAGTACACCCATCAACCATACCCATCAACCCTTATTCCAGATCTAACCCTAGCATAGTGCAAGTGAGGCTTAGCCCAGTAGTGGCTCCACGCTGTGTCAAGTTCAGAGCACTCTATACACACAAGTAGCCCTTTCTGACGGGGGCCCAACCACTGGCCAAAATGCTCGAGCCGAGAGTTATCAGTAGTACACCCATCAACCATACCCATCAACCCTTATTCCAGATCTAACCCTAGCATAGTGCAAGTGAGGCTTAGCCCAGTAGTGGCTCCACGCTGTGTCAAGTTCAGAGCACTCTATACACACAAGTAGCCCTTTCTGACGGGGGTCCCCTCACCATGCTCGAATACTAGGTCGGCTCTGATACCAAATGTCACGACTCAGGTTGATGAGCTAACTATCTTGATAGCTTCAGTTTGGCCCAACCACTGGCCAAAATGCTCAAGCCGAGAGTTATTAATATTACACTCACCAACCTTTATAAGGCAATCATATGTTCCCACTTTTCCAATGTGGGACTAAGGGGTGTTACACATTGACTGCAGTTTCATTGCATAACAATCAAACGTTTTACTTACCGGTCCGTACCAGTGTATCGACATTTTTATTGATACCGGTACAGTATCGGTACCGTGGCAGTATGCACAATATGTACCACCCATTAAATTATTATAATATTATATAATATAATATTTATATAATATAATATAAAAAATATTAAAAAATATTTAAAAAAGAAATAAATGGGCGACGTCACCTCGGTCTCTCTCCCAGCGCAGGGAGACGTTTCGTTTCCCCGCACGGGGACGATAGTTGCCCATGGACTATAAGGGTGACGTCAATGACCGCGGCGAGGGCGCGGGCAACACGCAGGACGGGGGCGTACTTCTTCTTCTTTTCCTCTTCTTCTTTTCCGTTTTTCTTCTTCAATCGACTGTCGACGATCGATTTCTCCGTTGATCGACCGCTGATAATCGAAATCGACCGTCGACGGCCGAAATCAATCGTCGATGACCGATTTTAGCGGTACCGCCCAGTATCTGCCGGTCCACATACCGGTCAGCTACCAGACCGGTATGTACCGGGCGGTACGGGGGCCTTACCGCTCGGTAAGGAAAACCTTGAGGAACACCATTAGAGTTCAAGGCCATCACTGTTTTAATAGTGACAATACAGGTCAAGCATTTCATAATCATTTGAATATTGTGTAATAGAGCCCATACTTTTCGTAATATGACTTCATATGCTCCTACAGTCCTGACGGGCCAAAGGTGATGAAGATCAATTATCTCCTCACTGATCAATGAACAATATCAAAAAGCAAATATCCCATCTTAAGAATTTTAATGATGACATGTCAGACAAGCAGACATATGCACATAGATAGTGATGAGGCAGCAGATCTATCTTTTTTGGACACCTGATCTACTCAACCCACTTCAACTGTTTTGGGCCTTTGATCAGTTCTGGGACAAGTTCGGATAGAAAATTAGGAACCCAAGTCAGTTGTGGATTCAACTTCGAGTACCAGGTAATTAGTTGGATTCAGATTTGGGTAGGGTGAAATTCTCCAGTGCCATTCTCGTTCTCATTCTTAATGTGTGGTAACAATGCAGGTGGTTTCTTTTGAGGCAGCTATTTGGGCCCACACGATCTGTTTAAACCACGTTCTGCGGACCTTTAGTTGGATTTAGGATAGACCCAAACAAAAAATGCAGGAATCCGAGCCAGTTTCAACTTTCGGAAGCTCCCAGGAAAATTTCAAATAATTTTATGAGCCGATATCAACAGCCTAAAGATGTAGCTGATTTCTAATTTATGCAGTTTTAGATAACAGAGACTTGCCTAACAATATACCTTACTACCACTATTCCTAGCTCATGCACACTTCATCAAGAAAATATATGGGTGATGTGCACACAATAATTAAATTATCAATTCAAACCATTAAAGTAGGAGAATGCATAATAGGAAGTTCATGAAAAAACACAAGTATTTTATTCATAGATAAAGAATACTGTCTAACACAATTCAACAACCCAAGCGCATAAAGCATTATCCAACAAGCACCACGTTGCAATTACCAAGAAAATCCAACCACTACAAACTATCTGTTCCTAACAACTTATGCACTATCCAACAATAATTTAATAACTTTGCTACATTGGATATCCAATATACTTTTAGATAATAGATGACCTTAAGAAACGAGAGAAAATGCACAAATAGAATAAAATAAACTTGACTGTTTGAGCAGATCTGAGCATACTTCAACTTTTCCACTTCCCGCAGATGTGGTAGCAGATGCAACATCTTTGACGGCTGAAAGAGCAGCTGCTGCAAGCCTCTTAGCTTCCTCGTTAGTTCCATTTTGCGAGCTTGCCAGCCTCTTTCCTACTGTATCCTTAGAGGCTGGTGTCTTTGCTGGTGCAATGCCAAGGGCAACCATCCAATCCTATGAACCATACATGAAACACGGTGAACTTTGAGGCCAAACAAAGTTATAGTTATATCTTAAAGATATAACTATAACTATATCTACTTATATCTTAAAGATTAGTGTCCTTACAGGAACTGTTTTTCCTGTTTTTGTACTCCCAGTTGAGCTGGGCTTGTGCGCTGTAGGTTTGGGCACCTTATTGGGCAATCCACTGTTAATTTTCTTCCAAACTTCCTCAACCCGAGCTTTCCTTTCTAAATCAAAAACAGAATTTTTCAAGTTCCCAGCTACTGATGGAGAAAAAGTTGAAGTGACCATAGAAGTCAAATGAATATAATGTTTGTTAAAGAGTGATCTGACTCAAAATACATGAAAATGGGAATTTGGGGAAGCATACCTTTTGATTCTGTGGAAAATAAAACGATAAAAAATTAGGAAATATGAAATGAACTGTAAAAAACAATGGTGAAACTAGACCAAGTACACTTTTCAGGTTCTAAGGAAGTGTTTTTTTATAACATCACAAGTCAACTGGAATAATAATATCAAAATGTACTAGTACTGCACAAAATTTGATGAACATCCTTCAAATAAAGCAACTTATACACTTACCACTATCTTCATGTTGCTCCTGTGGATCAGGAGCATGTTCAGTTTGAACAACATCTTCTGAAGCACCAATTTTGCTCCCTGTAATGTGAATTGGATTAGGATTAGATGTCTATAAAACATGAAGTTTGAAATGGAAAACTTTCATCAATTCAAAATTAGCATTCAGGATAAGAAAATACAACTATTCAAAACAATAGTTTCGAGTTTGAACAAGAAGTAGATCTTGCAACAACACCAGAATTTAGTTATCAACGTTACTGGGTGCAATGACTGTTGGTATGCCATATGCAAGAAACCAAGTTCTCACCATCATATCACAACTACATAAAGTGAAATGATAAACTTTATTGTAGAGTTTTACTTTAGAGTAAAAAAATGTATACCACAGGTGACTGAAAACTGAAGGAATGTCATCCTGATATGTTACAAACACGAGTAATGGGATGTGTCCCTTCCTTCGATAGAATCAATACATTGACAACCTGTTGCCTGTTAACACAAATTTGAGATGAACCATCATATGCCCTTGGTTCAAGAAGCTAAGCACATTGCTCACTGCAAAGGGTAAGATTGAGGCCAGATTCATAGTCGCAAGCTCAAGAAATCTTTGGAAATTATACATGGAACATCCTTGTCTGTAGCTAAATGGAGATAAACGACGGTGCTGGTCACAATTCATTTCGACTACTACGATGGTATTAGGATTTCCCTTTATGCCATTCCTAGTGAAACTGTCAAAGACAAGAAAACTACCAACATTCCTGGGTCATTGATGTGCCCGACTACTAGAAACTAATCAGATGCCTTTTTCAAAGTAGGAATTGTTTGCCGTGACACCAATCATTGAAAACATCAGCTAATTTTTCAGTATTTTATGCGGAAATCGGCCAGAACCAGCTGGCGGAAGTAGAAGAAAAAGGAGAGAGGAGGGGGAAGAAGAGAGGGAAGAAGACTGATCGAGTAAGATAAACCCGAAAAACTTTCAGATTTGAAGGTAATCTGTAGATTCTCCTGAACTATGAGGAGGAGAAATCAAAGATCCAAGAATTAGCAGCGGAGATGCACGGGAGGAATGACATTAATCTTGAATGACGAGAACCCGAAAACGGAGAAAAGGAAGAAGAAGAAGAGCAGAGATTTGGGGACGGACGCACCTGAATCGCCGGGAGACGCCATTACGGCGGGCGAGAGAGCGACGAAAGGGAAAAAGGCCGCGAGGGATCGCGACTTGGGCACCGCTTATGGGGTGCAACAGCGAAAGCAAATATTACTTGGAAGGCTTCATACGAACCCTCCACGTGTCTAATCAAGGGGCACGGTCACCTTCGTTCGGTTCCATCGACCTGTGAGCCGTTGGATCAAATCCGACGTCTGCTTTCGGCTCCAGGACTTCCCTTATCGACCTTTTTTACTGGTTATATAAAAAGGGCGTTTCTCCGGAAAAATCTAAAATATTTTCACGTCGCTCGTTTCAATAACTCTGCTTTTAAAAAGTGGTTCAATGGAAAAGTTGTTTTTCGATAAGGTTAAAAAAAATTTATTATTAAACTATAAACATTGCAATTCATTCTTAATTAATTTAAATTTTCTTAAATATTAATTATTAATCTTATTAAACTTTTATAAAATATTTTATTTAACTTTTTCAGTGATTTTAAATAAAAACTAAAAATATTTTAAAATCTTATCATATTTATATTATTTATTAAAAATAATAAGAAAAACTCCAGCTTACAATGCTCTTGAATGAATTTATAATATTTTTGTTATCGGATCCAAACATTATAATTCTAAACCAATATAATAACTATGTTCCAATTAATTAAAATTTTCACTAGTAATAAATATCAACTTTACTACAGGTTTAGAAGTATTATAAAATTCTTCTTATGAGAATTTGAATGGCTTTTGATGAAAATTATAAACCTCTTTGTATATTTGCAAAGAAATGATGATCAAAATTCTATCTTTTACACTTTACCATATATATATATATATATATATATAGCAATATACACATCATCCAAGCGATTTGGGCATAGCTTTCTTTGCTAAGAAGGGTCACACACTATGGCTCGGAAACGAAGTATACAGATCAAGCTTTTGTGTCCACCACTGAAAAGAAAACAAAAACATGGACTCAGTGGTGCCAAAGAACTTGTCACATATATATATATATATATATATATATATATCTTACAAATTCCACGATAAAAAGAAGAAGAAAATGAGACAGCAGCAGGAGAGGTGAAGTTTATTTTCATCTAGGAAGACTGGATCTTAGACTATTGTACTGCTTATGCAATGCGGGGTTCATGCATGAAAAGATTGAAGGCTTCTTAGGCTTTGTTCCGAAGAGGAAGGTTCGCAATGGCACCCGAGTCTTGGTGGATAGATGCCGAAGGGGGTGGTGTTGGTGGCTGTACTGCTGCTGCTGGTTGTATCTTGATCCAGCTAACTCCAAATTCTTATTAAGCTTCGACAAAGTCCAACTGATCTCCACCTGAAGCCCCCTCACATAATCCAAACCAGCTTGCAGTTCTTTGGCGACCTTGTTGTTCTCCAGCTGCATGCTGAGCACCTCCCCCTGGAACTTGGCAGCCTGGTATGGGGTGAAACGGACGTCTTCCGTCCCGTTTGCCTTTGACACTCTTGATATCTCATCTTGGATGCTGCAAAGAGATGAAAACCTGCACTTGAGTTCTCCGTTCAGCAGGGCGTTCTTTTCCAACCAAACCTGGAGCTCGGTGTTTAGTTCTCTTAGCCTTCTGTCGACCGGAAGCGATCCCTGGTTCTCATCCTCCTCGCCACCCTCCTCATTTCTTGCTTCCGTCAACTTGTCGATATCTGATTTGAGGTTCTTGAAGGTTTTCTGGAATTCTTGGATTTGATGGTACGATGTGCAGAACCTTAACCAGAAATCCAGGTTCTCTTCCAGGAGTGTATCTATGTCGGTTCTAAATTTATCTTCGACGGCCGAACTAGTTTGTGGTTCCCCGACCTGGCTGCATGACTGCATGCCGTCTTCTTCCGCACGAGTGGGTTCAGTCGCTTCAGAATCATCAGATGCTGGTGCTGCATTTGCCGCGGTGGTCGCATTTTCCACGACTTGATATCTGGACTTGTCCATGTTTCTCGGTGCATTTGCATTCAGACTGGCCTGTAAGGAGTTCAGTATCTCTTTTAGAAGTCGAATCTCCTCGTCTTTCATGGCGTTGGCACTCTTCAGTTCCTTCACCTGTGCCATCGTCTCCAAGTGGTACTCCTGGTTTTTTCTCTCGATCTCCGCAAGCCTCTGTTTGGTGTCTTTATAGTTGTGAACGATGGAGGTGTACTCGGCTAATAGGACCTTGTCTCCACCTCCTAACCCATTTTGTACCGAGTTCTGCAAGGCTGGACCATCACCATCATCATCATCATCATCATCATCATCATCTGGCTGTTCAAGTTGTGCGCCAACATCAAAATCCCGAGTGACTTGTTCACTTTCTCGTCGTACATCCCTCTGAAATTTCTCTGATTCATTTGCAGAACTTTGCCCGTGCGCCTGGTTTCCACCAAGTTTCTGCGCTGCAATTTGCATATTCTTAACATGGTTTTCTTCCTCGGCTTTTCCGACCGATGTGTTGTCGGAGACGGTACTTTCTCCATCCTGCCAATCAGCAACGTCGGTTGCAGACTCTTGATGTGTGGGTGACTGCAGCTGCTCAGAAAGATCACCGAGGCTGCGGCAGGCTTCCATGAATTCTCGCCGAAGAATGCCTTTATCGTTCCGCAGGCATTTCTCGAGATGCTGAATTCTTTGCAGTTCATCTTCTGCCTGCTTTAACTTCTCCGTTAAGCTATTTGAATTGTCAACCAACACCATCTTGTCTTCTTCCAGGCTTCGTAGGTGTTCTTGGAGTTCATCCGTCTCTGATCTCAATCTCTTGATCTGTGCGGTCTGTGATGAAACAGTGAGTTCTAGACTAATGACCTTATCTACCAGTCCATCGATCTTTTCTGCCAGTTCGACAACAGATGATTCAGAGATCATCTCAAAGTGTTCCTTTACCTTCTGGCACATCGATTCCAGTTCCAGCTTCTCCTCTTTTAGAACGCCGCCAAGGTCTTCCGTCTCTTCGATGGCGGATTCCAGCTGTATATTCTGATCGGACGACGCCTCGGTGGTCTCCTCCGCCTCTGATTCGCCGCCACCGCAACACTTGCCTTTGAGAGTCACCAGCTGCGACTCAGCATCTCTAATTCTTTCCGACTCCATTCTCGCCTCTTGAGTGGTAATCTTTTGTTGTTCTTGAAGATTAAGCAAGCTATCCTCGCAGGATTTAATGGCTGTTGCTGCCATCAACGCCCGGGCTTCGTTGTCTTCGATGATAGCACTGGCACTGTAAGCGTCCTGCAGACCACAAACTTCCTCCTGCAGTTCGGCGATCTGCCTTTCGATGTTCAAGTACCGGGTCAAGGTACTCTCGTAAGAGCTCTTGTTGAATTCCTTTTCGGTCTGCAGCACAAGGATTTCTTTCTGAAGCCTCTCGATGTCTTCCTGCGCCTTCTCCTTGCTGATTTGAGAACTTATCCTCCTGTGGTACTGTCGCTTCGGTGCGGTGTGGTCTTGGATGTCTTTGCTTGCTATGCCAAACTGCAGGTCCTCCGCCGGCCGACGAAATTTAGTCAGATCTATCGAGGTGATCGCCTTGGGAGAGCTATCGTCCTCATCATCTTGCATTGCAAGCTCGACCTGGTCAGGGAAAACCGATGCTATGGTGTGGTTGGCCTTGTGCAGTTCTCCTGAGACTCTATCGTACCTATCAGCCAAAGCTTTGTAAGCTTTATACATCTCCTCCACGAAGTTCATCAGCTCCGGCCGTCTCCGGAAGTACAGCTCTGCCTTCTTTCCAAATGTATCTGCATCCTCCTCTATGAGCTTCATCATGGAATTCACCTTCTCCTCCATCTCTACACCAAGACATGTATGTTCCCCACTATATTTAGTACTAGTTCATCATCACGACAAGCTAACAAGTGAAATGTGTAGACGACGCCGCAGTGTCCATGGATGTGAAGACCAGTAGTAGTTAAAAAGCCTACGATTTGGATAGCCATCATTATCGATATGAAACTTTTAAATTATCGGTGCACCCTATCATCATTAGGACTTCAAAGAAACTATACACCTCCTTCCATGCACAACTTTGCAAATTAGAACACAGGGGAAATGATGATAAAGACTGCAGCGACATTTATATATGTCGAAGAAAAGAAGAAAGAAATAAATAAATAAATAAATAAAAGGCTGAACAGGAAGTAAGTTGTTCCCCATGAATTCCTTACATACACAAGTAGATTGCAAGATGGAATTCATCATCCACGTAGTTGGGATTCAAGATGTTAGATGTAAAATTTCTACTGGTAGAGGATTTGCACGATGAGTGCTTGATGACGATGAATGATGTTTCAGATTTATTTTCTAATTAATAAAATATGCATCACGCTTTCGATATCAAAGTTATCTTTGAACCAGCAGATGTTTTGTTTTGTTTTTTTTTTTTAAACAAACAAAAAAAAAAAAGAAATACTCTGCACAAACTAATGAACCAATAATCTACACCACTCTTTTTTTATAACAAGACAAAGCAGTTGATGTTTGAAGATTAACTAAAACGCAAGAATCCCACAAAAAAAAAAAAAAATCAGCAAGCAAACACAACAACAACGACGACGACGACGACGACGAACGAACGAACAAACACTGACTGACCTCGGAGGCTGCTGTCAAGCCATTTCGACTGCTTTGTCCGGATGTGGCTGGCCCACCACCAGGAGTAGGCGTTGCTTGCCGCCCTCTGCAACATTCTTATGCACTACTACTTCCTTCTCTTTTGTCTCTGCTTCTGCTTCTCACTCGGGCGACCTTTCAAGCTCAAAAGACGAATTAGAACACTTGATATATGAAATAGATGCGGTGGTGGTGGTGGTGGTGGTGGTGGTGGAAGAGAAAGAGGACGAACGAATACGTATGACGGATGGCGGAATGCATTTGTTGGTGAGAAGGAGAAGACATTGGGGGCGTTAGAGGTTTGGGATCGGTCCGGGAGATGAGGAGGAACGTGTGGGAAGAGCGCTCGAATAGGAGGAAGAGAAGGAAAGGCTGTTATGCTCCATCTTTGCATGCAGTTAGGCCGCTGGTTTCATCTGTTTGCAAACGGTTCCTACATACATACATATATATATATATATATATATATACTATACATCTATATCTATACATCTGTGGAGTAAAGAAGGGCAAACTCATCGAGCTATCAAATATTGATCAAAACTCTTCTGATTGAATTGACCTTTCTAATCATTTAACTTTTGTATTTTTATTTTTCTTGGCAATAACGGTTATATATATATATTAATTTAGCTTAATTTATAAAAATATACTGCCATGCTGACAGCCCCTCCTGAGTCATAAAATTTTGGCATTCCACTCATGGATATAGTTGTAATCGATCCAACTCCGTTGGTGTCATGGTCACCAATGATACCATTTGTTTAATTCGTCTATAATTAGTGGAAGACGCTCATCTCTCTCTCTCTCTCTCTCTCTCTCTCTCTCACACACACACGCACACAAGAATAATTCGTAGCTCATATATTAGAAGAGAAGTTGGAACTTTGCTCATATATTAGAAGAAATCTTCAATTAGCAGAATTCAGTTCCATTCAACATTTGAGTACACTCACGGTCATCATATAGCCAAACCTCACACAACTGTTCCATTGTTTCTCACAAAAATCAAATAAAACCATATCACACACAACATAATAGACTTGATTCCTGTAATATTCAACAATCTTCAAAGCAAGAACATGACCACTTGTGCTACTACAGGTACTTGATGAGAGCCCAAACAACAACTGCAAGGACAACAATTGCCACAACTGACAATAACAGGCACTGGCATGAACAACCACCTTTTGTGCGCTTGTTAAGAATCGCCAACCTCTTTTGCACTCGCTGAATGTGAAAACAACTGAACTTTTAGGCCAGTAATATTTCTAGCTCAATCATTTTTTTGGCATGTCATAAAACAAATTCCTTGAATTTTCTATTAAGACACAGAAACTTAGACTTTACGCTGTCTCCAAAATATGTGACAGGGGTCAGTATGCCGATTGATCAATATGGTGGCTAAGTGACAATTGTGTTGGTCATACACCACCAGAATCTTGCCCAAGAGGCACTGTTACTAAGCATGCATTTTTGCAGCGGTGTACATATTATCTAACACTTACTTATAAAGAACCACGTGAATCTTGGTGTACTATTATTCTTTCTGAACCACATAAAGGCATGATGGTTCATGTCAGCTGTAAAGAACCAAACCAAATGCAACAAAAAAAATTTCTATAATTCAATTTTGGTTTATCAATAAAAAATGATGAGAAACAGTTTAATAAGAAGTCATACAAGTTAACAAAGTAAGAGCTATCTTACTTGTAGCCGCGAGTCTGTTAAATCAACATGTTGGTCCAAATCATCCTGTATCAACACATAAATTCATAATTAATGGCTGTCAACATTTGAGTAAGTTGCCATCACAAAGATGATAATATGATGTAACATACAATTAATCCCGTATGGAGATCCAGTTCCTCGTTAACGGTTAATGCAATATGTTTTGTGCTTATCACTGTCTCCTCCAACTTCTCCAGGTCCTCATCTTGTTCTGTATCAAAGCTAGCTCATAACTGACCAAAAGTAATCTATTGGCTGCTCAATAGAAGAAAATAATTATATAAGCATACCTTTCATTATCTGCCTCTGTAAACCAACAACACCATAATTATCCAACCCAGCAGTTCTGTTAATCACATCAGTTGATTTTTCATTTTCTCCGAGTAAGTCTGTTCTGGACTTGACAGAAGGTTCAATTAGAAGTCTATTGATCAGAATCAGTGGCAGCAAATGGCAATAAGATAATGACCATCCTGATTTACAGCAGAAAAGTGGAAATCTGCCTCAAAATCTAACTAGAGCAGCACTTAGAAAGGGTGACAATGAAGCCAAACCTGTTAGCAAAGTTTGACATGTTCAATGCAGAAGCCATCTGGTTTGCTTTAGATTTCAGATTTGAAAGCATGTCTTGGCGCTTATGTAACTCCTTACCCTTTCTGCATAGAGGCAAGTGAATCAAGGAGAAAAAAGTCTTGCACTTTTTGCCAAGAGTAGAATATATAAACCAGGTAATGCTAAATATAAAAAATAGCCCTAAACAAAGTTGTTTGTGTTCAAGGCACACTGACACACCAAGGTCTCCTAGGAGGCCTAAGTGGGAAGCTGCCCATGCATTATTTGTTGATATTTGAGAACAGTGACTATAAATGAAAATTAATTATGAAGATATGATCATGAGATAAACCCAGAGCTGATATGTACTTACCATTCATCAATCCAAATAATCAATGAACATTTTGACCTACCAACTCAGAGTATAGTGTGCTATGTTGAATTGTAAAACAGCATAACATAAGTATTGAAAAAGGGGGAAGGCAACATAGACGAACGAAAAGAAAGATATATAGAAAAAAGAAATTATTGGATCCTCAGACAAGGTAAATTCCTGCTTGCCATGCTAAAGCAATAGACTGAGTACAAGGCATCCAACGAGCCTGGCTACAAGAGCTGGACACCAATGAGCCCCATGTGCTTTGGCAAATGTCCATATGGAACAAGCAGAAGCATGCCTCATGCAAGTCTAATTCATATTTCTCAAGATATAAGGAAAGCAGAAATAAGACAAGTACATCTAGGGATGTATTAAGCACAATTATTCAGTCTCTTTCTTTTTCCTTTTATTAATATAAATGTTCTGATTGGTTGGTTCTTCCATTTTCTAAAAGAATAAAGTTTATACCATTTCTACAAATATGTATAATTTCATCTCTTGCATTCCATACATATATTGGTCTGTCATGAAGACAAAACAAACAGAAATAATAATTGAAAACATGGCTTGTTGTGTCCAATGTGGCAGTGGCTTTTTCCCTATAGAAATATAAGTTCTGCCGGTGGTAGTTGACATTTTTATTTCTTCATCCTGCTCTATGGTAGCACTTCTGATTTCTTCCTTCTTAATATTATATCTTTCGATTTATTTGTCCTCTCTATGTTTTTCAATTAAGTGATCTTACACAGGCCACTGGAGTCCATATTATTAAGTTGCAACTGTTTAAACCAATGTGTCATTTCCTGCTCTAGCAGATAAGTCTTGTTCAATTATCAAAACAAACAAGAACATGCCTCAAATAATTCCGTAACACAATGAACAAGTTATTAATTCATTGCTTTTATGACTGAGCTAATACCACATGAAGAAATTTGTGCAAATAAAGCCCTTAAGAGTAGTAAATACTAGCAACAAAATCCTTCATGTAACTTATATCTCTCCCTTCCACCCATGTATACAGTCCAAAAGATTTTCCGGAACAGGTTTATCTTGTGGACTAAGGTTTCGTTTTGTTGAAAGAGTGAGTTAACAATTTTCTAATTTATCATGGCAACTTTATTTTTTATTGAGCCAAACACTAAGGAATTGATTTCATCTTGTTTTTCAGGTTGTCGTTTAATGACCAAGCATTCAACCTATTTCTTATATAACCATGACAGTAGGTTGTAAGAGTAGAATCCAATATACTGCATGAAATGTTTTGTCATGTATTCAATAAGGTGCTTCAGCAAGCCCAAGAAGGTCACAACTTGTTATTCTCTAACCTGTACTGGTAAAATATTAATTATGTGGTTCTCAAGATATTTCAGTGAAATTCATTTTTTAACAGACCTCAACAAAAGCCATTTTACTAGTCATATTTAAACTATCATAAACAAGTGCTAATTGAGAATGTTTCTTGATCGAATGACAAACACACTTGTTCTTTATTGTATCTCATGATACTTCACAATGTAGTCATGTCTATCAAATAAAATGTTAGAAATATCTGCACCAGCAACTAATGAGAGAGAAAAAAAAAAAACCACTTCTGGCAGTCAAACAAGGACTCCAAAAAAGTCACATACATTGGCTGCATACTAGGAAGTGTGAGAAGAATGGACTCCAAACTCTCTAGTCTTGTCCGAAGAATTGTTATCTTCCTACGAATTGCAGTTAAATGACGTTGGATATCTGGGCCTGATGCAGGCAAAGAACTCCTTTCGGAAATCATGGCACCAATGTCCTCAGCAAGCTTCGAGGCTTCATTAAATTCTCTAATCCAAGTATCTGAAGAAGATGCCATTACTGCATACAAAATCTACTGAATTTAACACCTCCATTGAAAGTTGCATGATATGATTATACAATCAACCATTATTGTGTACAAAAGGAAAAAAAGATGCTTTTCAAGTAGTATCAATAGTACGTGTGCTCAATATAATAGAATAAAAACAAGTTCCAAATAAGCAAAGACCGTTAGAGCCAGTAGAAATACAAAATATTGTACTAGGTAGCAGAAACAAGTAAGACAAATAGTGGCAACAGCTACATACATCAAAATTATGATATGATTTAGCTCATGACTCGAAGCTTCAACTTTTTCTGCTTTAAGAAACAATATTTTCCCTGGATATATATAGTACTCTGGCAATACTGCCTTCCAAACAGTGTAATTTTGGATCCTATATTCATTCAATAGCCTATATTTAGAAAGATTTGCATGACATCCATTATTCTCAATCACTAAGCATTATGCAAAAAAGAAAAGACCAATATTCCACTATGCAATTCAGTTCACGATAATGAAGCATTGCTCATTTCAGCAATGTCATTCTGAACTGCTAAGTGGCCTTCATTAGGCATATGTGTGTGCTCCATGTCATGCTTATAGAATTCAGAAAATCCAGTGATGAATGACTGCTAGTTATGCAGGACTCTCCCAAATCTACATGATATACCACACCGATGGCATACATAATGCATGCTTTTGGTCGCATAATCTTTTAAAATTCAACTTCCCTGCACTTACACGTAGTTTTGATAAACGTCCAAATATGTAGGTGGATACCTGGATACTCAGGTCATCTCAAGACCTTTATCTGAGAAAGATCTTGAACCCATGTTCTGGCAAATTCTACTGCTTCCAAGTTACAAGAATACAAGATATGGAACTCGAACAAGCTGGAATAACACCCTCTCTTCGGTCACAGAAATTCCCATGAAGTTTTTCCATCATCACATCAGACGCTAATGTTAACAGGAACCATACAGCAAGCAGGTCATGAGAAAGTCCAAAACCCAGTTCAACGATTCCAGAGACCACTGGCTAGTGCTTTCAACTCCAATCTATTATCGAATCACGCAAAGTGCAAAAAGATACAGATCGAATCCAAGAAGCCAAGAAAAAAAGACAAAAAACAATGGAAGGAGAAAAATCTGGAAAAACACACGCTAAATTATACAAGAAATCGCTATTCCTGCCAAGAAAATGCAACAAATTTTATCTCATTCACGGATCATCGCCACAGCACAAGATCAGACGCCGTCACATAAAACCAGAAAATGGTATCATCGAGTGCGGATGCAACTCTCAGAGAAGAAAATAGGGAGGCACTAAGATGGAATTTTAGACCTAGAGTTACGGCGGCAGTGATCAGATCAGGGTCGGCTTCCCCTTCTTCAGCAGCTCTCGCTTTCCTCTTTCCTTCCGGCAAATAATTCATTCTCGCACTTCTTTATACAGTCCGCGTCGCCAAACTTCGCGAATAAATCGGGGCGAGTCGGATCGCACGAGACTCGTTTGAGTCCGACAGTGAGCGAAACCGTGCCTGCCGTTCTGGGCCCCGGGTCGACCCGGCTCGGAATCGTGCAAGGGTAGCACGACACGTTGCCAAATCACACACCCTCGGTGAACAACTCTCCTCTCCGATGATTGCACTCGATTTCCATCCTCTATGGCTTCGCCGGCGGCGCTCGCACTCGGCGGCTCCTCTTCTCTCCGACTTCTTCGGCAAGGGTAGCAAGACACGTCCTTTCTACTTTTATCGGTGGTATTGGCAGTCGTTCCTCCTCTCTCTAACTTCTTCGGTGCTGATTGTAGCCGGCGACCTCATCTCTCCACCTCTCCTCACCGATTTGGCTCCTTCTCCTGCTTCGTCGATACCTATTTCTCTTCGGCAAGAAGGGCAGTGGCGATCCTTTCTTCAGTAACAGCCTCTCCGGCAATCTCCTCTTCTATCTTTGGTAAGCTTCAGATGGATGTCTCCCCTGCTTATTATTATTATGATTTAGAAGTAAATATTTTAAGTGATGACAGATTTAATATAGAAATCTAGAGTTATACTGGAGTTATTTAGGTGATGATAAATTCAATATTAGAAATCTAGGGATTCGATTTAGGTCTAATTATACTAGAGTTATAGATTCAATATAAAAATTTCTTATTTCAATAAATAATGATCCTAAAATCAAAAAATATAAAAATTAATATTAAACATATTAGATTCATTATATTTTTCAAGAAGTTTATATAGCTTTGAGGATAATTTTTCTATTTATACTTGTGTGATACTCGAGTTATAGTCGATCACATCACATATTTAAAAGTAAAATTTTTATATTTCAATAATTATTGATCCTAAAATTAAAAAAAATTGATGCTAAACATAAGTTATCTTTGTCATCATCATGCTTTTCGGAGGATACATTTTCATCATTTAGTCGATATTCCTTGTCGATCCACTTTGTATAGTATTTTAGATTATTGGATTGAGGGATCCACTTTTAGGTTTGATGGTATCCTAATCGAGTTTTGCCCGAGATGCATTAATCTAATTTTAAGGGTTCCCAATCATAGAGAACTCGTAGATGTTGTTTGGTGATATCCCAATCGAGTTTTGCTCGAGTGGCATTACTTTGATTGTAGGAGTTTCAACCAAGTAGAAGCTAAGACTTCATGTTTTTTAGTTGATAAGTTCATTACATATTAGCTTCATAGTAGATAAAATATAGAAGTTCTGATGCCAAGGCTGATTTATAATAATGATGATGTTGATGTGGACTTTTGTTGATTATACATTTTATACATATTTATTCATATTTTATTTTGTAAAACTAACTATACATTATACCCTTGCATAACTATGATGATTTAGATTCATTAACTAGATTCATTCTTATACTGCCATTAAGATTTTGACTATTGGTGCTTGTATAAAAAAAGTTAAAACTTGAAGATAGCACTAACAATATCAAATATCTAAAAAAAGATATGTTTAGGTATTAATGATACCTCATTATATATATATATATATATATATATATATGAAAAACATAATATATATTAATTTTGATCCTCGATGTTCCTTAATTTTTTATAGGTTTAGTTATATGATCATGCCAACTTGTTTACGTCATATGATTATTTTAATCATCCGTCTTTTGGAAATGGAATCAAGTGAGTGTGAACAATTTATACTCAATAAATAAGGACGTGGTGAGTATTTATTTATAAATGGTTATTCATTTATGTGTTTTATAAATTTATAGATGCTTGTTATGCAGTATCTCAAATATCACTTATTTATTGTCGTTTGATAATTTTAACGAGTACAATAATTAGTATTCTTTTTTATCAATTTAAAATATATTATTTATTAATTATATAGGCTTAAGATTTATCGAGCCTTAAAATGCATCTCATATATCTTTAGAAAGAAAAATTTATCTAAAAGATTTTGGGAGAATAGATGTAGGTCGATCAAAGTCCATGTTTCAAAGACCTTTTCAAATAAGGTTCAACAATCCCTTAGCTGGATGAGAGAGGTGGAAAGAAAAAAATTCACAAAGATGATCCGAATAATATAATTAATTTGATTATATTGACTAGTATTTATTTTACATTTTATAGATTTCTAAGAAGATGGATAGGGATGAAGAGGAGGCTATCATTTTTTAGCTTCAAATCTAAAGAATTTGTAGTAAGTGTTATAAATAATTGATTGTGGAATTAGTTTACAATAACTGATTAAATTATTATTTGTTATTTATAGTGTAAGTTATGCTGGACTCTAATATGTGAATACAAATCATTTTGGTCTTATTGGTTATGGGAGATTTTATTAATGGAGTAGTTATAAATGTTGATCAACCTATCTTTTTTGTCATGAAATTATACAATCGGGATAAAAATTTTGGCCATTTATATTCTTGTGGAGTGGTTTTGAGGTAAACTAGTACAATTGGTCTCTATTTTCGTTATTGATTTTGCATTATGATAGATTGACTAATAATTTTTTGTTGGTTTTCAATTGTAGACAGCATACTATGCACTTGGGATGAAGAATTCCAAAGTCAATTATAAGAACACCTCGGGATGTCTCCATTCGGTTATATTTTAGTGACAGTCATTGGCATCTCATAGTGATAAATCTTGATGAGAAGATAGATGTACTTGTATTATAATTCTCTCTCAAAAAATTGCATTCGAACATATTTAGATTAATGGTAAGACCTCTATTTAGTGACAATCATTTGCATAAACCTTTAGATTTAGAATCCTATTTGGAGATACCTCTATTTTATAGTGTATGGATCATGAGCGACAAGAGAAATATTTCTTGAATTAAAAATATTTATGTGGCAAGCCTTACCAGATTACTTGATCGGATTCCATGTGTATTAATTATAAATACCGACTATATCGACGTTTAATTCTCTTGATGTAAGGTGTTGAGTGTAACCAACATTTACGTTAAAACATCAAATTACGGGGCAAAAAAAAAAAACTACTAAGTCTTGATACATTATTTGTTACATAATAGTAAATCAAATCATTTTTTCGTCCAAAATAAAATATGTTTAGCATGAGAATAAGGTCAAAATATTGCACAAGATCAAATAAATCAAACGACAAAATCAGTATCCCAACAAGGGGATGATATCAACTTTGGACAATAAATTGTGTTTAGCATGAGAATAAGGTCACACAAGAGCAAATAAATCAAACAACAAAAGCAGTATCCCCACAAGGGGATGATATCAACTTTGGACAATAAATTGTGTTTAGCATGAGAATAAGGTCACACAAGGGCAATTAAATCAAACAACAAAAGCAATATCCCCACAAGGGGATGATATCAACTTTGGACCACATACTGATAAAATTCTTTTGATATAAAAATATATGTTCAAATTCATAAAGCGAACAAATAGATAATGATGATTCTAAAGCATCCAACAAGATACACTATAAGATAGCTAACAAAGACGATACACTATAAGATAGCTAACAAAGACCCTCTGACAAGATTAAAAAAACACATGAAGTGTTCTTGATACTAGGTAATTAAATAGTTCCTTGCAATATAAGACATACCACTAAGTTAACCTAAAGAAAATTCCAACAGCATATCTAAGTGATATTGCTGATATAGACTAAAAAAAAAAAATTCAAAATGTTGACACTTGAGAGACACTGTACATGCATACAAAGCCTTCGGTAGCTAACACAAGTTCAACATGACTCCTTTATAGACATCTAAATACCATATCACAACAAACGAACTAATTGTCAAAGAAAGAAAGAAAGAAAGAAGAAGAAGGAATAACATCAAATGGTAAATATTACATTGGAAGAAGTAATACAGTCAAAATAAAAAGTTAAATCTCGCCATCATCGGCCAGAATTCATTCAAGGCAAGCTGAGCTTTCTCCTAAAGTGGCTGGATGGCACCGGCAACCCCTCAAAGAAATCAGCCAAACACTTCTCCAGATCCTCCACCGTGTACTTTATGTACCTTGTTGAATGCCATGCACCCTCTAAATAACCACCAAACCTTGCTAGAAATGCACGATAGGCTGGAAGTATCATTTCCGATACTGAAATCCTCAGCTCGGCTCGCAACTGCGGATCTGGGACCTTCCAAGCTGATTGAGTCTTGTATATTTCTTCAAACGCAAAGTTAAAGCTCTTGAATTTTTCTTTGAGGACCGTCTTCGACAAGCCATGGGAGCTTCCAACCAACCCCTCATCCTTCAAAAAAGACAAGACCTTAGTCCATGAGGCTCTCAAATAGTGCATCGAGTACTGCCGGATCTGACCCTGACGCTTACGAACCCAGTTATCTCCTAACAGAGCCATTAGCTTGGACTCCTTAACCTTCTGGACGATGTAGAGCACATTGTTCATCAAGAAAACATATCGCATCCCAGCATCCTCATAAAGTTTGGATTTCTCCTCCAGATTTACTTCCAGATATGACACTAGCAACAGCACTCGGTGAGCCACAGGGGTCATGCTCTCACCCCCTTCCGAGCTATCTCGACCATCTATGCTGCCATCCTCAAGGAGCTGATCGAGCAAGCTGCTGTACTCGACGAGCAATTTGATGTAGTTCATCACGTACCGGTTGAGAGGATGGATCTCACCACCCGGCAATGCCTTCTTCGAAGTCTCTCCTTGAATTGCATTCCCAAACTCCGCAAGTGTGCCCCTAATCGCATCCCCCATCCCTAAAAGAACCCTTTCGACCTCCTCGCGGATGAAATCCTTAGAATCCCCCAAGAACAGGGCCCCCATGTCCGGTAGCACCTCCGCTAGAACCTCATACATGCCCAGGATGCCAAAGAGCCTCTCCGGGGATCGCTGACCTTCAGCAATTGCCTCTCCAAATTTTAGCAAGTGCATGACGCAGAACTTTGCAACCTCATCAAAGCACTCCTCCTTCAGGTCATCGGAGCCAGCGAGTATTTGTTCGCAGAGCTGCCTCTCAGCCGAGATGACCCCGACAACGAGCTTCAAAGCTTGCATCCAGTTCTTCATCTTCTTATCAAGAGTCTTCCACTCCATCCTCCGCACCTCCTTGCTACTGACCGTGTCAGCTCCGAGAACAGTGAGGCAATCGGCCAAGATATTACAGCGAACGCTGGTATAAACCCGGCACAGGTCATTTCGGGACCCAGCCGTGATCATCCGATCAGCGATCTGCCGAAGGTCGGAAATTGCTTCAGGGCGGATCAAATTGGGGATCTGCGTCTCCGGGAGGGCGATTGCGGTGGCCCGTGCCACAACGCATTGCTCTGACAAAGGCGACCCTTCGACGTCCTCGGCAGCAGCGTCACTCATGGGGGATCGGAACGAGATGAAGAGCCTTTGGATGGAGTCGTGAAGGTTTTCGGCGTCAAGGACGTCGGTATTCCGGATCATCAAGTGCCGGAACTCATCGCCGAGGCGGGTGATGGCGATCTGGAGGGTCACCTCGGCGCAGGCCAGGAGATCGCCTCTGGAGGTGGCGGTGAGGGCGAGGACCTCGTCGACGGCGGAGAGGTACTCGGCGGCGGTGTCGGGGGAGTCCCACAGGAGGGAATCCGGATTGGAGGGATCCCAGTGGAAGATAACCCTCTCGGCGGCCTTGAGGCGAGCATCCGCCTCGGATTGCTCGGCAACGACGGAGGATGAGGAGGGGGCCTCCCCGTCGGCGGCGGAGAAAGGGGCTTCGTCGTCGACAGTGGAGGAAGGGGCTTCGTCTTCGGCAGCGGCGCAGGGAGAAGGGGAGAATAGGTCGGGAACCACGGAGAGGCGGCGATCGAAGGCGGAGAGGATGCGCATCATGTCGTCGGCGGCCTCGGAGGTGGTGGCGAGGCTCCTGACAATGTGCCGCGCGGTGGCGATCACGTTTTCCGACCCGTCGGCCCTCGGGGCCGCCGCCATCGCAGCTCGCCGGAGATCCAAAACGCGGTGGCTAGGGCTAGGGTTAGGACCGGGAGAAAGGCAAAATGAGACCGGAAAACGAGATAACCAATGCGTCCACGGCAAGTGAAGCTACCATCTGGTCTTCTTCTTCCCACTTCCATTTTTTTTTTTTTTTGTCTAACCTTTATTATGTGTTATTATTACGAAGGTTGAGAGAATTTTCTCAGGACTTTATTGTTTTTTTTATTATGGGAATTGAGATTTTTTTTTTTTTTAATGGGATCAAAGGAGACGTTCATGTGGATGTTGGCAGGAATAAACAATTCGTGTTCTATGATGATTTCTCGTAGCCAATTGTTGTTGAATTTGGACTATTATTGGGTTTGCTGTACGGGCCGGCTCATCTTGGTTTAGGTCATTAAACATGAGTTTTCCACGACAAAATTTATTTAAAATTTTCTTTTATTAGATTGTTTATTACCTTTAGATCAGGAAGATAACTTAAAATCTTATTAATATAACTTTTACCAAGAGCTATTAACCTATTGAGAATATATATATATATAATAGATATACATATCACTAATAGATTTATTTTAAATAATTCATAATTATATATTTAAAAAATTAATTTTAGATTCTTTTATGTGGTGTCATAAGTAGAAATTCGATTAAATTTATTTTTATCTAAAACATAAAATAAACCATTCATAGCTTTAGCATTTAAGAAAAATATTTGTTTTCTCAAAATCATTTCATTCATTTAACAGTAATAAAATTTATATTCATGTTTTTCAGTAGTTCGTTACATTGAACATATAAGGGCACGCGACGAAATGTCACTCTCATTCATTTTAAAAATCTATTAGAGGGTATTAATCTAATTGAGAGAAACTTACTCTAATATAAATTGTTAGGATCTTAATGACTCTAAGAGGGAGAGGGCGGGAGGGGTGAACTGATTTAAGAGTTCGATCAATAAAATCTATATCGGAAACATGACTAACCAAAAGTGAGAATAAAGATTGTGAGTAAATTGACAAACAACAATAATCAAAGGCAAGAGAAGGAACGTAAATAGATTTATCATAGTTCGATCTTCCTAACCTATATCCACTCTTGATTCCTCTTCTTCGAGGCCACCGACTTTCACTCTCGATCTTATTTCCAACGGACAAAGATCAATTATCTTTATTATACTTTTTTTTTTCTAACAAACTTAGGAGAGAACATCCATACTCACTCTTTTATAAGATCTTTCAACTTCTATAACTCCGAATCACTTCTATAAAAGGAAGAGACTCAAATAATGCTCAAAAGAGAGAGCTACCATCTTTCGCAAACTCACAAATTGATTGCTATTTTAACCAAGCTTTAGTTTGGATATCTATAAGTCCCAAAATGCTTCAAAATAGAGCCAAAAAAATTTAAATCATAAAAAATTTAGGAATATGGGTGATACTACAATTGTAATTTTTGACGTCGTAATTTTGGACTTTTAGACGATACCACCACTACAAAATTTGAATTTTGGGCGATACCACCATTGCGTTGGGCAATATCATCGCTTACATATGTGGCACCATCATCGGTAGCACTAACAAGCACTATTTGTACTTGTCACCTGACTCGGGCAATACCATTATCGAGGCTTGATCAAGGTCATTGATTCGACCTTCTAACATGCCCAATTCGACTCAAATCCAAGCTCATTGGATTTCTCGATATGTTGGTATAATTTTGATCTAATACCAACATAATTTGACTCTAAAAGATCTTGATCATGACTTCAAAAATCCAATCATATATCCAATTATGAAGCTTTTAGTATGTTGTCTAGCATTCCAATATGTCATTTGATCTTTTGGCACTTCGTCTAAACCTCTAAGTTTTAGAAAAGATTCAATATTCACATTTAAGTTTTAGAAAAGTTTACGAATATATTCTGACACACAATTAAAACTTAATGTAGTTTTTTACTCTCAAACGAATGAATAATCTACATTTAGATGATCGTTTACTTAAAATAATAAATATCACTCCTAGCATACAAATGATCCCATTTGAAGCTTTTTTTTCTTTTTAAGGGAGTCGTAGGTGTTAATACAAAGAGATGTTTGGGGGAAAACGGGAAACCATTGCATGAGAGAGAGCGAGAGGGCACTGTCTGTCTCACATTAGTCTTAATTTTAAAAATAACATAAACATCCTTTTAAATAAATAATAAAAATATTTTGTATTCGCAAAATAGAACAAGTGTTCTTTAACATGATCGACTCATGCAAGTTATCAACAAATTAACTGGGTCACCCAATTCAATGTAATTTATTTTTAAAGAAAAAAGGCCAATATAAAGGTTCTTGGTTTTTTTTTTTTTATTTGACATTTTGGTTGTCTATCTAGACCTTCTATTTTAACTTCATTCAATAATTAACTAATTAATACATGCAACAACAGTCTTATTGAACATGAAATTTTTAGAGTCCAAATTAAATTATCACATGAATTTTATCAATTAATTAATAAGTTGATTTTTTTTAATATTCAACATGCTGTTAAATAATTAATTCAGTTTGATATGAGATACAAGAGCATGTATTTCATAAAATTTATTAATAAGATAAATCAGCACGTCAAACTAAATAAATCAACTTAAATAATAATAATAATAATAATAATAATGATAAAATATCATAAAATTTATTAATCAAACATGACTACATATTTGACTAATTTAATAACATCATAATTCATGTATCATGCTAAGATGGTTTTAAATCCAGGAATAGTTAAAATTCTAAAATAGATACAATCAATATATATATATATATATATATAAACTAAATATATAAATGCTTACATAAATAAAAAAATTAATTTGAAAAAGCAAGATATCAACATGACTATATTCCTTATTATGAATTCCTTTAAATAAGAGAGGATAAGCCTTTTTTTTAATATTTTAATATCCTTATTAACAAACTGCTTAAAGAGTTGTTCCCAAGAAGCAATCAATATATATACTCTGTCTCTGGTTCTCCACACTGTGAGTGGGGTTTTTGTGTTAGTTAGTTAGATAGATAGTGGAGTTTTTAAGACGCTAACTCCACACAAACAAACAAAACAACAACAACAACAACAACAACAAGAAGCAGCAGCACAAATCTGTGTAACTTCAAATGCCATTCATTAACAAGTGCAGAAAACGAAACACATTTAAACCAACATGTTTGTGTGATAATGATACTACATACACATCTACGTTTGATTGTTGTTCATATTTCCATTTGGTTCCTTACATAATTTTATTTTATTGGTTTCTTTCTTTCTTCATACACATATAGATTTAGTATCCCAAACTTACTGATTCCTGCTGTTTAGATCGATCGTCAAATAAACTTGTTTAAAAGGGCTGTGGTGTGTGCCGACGGAGCAAAAAAGTAAAGATTCAATAAGAAAGGATTATTAGTGCAGCAAAGCATGTTTCTTTACATGATCCTCAAACATACCTTAGTATGATTCCTTCCAAAAGGTACATCCTTACTACAAATATTATTTAAGTCACAGCTGCTTCCCAAGTGAGTGGCTCCATCACAATCTGATGCCATATTGCATAATGCTCCAGCGTAGGTAGGCACTAAACCATGGATATATATATATATATATATATATAAAAGAGTAAGTAGCATGCATGCAATGCATGCAATCTTCTAAAGCAAATGACTTAGGCAAATAAGCGTTCATCAATCAGTGGATAATCCACTGTGTCATATAAGTAGTCGCTGCTGCTGAGGAGTTCGGAACCGATGTACCAATCACTTTGAACTTGAACAATCTCTGGTGTCGAGATGATGTGTTGAAAATTCTCTGCGCCACCAAAACCCACATCCTCGAAGCAGCCAAACTTTTGGATGGAACACGGATGCAAATCACCACCAGGCAATGACTCTACTTCTGCCCCACTTTTAGGACCGAACTCACATACCAGAGGAGGAAAACATTCTTGGTTGTATACCTGTTCGATGGAACAGCCTCTTGTGTTTGGCGATCCATCTAATTTGCATATCCCTCCGGCTTCTTGATTTGACTGTCCCATTCCATGCTTGATCTGAAGCGACGCCACCGGAGTAGGTATGGCCGCGAAGTGGGCGTCTCCTTGATCTGTTGTTGGGACCGGTTTCATTTCGCTCACATCCTTCTCGCTGGCGACAGCGGCCGAGGAGATGACGACCGGGGAGGAGGAGGAGGAGGAGGAAGAAGAAGAAAGATTGAAAGAGACCTGATGATGATGATGATGTTGATCGGAAGTCGACAGATACGAGTAGCCATCCAACATGCCACGGTTTCCTTGGCCTGGGTGGTGGTAGTGCATCCTTGGAGCTCCGTCGTGCAAACAAGTCTGGTGCTTTGATGTTGTGGGTTCGCGTGCCTTTTTCTCCTCGACAGCACCCGGTGTCACCTCCTCGAAAGAAAACGGTGCACCCAACGGAGGGACACTGTTGTTACGGTTCTGCGAGCTGGGAGCATCACCCATGAGACCTTTCTCACTTTCGATCACCATCGTCTTCGCATCAGCAGCAGCAGCAGCAGCAGCGGTAATCCCTTGCACCAAATTCTCACTTGTCCCCCCCACGTATGCAGTGCGTTCGCTGCGGTGTTGCATGTTTGTGGAGCTTGCGACTTCTTTAAAATTTGGCACATTGTCATTGTTTATGATATCGGAAGGCATATTTCCAGCTGAACTGTCTTCGCTCTGCTTGTGTAGTCTACTCAAATAAAGTCGATACTTCTGCATAAAAGGATGTCACTTTAGAAGAATCTCTACACCTGTGGTGGTGGTGGTGGTGGTGGTGGTGCACATACATGTATTTTCTGACGGACGTGCGTGATGAGAGACTGGAAGAGATTGAAACTAAAAAGAGTAAAATGATGAAGACACTTAATGCTAGTCGACAAGAACATTGATGCAAAAAGGTGCTATCAGAGATCCTCCTACACATGAATGCAGTTGATCAGACCAGTACCGTCCTATCAATCTAGGGGAAAAAAGACAAAAAAAAAAAACAAAAAAAACTCATGGCGAAAAGAGGAGCTACCTACCTGGAGATGGCTGGCGACGTTTTCTCTGGTGAGCCCAGGGATGTTCATCAAGTCGAGTATCTTCTTAGGCCCAACCTCTGCCAGAACACACCCGATCACAGAAGTGTCATGCAGCAGCAGATGGAACCTTTTTAAAAGGAAGCGATCATGGAGAAGAATGGGAGTGCATGCAGTTGATAGATAGCTCATACTCACTGTCGAGCCCGATCTGGTTCACAGCATTCACAAATTTCTGATGGAGATCCACAGACCAAACTACTCTTGCTTTCTTAAGCCTACAAGGATCGCCCAACTCTTGATCACCACCAAATTCTTTCAAGTCCATCTCCTTCCTTTTACTCGCGGAGCAGCTGTGGGTGGTCATTCCATCTGCCAAATTTCTGTCCTCCAGATCTTCGCATCCATATCTTGGAATGTTGATATCCTCATTGTTGTTATGAGTTTGGATTTCTTTCAACTCGTGCATTTTCTTCCTGTAAACATGTTGCCATATGTTCTTTAGCTCCTTCATCCTGACAGGCTTAAGAAGATAGTCACAAGCGCCGTGTTGAACACCTTTCATCACCCTACTCGTCTCCCCATCAATGGACATCACTGCAAGGATCCACACCCACTCTGAGCTCCCATTGTTATGGCTTATAAAAAAAAAAAACAATAGAGACTACTGTGGATATAAAAATGACTAACTTATGACGGGCAAATCCATTTCAAGTCCAACACGCTCAAGAAGCTTGAAGCCATCCATGTCAGGCATATTGACATCACTGATCACAATGTCAAATTTATCTCTTCCTTCGCGAAGCATGCTCAGAGCATCAGTTGCTAAATTGCAAGTGGTGACTGCGTTGGTTGCACAAGAAGAAAAAAAAATTAATATTATTAACGATAATATTTTGAAAACCCTGTAACGTTAGTAATTGACAATTTCCGCCATCGTCATAATAAATAATACACTGTTTTTATAAAAAAAAAATTCCCAAAGTAAAAATTGGACTAAAAAAAGCTTCTCCAAGAGTGTGATCTATGATGAATGAATACCAAAGATTTGCAGTAAACCCAAATATCTGAGTTTAAAAATAAAAATAAAAATTCAGTAATGGCCTCAAAAGCAATGAAAACCAAAGGCTTTCTGCTGGAATGATTTTTTTTTTTTTTTTTTTTTTTGCAGCCAAGAAGTCTGTTTTCTGACAAGAATTCTTAAAACTTCATATATGTTAATTTTGATGCAATGTAATTAATGCATCGGTATCCGTCCAAGGAAGCTCATAACACTGTGTTCCAAAATTATCAGCAAATTTTAAAACCGTATGTATCTCGACACCAATACAAAATTTTATATGGTTTTCTGCTAGCTTTTTCAATGGGGTTAACGATGTTCTACTGCAACTACAACTTTATTTCCAGGAGCCGCAGTCAATTTGATGAAGGCACCATTTTTCCTACCCCAAGTATGAATAATACAGTGCCCCCTAAGGAAGGATTCTAGCTAAATAATTATACATGATCTAGTAAATCTGCAAAGAAAGACTGAATTCGAGGTCCTCTTTAAATAAATTGCTGTTACTCCAACTACAGTGATAACAGCAGCAGCAGCAGCAGCAGCAGCAGAATTAGAGATCCTTTGCAAAATGAATTCATCTTAGATGCATATCCGTTGGCAAAATAATAATAATAATATTATTATTATTATTATTATTATTATGGCTTGCTTAAAAAGTTCTCATGATTCAGAAAATAAAAGACCTTCAAGCATTAATTACAACAAATCAGCAGTCATACATATCAAAGCAACTCTTTAAAGTGTCTAGGTTTTTCCCGACACTTGCAATCATATCGGCTTCCTCAAAAGACTAACCTTGTCGCCTTTGCTGAGAATGTGGAAGAAGAAGAAAAAGAAGAAGAAGAAGGACCAAAAAAAAAAAAAATCTTTTGTTACTTGTTGGTGAACTGTCATGATTCATAATGCTGTTCGGCAGACCTCAATCACACAGTTGAAGAAACTTTGAGCTACTGTTAAAAGTGAAGAGGCATATGACATGGATGATACATAATTCTAGTCACTTGAGATTATTTCATGTTCCGATCGATCACAAGATTATAGCATATTTATTGTTTTTTAGGGATCCAAAATTTTAAAACCTTGCACAGGTAATCACAAAAAAATTAACATACCGTCGGTGACAAACGAACAATCAAACAAAAAAAAGAAGCTTTCTATTTGCTTAGGTTTATTAGAAACAAAATTATAAAGAAAATTATAGAGAAATGCTTGGGTAATAGGGCAATGATGCTGTGGGACGGAAAGAAGCAGCTTTTTATGCATACAAAAAAAAAAAAAAAAGCAGGAACAGAACAACCACAACTGCAGTTTTCAAGCAGCAGTTTTCTTTGGGTTCCCAAATTAGGATGTTATCAAGACGAGAGAGAAACTATGGTTGGAACGAGTAGACATCCAATCACACTTGTTATATCAGCTAGAAGAAGAAGTTAAGAAGCCACTATCAACTCATCAGATTCACTTCCAAGTGTTCGTTGTCAATCAAAAAATTCTGTCATACCCTTACCCGTGCACGAATTCAAGAACAGGAAAGGTGAAACCGAGAAATCACTAAAAATAGTAAACAAGAAAAATTCTCCTGGAGATAATGACTTATATACATTAAAAAAAATAAAAAAACAAAGAAGCTGGCTTTCCCCACTACAAACACCACCTAATAGCAAAGATAACTCACATTTAAAGCCAATCATAATAAACGCAGTTTATATCAAGAGAGAGAGAGAGAGAGAAATGCATAAGGAGAAGCTTGAAAGAAGGGAGGAAACTACCTTCATAGGAGCACTTCCTGAGCATCTTCTCAAGAATTTTTAACCAGGTGGGATCGTCATCGACAACCAGCACGCGAAGGCCGGCCGGGAAAGCTTCAGCTCGAGCGGAAAACAGCGGACGTTCCATCGATTGCTACGGCAGTTCTCCGCGAGGAAGAAGGGCGCTCGCACTTTTGGGGGGTTGGGGGGGGGGGGGGGTGTGTTTGGGTTGGCAGGTGGCAAGGGAGGAAAAAGGAGAGTGGGTCTTCCTGTGGCACATTTCGATCCCTCTGATAGAGAGAGAAAAAAAAAAGAAAAAAAAGGAGAGGGTCCAACCAAAGTGGGAAGCCTTTTTGTACCGAATAATGGCGCCAGTTCGTTACCAGTCCTCCCTCCCTTCCCCTTCTTCCTTTGCGAGTGAGTGAGTGTTGGCATATATAATTGCCACTACCTTATTTTTTTCGCCCTTTTGCAATCATTATATAGGCTTATAGGTGGGCACCTCTCTGTGTCAGTACGCATCGACCATCGGTCAGGATGATGCCAACACTAAAACGCATTGGTTTCTATCTTATACAAGTACCAACACCCAACATATCTATCTATATATCCCCTCCAAATATTTCAATCTTTTATAATATATCAATGCTAAAATGATATTTTATTTTTATTTTTATTATTTTTTTATTATTATTTACCCATTGTTTAACCCCTCCAATTGTTTCTCAATGTTTTTGAAAAGCGTATTATTAGTGTCAATAAGAATTTTTTTTAATAGTATTATTTTAAAATTATTTATGGAATATATATATATATATATGGGGTAAATTATTTAAAGAGGCAAATAATATGAGAATCATTAACTCTTAGGAGGGATCTTTATTTATTTATTTATTATTATTATTATTATTATTATTATTATTATTATTATTATTTACCCATCGTTTAACCCCTCCAAATGTTTCTCAATGTTTTTGAAAAGCGTATTATTAGTGTCAATAAGAATTTTTTTTAATAGTATTATTTTAAAATTATTTCTGGAATATATATATATATATATGGTAAATTATTTAAAGAGGCAAATAATAAGAGAATCATTAACTCTTAGGAGGGATATTTATTTATTATTTATTATTATTATTATTATATTATTATTATTATTATTATTATTTGAAGTTCATTTGCTCTTGTACTTACTTAGACACTAAGAAATTGATTAGTCCTATTTATATAAAATGACTTGTTATTGTTTACATTGCTCTTGTACTTATTTAGACACTAAGAAATGATTAGTCCTACTTCCTAATATTTAATATTTATATAAAGTGACTTGTTATTGTTTACATTGATTAGATACATCATCATCTCACTCGTACTTGTGAAATTTTATTTCTCGATTGGTACCAGTACGTGCGATTTCTATGGATCCGGAGAAAGATCGATTTGGTAGGACCATAAAATTCTATGGACTTCTGGTTTCGAGGATATATATATATATATATATATATATGAACTTATAGAAAGATCCACAGTAGGGTGTATTCAGAAAGTTCAAAAAAAAAAAGAATGACAAAAAACTATTGTTTGTACTTGTTGACTTTTAGTAAGTATATATATATTTATATTCTAACAAGAAAAATTATAGCCCCGTAGCACGTGTCAAATTTTCTTGTCCTACATATAATGGTTTCCTAGAAAAAGCACCAGGTTTTGTGTTTTTCTATCATCAAATCATGTCCCTCATTTCTAGGGTTCGTTCACAAACAGCACTCATTTTTCTTCGTTAAAAAAAAAAAATCATCATACCCATAAAAATCCAGCTTCAACTAAATTAATTCTTCGGTATTACAGTGTTCTTTAAGTAGAATTATGGTGTTTTTTGTTTATAATATTTTTTAATAGAGTTGTACTATTTTTAATTACTGAATCAAAAACACTAACTATAATCAGATAATGCCGCTTTATTTTTTATTATCATTTTCTTTATAATACATAATTATAAAATATTATATAGTTTTCATAATTTTTTAAGATAGATAGTGAAATAAATTAAATTTTCATCGTCATTTTTTTTTTTTTGAAATTTGTCAAGACCTTCATAATTTTTTTAGCAAATTCTTTCAAAATTCTCATATGAATCAACGATGGTATATTATAACTCAATTAAAAATATTCAAGATTATTTTTTATTTTCATTTTTAATAAAATAATATTATATATATATACATGAATAATATGTGATGGAGATAAAATTTGATCATAGCATGATCTAACAAAGTACTTGAGAACTAAGGTCAACAAAATCTTGAACCTTCAACCTTTGATAACTGACTGAGTCTAGCATGCAACCATCACACTAATGTTTAAAGTATCAAAAAACAAAAAAAAATTCTGTAAAGGGCAAAATATGTTTAATTTTTATTCAAAATCACTTAATAACTATTAAATAATATATTTTATAAAATATTTAATAGATACGATAAAATTAATAATTAATAATTATTTAATTTAATTAACATCGAATGATGGTATTTTTTAATAATAATTACGGTATAGAAAATATAAATCTATTCAAAAAATATTATAATCGGTTTTATCATTTTAAAAAGTAAAAATTCTTCTTAAACATTTTAGAAATGACGAGCTCTGGGAAAGACCCAAGTTACTTTTCCTACCGAATCACCACCCATAAAGATATATATATATATATATATATATATATATAACCAAAATATATTGATATATCTTGTATCGATATATTAGTATTAACCGGTATATACTTACTAATCCGATAAGTGGTCGAGAGAGAGAGGTTCGATACCCAAAATGATAATAATTTTTAATTAGAACATTATATTTGTTTTGACATGAGTTTTAAAAAAAAATTATATATATGTCGTCAAACTCGCTGTTTATTCTATTGATCTCTAAAGATTATTATTATTGTTTGAGGTAGTGTTTTTTATCTTCTTGTAAAGGAGGTGCTGTGTCTACATTGTACATGGTGTGACATGATTCGACATTGTACATGGTGTGACATGATTCGACATTGTCCGTCGATGGCCCCTTCCATGTGTACTACTTCTTCGTCCACTTGGCACTCAGTTTGGTGGAGGACTTTGGGTGGACTTCCACCCATCATGTTTCCATGATGCAAAGGTTTGCCATTAAGGGGTTCTCTTCGGCTTCTGTTCTTGGCTGCCTCAAGAAGGTTCCAAATAATTCTAGCCTATCCTATTTTAATAATTCCGACCTACTCTCATGAATCTATTACTTGTGGCAAAGGAAGGAATTGTACTTGTGATTCGTACCTGTTTTGGGATTCTACTCCAGTTGCCATTTTGCGTTCAACCTTTCTCACTGGTCTTTTAGATATCCGAAGAAAGGATTTAATCATGACAGACCGGTTACTAATTGTTTATTTTAAACAAATTAGAAATTTATTACTCGCTTTTGATGCAAACCGATTACTGTGAAGCAGCTCCAATGAGAAGGATTATTTATGTATGTCTTTGCGGGAGAGTGTTTCCTATTTGCATACTGAGAAGGACTCTTTTTAAGTCTTTGGGTGAATATTTTGGATGAGAAAAATGTTTTTTTTTATATATATATATTTTTTTTCTCTCTCTCGATGCTTTAGTAATCTATGTTTCAAGAAAGGTAAGATGGTTGGTTACACTCCTCAGCCACCAATTTTACTAAGAATTTGAGAATATTATATTCTCTAAAATAGAGGGAGTTATCACTTTATTATTATTATTATTATTTTCCTTTGCTTTGAGTCATATGATAGAGGTGACAAAGAAATCATCGTATATATTATGTTTTAAAGGTTTAGATAAGTTGTAATAAGTACATTATGATTTTATAAGAATCAGAGTTCCCGTTATCTATAATGACACTAGTTGATGTTGGACTATTTTTTTATTAAAAAAATCTTATGTAATCAATAAAATAATTAAAAGATTATATTGGAATCCACTAAACTGAGGTATAAATGGTTCAGGAAACTAAATTAGTTTTGCCTGATCACTCTTGTTTTTTTTTTTTTGTTTCCTGCTCTTCCTGTTTAGTAACTGTTTCTGAAAGAAACAAAAAAAAAAAAGAAATTATGAAAAGTATCTATCTATCTATCTTAGTTCAGAAGGTAGAAAGAAAATTTTCTGCTTTATTTAAATTTTTATATATGAAAAAAAAGGGGTAAAAAAGAAATAGGAATTTGCTCACAATGAATGAGTGGATAGCATTCAAACAATGAAAAGTGCTCCTTGTACTACTACTACCTGACACCCTACTTTCATAGTAGGATTTCCAAAGTCCAGAAAAGGGTTACTGGGGAATTTGGAGTGTGACCAAGCAATGAACCCACCTGGAAGGAGTCTACTGGACAAGCATAAAATAAATCTTGAAGGTGTTCATTAGTTAAATCAGCACTTGAAACCATCACTTGGTGGATTCTCTAATAATTGAAAGCATTTGATTGATGAACTTGGGAGGGAATAGCTTCTAACCCATTTGTTTATGCAGGCAGACCCTACAAAGAAAAAAAAAAAAAGGAGCAGAAGCCCCAAAAAGCTTTCCAGCCAATGATATTAGCAGATTCCTCTTTATCTTCTTCTCTTATCAATCTGCATCATGCCCCAAAAAGAAAAAAAAAAGAAAAAAACACATCTCTCTGAGCCACTTCAGTGTGGGTTTCTTTTTCTTCTGCTCTCTTCTGTGGAGTCCTGTCAAACATGGGAACTTGGCGACCGTTCCTTTTTAACCTTCATCCTCCGTGGCTTCTTGCTGCCGAGACAGTGAGAGAAGCTGAGTGGATATGCTCCAAGACTAGACTAGCCTAGCCTGGTGGTGTTCGATAGATAGCTAAAAAAGGTCGAAGGAAACATGGTGGTGGGCTTGATTGGTACTCGAGGTTTTTTTATTTTTCCGAGTGACAAAAAGATGACAGAGAGCCAAAGTTGTTTCCTTTTGGATGTGGGGGGTCGAAAGGAAATGCCCACTGTCATATGCTTTGATTAAAATAAACGCTGGCTCATAAAGAGAGGTTGGATGGCTGGAGGAGGAGGAGGAGGAGGAGGAGGAGGAGGGACTGAGAAGAAGAAGAAGAAGAAGAAGAAGAAAGATGACAGGCTGCTGCTGCTGCTGCTGCTGCTGCTGCTGCATGTACAAAAAGCTAGAATACTTCTTCTTTGCTCATTTGGTCCGTCCTTTCACGTGGCGGCAGTGCGCAACTATTGGGAAGTGGTGAAGCAGTTTATGTATGCTCTCTCCTGTCTTCAACAGCATGAGCACCCACAGGGAAGGCAGGCCTCTAAGTTGTGGGTAATATAATGGAGGTCAGCTGTAATGCGCTTGCTTTTTTTGGGGGGGTCTTTTTCTACTGCCACCCCCTTCATAGGAAAGCCAACAATTAGTTTGCAAGCATATTTTAGTTTAGTTGGGAGGAGTGATATGCCAACTCTTAAAACTTATCAGTAGTAGAAGGAAATAAAACATGATGATGCCAATGCGACTTCCACAGGACAACAGTTGCATCTTTTCCCAACACAAATGCAGCTGCTTTCCTCCTCCATGGTTATTGGGATAGATCATGCGCGCGCACACACACACACACACACACACGATTCTTCCTTGAACTACTATTATAAACATTTAAAAAATATATATATTTGACATGTTTGGAGGACACAACTTGCTGAGTGCTTCTTATGATTGGAGACCCAAGTCCAAGAGACCTGAGAGGAGGAGGAGGAGGAGGAGGTTGTTTTTTAAAATAGACCAATGGGTTTGTCCTGGATTTACTTGAATCACCAGGATGATGCTGTCTGTGTATAGGCTGCTTGCTGCTTGCTGCTTGCTGCTGCTGCTGCAGCTCAATCATTGTCGACTGATGCATGATAATGATACATATATATATATATATATATATATATATATATATATATATATATATATATATATATATATATATATATATATATTGGCTTCGGATGATCGATCCATTCAAGCAGCTGCCTGCCTGCCTCTCTCTTTTGAGAACTGCTGTTGTTATCATCAAAATGCTGCTGCAATCTGTGGCAAACTTTTTATCTCAAGATCAATGGCGCCTACCCTTGTTCTGCTGCAATCTGTGCTACAAGAATTAACCGGGGGAATATATCCTCAAACAAAGAACGGCCATCGATTTATATGTAACCTTACTTGTCAAAATTGAATCTTACTGTTTAGGAAAAAGAAAAAATTATGTCTGGAACCTTATTCCCATTTTCCAGAAAGCCTACGACCACAACCAACCAGTTAGTTCGCTAATCCATCATCAAATTACAAGATCTAGAGAACACCCACCTGACTCGTTCATTTATTTGGAAAAGTTCCAATCACCATAAGCCAGTTCCTTTATATATTTTTTTTCACAAATATATATATATATATATCGAGAACATCTTCCCAAAACAACTAGTAAGAAAAAACTTGTGATGTCGCCTCGGATGCATCAGCTGCAAAAGATTAAAATGTCATGCTTCTCTTCTCAAAAGATCCTCCCTCACAACTACTACAGACTTGCTGCTGCTTTCGAGTAGAGAAGGCGACATGCGCAAAACTCCACTCCTCCAAGGGCAAGCAGCAAACTTTGCATCGACTTGTGTGTGTCCAGTAAGCACCAGAAAGCAAAAGAACAGCATCAGGGAAGCAGCCACTGGTGGCCAGAAAGTTTGATTCACATCATGAAAGGGAATAAGTAGCAGCAGAGTAATCTAATCAAAAAAGCAACATCGACTCCGGCTTGACCTCTCTGGAACTCTATTCTCATGCTCTCCCCTATATATATAATATGAGTCCTACTAATAAGATTACAAGTAGCAATTATCCTGTTCCATGTGTGGAATAGAACAAAAACATGTTTGCCATAGGCAAAGAATAAAGCACAAATGCGCATATTGAAATAAATAACTTGCATAGACATTATTCAAAGTGATATTTAAAGAAGGTGACATTATGCAAAGTGATATTTAAAGCATAAAAACGCCTACCAATCTTGCTAAACAAGCCAACAAAGTGATATTTAAGGAAAGCAATAAGCTCATATAGCTTTAACTGCCTGCCTCTACATGGAATTGCATGACCGTATCAATCATGATTCTTTCTTTTTTTTCCTCCTCCTCCTCTTGCTGTTGGACCATTAAAATAAGGAAGCAGTTGATGATAAATAAATTTATAGTTAACTGACCTTATTGGTGAAAGAGTATGAACTGAACTATGCTCAGTACTTGACACAGCAGGATGGGAGAGGGAGGACCTTGCAAAAAGAATAAATACCAGTACTGAGTCCATTATCAGTCAGAAACACATGTTTGTGGTTAAGTGTTTGTAGATGTTTGACAAACTGTTTAAAACTTTTCTTTTTTGTGGCCTCAAAAGAATTTTTTTTTTTCTTTTTTTTCCAAAGGAAGATAGAAGCTATATCCCTTTAGAAAAAAATGATTATAACCATTGCCCCTAGCATGCATCAGAGACGACAACCTACATAGGGAGTAATAGTAAGCACTCTCTTCCAAAACTCAATTCACCCTCTGAATCCTAACATTGGTTTGTTAGCTAAATAAATACATGAATCTGATCATAAACAAAGCCAACTCCTCAAACAAAGCCAAACAATCCAAGATATTTCTAACAAATATTCCTTAAATACCTACCATTAAGGCTCTGATCGATGGTTAATAAGTTGTATAGGAGTTCACAAAAAAAAAAAAAAAAAAGGCCAATTCTACCAAGATCTTCCACACCTCATATCTTCTTGAAACACGCAATCCTTCAATGTATGCAATCCTTTTCATTATATTCTGTCGACCTTCAAGTGATAGATACACTTTACCTGTAAACAAAAAGATAGATACCATTACTGTTCCTGAGGAGTAAACCAGCACCTCTCTCTGTTTCTTGTTATCCGAGCCTTATGTATTGAGCTTCTATAATAACATTCGTAACCAAGGATGGAAGACGATGACCCCTTTTTTTTTTTTTTTTTTTGGCAAGGACATGATATATGATCCTAGGATTTAGCTACAACTCCTAGAACAGGGGGAGGAAATTTGTCAACAAGTTGAACCAGGTCAAGGATCCAAACTCTTCTATCTATCTATCTATCTATCTATCTATCTATCTATCACTTGTTGCTCTTCACGGCCTACTGCTGCTATACTCATCACTCAACTCACCTAGCTTGCATTGGTTCCTGCACTGCTTCACCATGAAGGATCAACAGATGCAACTTCAACAAAGTATTAAAGGATTTGCTACCACAGTTGGTGATCCTCCATGTCCACTGATTCCATACGTCTTCAGTTCCAAGGATTTTATTCTTTGCAGTGGTAGCTGCTCGCCATCTAAACTCTCATGCACTCGTTAATCATATTATGTTTCTCAGATACACAACTCAGATTCGTTCGTCTCTCTATAGTGGGTTTCTATCACTCCACACCATCCCCACAGAAACTCATTTATTACATAAGAAATATTTTACATGTTTCACAAACTCTCATCTATTTGATTTTATTGCTCAGTTTGCTACTTGTTCACTTCTGGTTAACATTGTTATAAATTAGAATCAATATCAATTCACATATGAGTATTCTAGAACCGATACCATTTTTTTTTTTTTTGTCAATATTTAGTTTTTCTTTCAATCTTTTAAACTACTCCTCTTTTTTTTTTCACAATTCCTCTGATACCATATTGAAAAATCGATGACGGGTCAAATTGATTAATATTAAGATTTAACAAATATTGGAATCGATATCAATTCGACTCAAAAGTTTAGCTTTATAACTATCATCCCAATTTTTAGAACTATCATCTTAGTCTTTTTTTTTTCAATCTTCACCTCTCATATGTCAATATTTCCTAACAATTTTGTTTTGTGCATAAGCATCAGCTCACTTGTAAGACAGTGCAATTGGTGTTTGTGCAGCTCAACAACAACCCGCAAGGAGAAGGACTCGATTATTTTTCGCTGTCATATATATTGGGTCATGTCTGCTAGCTGACTAAGTCTAAGTCTACCGCCAACTTTGTAACTGAACTAGTAAATCTAGTTCATTAGTTGAGGGAAATCTTCATTAGTTGAGAAAAATCTTTCCTCAGCCTTGTATAAATAATATTCATCTATCATTAGATGATGTATTTATCAATAATATTCATCCTTTTATTCTCTCATTTCCATTTCTGACATTGTATCATAGTCATAAGAGAAATTATTTTTCTGTAATGGCAACTATTTTTCTATCGTTTGACAGAGAGAATAATTTATATTATGGCTCTGATACCATGTCAAAAATGGAAATGAGAGAATAAAAGGATGAATATTATTGATAAATGCATCATCTATTTATAGAGGGGTGAGGAAAGATTTTCCTCAACTAATGAAGATTTCCCTCAATTATTGATAAATGCATCATCTATTTGAGTTTTTGGGTGAAGAAAGCTAATTTAATTATTATTATTATTATATATTAAAATCTTAAAATTTAATTATTATTATTATTTTATTATTTTCTCTATTTATAGTGATCATGGGGTGAATTTAAAAATTATAAATTTTAAAAATTTTATTATTTGAATAGGTATAACTATAATTCATTTACTTCAAGAAATCCATATCGAGTGGTTGAGAAAAAAAAATGAGCCTATAAGAAATGACAAACAACATTTGAATAAAAATAATTTATCGTAGGAAGTCCCTAAAAAGCACAAACAGTACTTTCAGGGTCTCTAAGCAGTATCGTCGCTTGGGCCTAGCGATACCATTGCCCAGGCCTACTTTAGGTCACCGAATTGGCTTTCCAATAGGTTTAATTCGATCTTGGTTCATGCTCGATAGATTTCAAATCAAGTTGGTATGGTTTCATCCTAATATCAACTCAATTTGGTTCGAAACGACCACGATCAAGACTTAACCACTCTAATTATAATTATGAAGTCTTCATCATATTGTCCAGTATTTCAGCATGTCATATATTTATCTGGCATTTAGTTCGAATCTTCGGTGTATTGTCCTTTCCTTTGACGTATCGCTCGATCTATTGGCATGTTGAGTTTCCACAATATCTGATTTTTTGGTGTAATATTAGATCCTTTCGGCCCAATATCCGAACTCATAGTATAAAATTCATAATTCGGCATATTGACTAATCCTCCGGTCTGACGTCCAATCTTTAACATGATATGATTTTGACCCAATGTCTAATTTTTTTTACTTCGACAAATTACCCTCCGATGATTTAAGTCCATGTTCCTATGTTACTTATTTTAAAAGTATATTACTCCATAAATTTATTAATTAATTTTATCCTCAAAATCTAAGATTCAATAGTTGCCACTTGGGTGGGCGAGAGATACTAATTCATTTGTTGTCTAGAGTGTGATTTGATTAATATATATGTATTGTATATAGTTGATGCATGATTTTATTTATTACGTAACAAAATTATTATTATTTTTCTGATACAAGTTTTATGATGAATTGATATATTATTATTATTTATTAAATTATTGATATTTATATATATTTCATGAATATTAAAGATTATTTTTATAATTTTTTTGAAGTTTCTATTGGCATATTTTTATCTTATATTTATTGTTAGAGTAATCTAAAACTTTATAATATATTTAAAGCTTGAGTTGAATAAACACGTTAGCCTACTAGTTTCTATAATATTTATTATTATAAAGATAATCAAGAAAAAATGTATTATGTAAATTATAAATAATAAAATATAGATTTATTATTTTTTTATAAATCTGAGATGTGATAAATTTAATAGCATTAGAGTCGGCTTGGAGTATGGTACCGCATGACTTAGATAAGCTCTAACATCTGTTATATCAGATTTGACGGGAGGAGTCTATATACTATATTTTTAAAAAATATATAGATTATTTTTGACACAAATAAATCATAAAGATTTAAAAGATCAATCACTAAAAATACAACAGCTTAAATGGGACTTAACGTTTTTTTTATTTTTCTAAATGATGATAACTTGATGTTAGGTTATCAAAAAATGTTAATATATTTGACCAATCGTTCCCTATTCTTCCTTTTGCCAATCACAAAAGGGGAGAATATTTTGGTTATGGGGTGCTTCGGCCTTTATAATTTTTTTACTAGATTGGTGATATATAAGGCAATAAAACAACAATTAGTTTTGAGCAAAACATTGTGTTTTATTTTGTAAGAAGGTCTCTCTTCAGTTGTAAGGGTAAAGCAATTTCTTGAGACAAGAAACTTATTTTTACTAGTTAAATGCAAGATTAGTAATTAACTTATACTAGTTAAATGCAATATTAATAATAAAAACCAGTAATTTTGAGAAAAAAAATTTGGGAGTGGATATAGAGAGTAAAAACAAACCACTAGAAGGGCTTGGGTCTTTAACCTCTTATGTTCTTACATATTTACACACTTAATTTACTTTCTTATTAATTGTTCTATATTTACTTATAAAGCTTGAGAAAAAGTCTTTAGAATACACTTAATATAATTACTGGTCATTTTTATGTACTTGAAATAGGAATTCCTGAATAAAAATTATCATAGATAAAATTTATAATGCATGCTATTTAAGAAAACTAAATATTTTTATGAAATTGATCCTCTATTGCTTCTAATGTCTATATAATTTTCATTATTGAAGAGTTGTTTTATTAAACTATTCAATGGAAAAAATGATAATGCATGAAAATGTTGTCAATTTGATAATTTGACATTATAAGGGAATAGATGCATGATTTGAACTCACATCACAACATCTCTAATAACATGATAAATATTTTTGAACCGGATAACTAATAATCCCAAGAGCTTAGTTTAATGCCTCTGCATCATATTTAATTATTAAAGAGAACTAACTCCAAAAAAAAAAAAAAACCATCTAACAATCAGACGATAGTCATGGATAACAATGATCAACTCGAAATAAATATAAAATATTTATTTTATATGTACATTTTTTAATTTTTCGTAGAGATAGAGGAATAAATATAAAATATTAAAGATACCGGATATATATATATATATATATATATATATATATATATATATATATATATATAATGATAACATGGGTTTTTGATGAGCGCCAATACACAAAAATTTAAACATAAGTTTGATCGGTTGTTGGAGAAGCGCGTGATGAGTTGCAGCCTTTGATCTCTCATCTGTCTGTCTCATGCTCTTCTCCACCACCATTTATAGATTACCCCCTCCTATCCCCTCTCTTCCCCGATGCCTGCGACTCCTCCACGCTCACGCCGGCCTTCGCCGCCCTCTCAGTCCTCCTCACCGGCACGGACGCAATTCCAGCGATCCAAACAACGCTTCTTCAATACTCACCCACCCACTCCTCTGCGTTCTTCCCAGATGCAGCACCCTGCACCACCTCAAGCAGATCCAGGCCCAGATGGTCCTCTCCGGCCTCATCTCCGACACCCTCGCCGCCAGCCGTCTCCTGGCTTCCTGCCTCGACCCTCCCCACCTCAGTCACGCTGCCATTGTTCTCGCCAACCTCGATAATCCAGACACATTCTGCTGGAACATTGCAGTCCGTGGCTTCGCCTATAACGGCAATCTGGTGGCATCAGCTCTGCTGTACAAGTCGATGCTGCGAACAAATGCCCGACCCGATAACTACACCTATCCCGTCTTATTCAAAGTCTGTGGTAGAATGCCTGACCAGCGATTGGGAATCATGATATTTGGTCACGCTTTACAGTTGGGGTTTGATACGGATGTCTATGTGGTCAATTCTTCCATCTGCATGTTCGCCATGAGTGGTCGATTGGCATATGCACGTAACTTGTTCGATCGAAGTCCCGTTAGGGATTTGGTCACTTGGAACACTTTGATCAACGCTTACGTGCAATGTGGGTTTCCTCGAGAAGCATTACAACTCCTTCAAGAGATGGAAGTGAAAAATATTATACCCGATGAGGTCACGATGATTGGAGCTGTGGCATGTTCTGCCCAGATGGAAGATTTGAAACTTGGGAGGAAGTTTCACCGCAACATTGAAGAATTAGGGATTGAGCGTACAGTTCCTCTGATGAACGCTCTCATCGATATGTATGTGAAGTGTGGGAGTTTAGAGCCTGCACGGACATTATTTGACAGTTTGGAGAAGAGATCGATTGTGTCATGGACCACTATGATTATGGGTTATGCGAAATTTGGTTATTTGGATGTGGCAAGAAAGTTGTTCGATGAGATGCCTGAGAAAGATGTGGTTCCATGGAATGCTCTGATTAATGGGTATGTTCAATGTAAGCGAGGCTGGGAGGCTATAGCCTTGTTTCATGAGATGCAAGCTTCTGATATGAAGCCTGATGAGATCACCATGGTTGGCGTTCTTTCAGCATGTTCCCAACTTGGAGCCCTGGAAATAGGAATCTGGGTCCATCGATACATCAAAAAGCATCAGCTCTACTTCAATGTGGCACTGGGGACCGCTCTGGTGGACATGTATGCAAAGTGTGGGAACATAGACAAGTCGCTTCAAGTTTTCAGGGATATCCCGGAAAGAAATTCATTAACTTGGACCGCTATCATTTGTGGCTTAGCCAGTCATGGGCATGCCACTGATGCCATAAGTCTCTTTTTAAGAATGACCAGTATCGGATTACAACCAGATGAAATTACCTTTCTGGGGGTCTTGTCAGCCTGTTGTCATGCTGGCTTGGTAGACGAGGGTCGAATGTTCTTCACCCAAATGACATCCAAGTATAAGATTCTTCCTAAACTGAAGCACTATTCCTGCATGGTTGACCTATTGGGTAGAGCTGGTCTCTTGCGTGAGGCTGAGGAGTTGGTAATGTCCATGCCCATCGAGCCTGATGCAGCAGTCTGGGGTGCACTTTTCTTCGCTTGTAGAATTCATGGTAATGTCTCCATGGGGGAATGGGCTGCCTTGCAACTGATCAAATTGGATCCACAAGACAGTGGAATCTATGTGTTGCTAGCAAACATGTATGTCGAATCAAACATGAAGGATAAGGCTGATAAGGTGAGGGAGATGATGCGAGACATAGGACTTGAGAAAACACCAGGCTGTAGTTCAATTGAGGTAAATGGAGTCATACATGAGTTTCTCGTGAGGGATCAAACACATGAGGAACGAGAAAAAATTTATGGGTGCTTGATGCAGCTAACAAAGCAGATGAAAAAATTTGTGAATTTGCATACCATATCTATTATTGATTCTTCATAGAAAATTTTCTATTTTAGCAGATATAGCAGGAGAAGATTTAGAGTGAATGTTCCTTATTGCGCACATGCTTAATTAGGTAGCCAAGTGCCTTTCCTCAAGGTACAAAAACTGGAGCAACATTTGCATGCATCACCTTGCAGAACAGCAAATGGGATTGGTGGAGTCTTCCTCCTCTCTGCCAAAGGAATGCTGAACTTCTAATTTACTTCAAACAAACACAATGATCATAGATGGGTGATGAGACAATTGGTATAATTCAAAACTATGAAGACTGGACATGATTCCAGATTTCTTTGGATGGATAGTCACATTCTTTAGTGTTCGAAAGATAATTTTGTTTATGTTCAAAATCTGGAGGAAGAACTAGACTTGTTTTGTGTTTGCTGACTACAGAAAGAACATTGCAACAGGTAAGTTGAGACCTTCTTTTATTATGAAAAAGGACATATAACTTATAATTGATTAATGTAATAATTTTTATACAGTTTTTCTGTACTGTCAAGGGTGGGCAACTAACCACACATGTTTCATTTTAATAACCAAAGTCTCTAGCTACCAATGTAATGACACATATCTACTTCTCCCTGAATCTAACATAGGCAAGAGCATCATCATGGGCTGTTTATTGCAGTCTTTTCATCTTAATGTATTTTAATTTAATAACCTAGTCTCTAGCAACCAAAGCTATTGCATATATATATCTGCTTCTCCCTGAATCTAGAATAGGCAAGAGCCTCATACTTGGATGTTTATTGCAAGTCTTTTCATCTTAATGTATTTTACAAAGGAAAAGTGAAGAAAGGGATACATAATGTTTATAATTCAAATAAATTTCTGCATTTTTTCTTTATATTTTTATTTCATATAAGGATGAAAATCGTGAACTGTGAGGCAGGTCTAAATGTTACATTTCTCATAGCTACATCTAAAGAGTAGGTTAGTTGTTGGCATAAAAAGATTAGCGGGAAACTATGATTGTTCATTAGGAAAATTTAGAATGTGGACTCATGAGAAGATTGTTGTTGCTTATGGATTACAGTCTTTGTTTCTTTGAAATTTTCTCATCCCATTTTTGAAGCCTACAAGCATATCACATCAGTGAACTTGTTATTTGGCCCATCTAGACTATGAACATTATTTTAATCATCGAAGCAATTTTTGAATGTAGCTTATTATTTGAGTATGACCATCATCTTTGACTTTCCCTTTTTCTATAGAGTTCTCAAAATTGTTACTGAATTGGCAATTGGTTCTACTACTTAAATGTGTGAACATTTAATTAATAGTCCTCTCACCTCCTTAAATTTTGCACTCCAGATCTATTCAAAACTTTTCAAAGTTCTTGATATTAACCATTTATCCCCTACAAGTCAGCTGGAAGGTTGGTCATCCTGGTATCCTTTCATTTCAAAGCAAGATCCACATTTTAAGGTACGTTGATTACAATGTCAAATCATGTGTTTCTTTTACAAATTTTCATCCTTTAAAATTTGGTATTTCAGTATGTTTTTCGATGAATGATCATAAATTAAGAATACTCAATAGGTTGTATCTTCTCTGCGGACAACAAAAATAGAAATTGCACGCAACTACTGTGTTGGTCTTATTGTGATTATTTGTGCAAAAAGTAGATGAGATTGTGACATTTATACTAGCATGGTTGGATTAAACACTTGGCTTTTTGGCCACAATTAATCTTTTTGGAAGCACCTTTGGTGCTTATGCTTGATATGCATGTGATTTTGCATGTTTGGAACACCTTTTATGTAAGCCACAGTAGACTCTTTTAGCAAACTGATAACTGTAGTCTTACCGACCACCTAAGAAATTTTAACCATCCTGTTGTCATTTTACAAGCTCTACATGATCCTAGGTTCAATGTGGTATCCAAGGTTTTAGTTACTGCATATTTCGGTTCTATTAGGTGTTGGTGATTTAGAGCCAACCTTGGTTCTTGTCAAAGCTTGCAATGGCTGGATTTTATAGGAATTCCCACAAAGACTGCGTCGAGAGTGTGTATCTGATAAAAATCTTTATGATGCTTAAATTAGCGTGAGATGTTTACAAACTGATGGGGATTCAGAGGGTTCCGAGGGTAGAGAGTCATACAAAAATTATATGGAGCATCTACCCAATAAAAGTTCCTATAATACTTAAGTTAGTGTTGAGATATTGACATAATAATAAAGGATTCAGGGGGTTTTGATGGCAGGAAGTCCTACATAATAATAGAGATTTGAAGGGCTTTGAGTGTAGGAAATCTACAAAAATTATATTGGGGTCATACTCAGTTAAAATCATTTCTTGTTAATTATAAAAAATAATTAACAAGAAAATAATTTTAGATTCTCCTGTTTTGTCAATAGTTGTGGTATCTCTCAAACTAATGTTGACTTTGCACCTTCTTTCCATTTGTATAGCATGCATGTCTTATGGTTCATATTAATCCGTGGGATAATTCTCAGAAAAAATATGCATAACTTTGATTTTTTTTTTTTGTTGCAAAATGCCTCTACTTTGCAAAATATAAACAATGCCTCTACTTTCTAAAAGGACAATTTAACATTGAAAAGCTGCTTAGGTTGACATAGGATTAAACGAGATTAAAATGATCTAAAATTTTTAGTAAGGCTTTGAATAAAACACTTATAGACATATGTCATTAGTTTTCTATTTTAAATTTTGTATTATTTTTATAGATCTTTGAGCATCTGAACAGTATATTATTTTTTTATTTTCTCCAGATTATTATTTCTAATTCCATGCAATATTATTTTACATTTAAGTTTCTAAAAAGGTCGTCTATATGTAGACGATTTAGTCTAGGAAAAAAATTTGTAATAGGTGATGCACTATTTCTGAAGAAAAATAAAAAATAGTATAACACATAGATGAACTGTTCAAAGTCACTTAAATTTTTTTGGAAAGCTTTAAATAAGATACTTATGGACATATCTCATTGGTTTTCTATCTTAATTTTTTTTGATATTTCTATGGATTTTTAAGAATCTAAACAATATGTTATTATTTCTATTTCTCATTTTTTTCTATTTTTAACTAATTATAATGCATCTATGTAATTTCTTTTCATATTTTAGCTTCTAAATAGGACAACAATACATGTAAAAAAAATTAGTCTACAGAAAATATTTCCTAATAGGTGATGTGAAAAAAAATAAAAAATATTGTATCAAATAGATCTATTGTTCAAAATGATCTGAAATTTTTAGGAAAACTTTGGATATGATAATTATGGACACATGTCATTAGTTTTTTATTTTAAATTTTTTGGTATTTTTATAAATTTCAAGCATCTAAATAGTGTATCATTTTTTTATTTTCTTCTTGTTTTTCCTATTGCTAATAAATTATAATGCATCCATATAATTTTGTTTCACATTTGAGTTTGTAAAGACATCAATAATATATATAGAAAAATTGGACTTGAAATAAAAATTTCTAATAGGTGATGCATTATTTTCGAGGAAAAATAAAAAAATTATGCATCACATAGATACATGTTCAAAATGATATGAAATTTTAAAGAGTTTTGAATAAGACACTTATAGACATATGGCATGGGGCTTTCATTTCAGAGATTTTTTTAATATTTTTATGGATATTTAAGCATTTGGTTTATTTTTTATTTTTTCTCATTCTTTTATTTCTAATAAATTATAATGCATCCCTACAATGTTTTAAACTTCCAAATATATCAATAATATATGCAGAAAATTTGATCCAGGAAAAAAAAATTCCTAGTAAGTGATGCATTATTTTTGAGAAAAAATAAAAAAATAGTGTATCGTGTAGAAGTCATTGTTGAAAATGATCTGAAATTATAAAAAAAGTTATGAATGATATTTATGATCATATGTCATTGGTTTTCTATTTAAGATTTATTAATTATTTTGTTATATTTTTTATCAGAACAATGTTATTTTTTATTTTCTCTTTGTTTTTTTTATTTCTTACAGTTTTTTATCTTCTAAATATATCAACAATATATATAGTTTGATCTGTAAAAAAATTTCTAAGAGGTGATGCACTATTTTTTAGAAAAATAAATAGATGCATTGATAAAATTGATAAATTTTTTAGGAAAACTTTAAATAGGACATTTATGGATACACGTCACTAGTTTTCTATTTTATAGATTTTTTAGCATCTGAATAATGTGTTAATTATTTATTTTCTCTTATTTTCTCTTGGTAGATATTGTTTATTAAATTCTTAACTATAATCCCTTTTGGCTTTAAACAGAAAAGAATCATGTTATCAAATGGTTATTATACGTGTAAAACGTTCAAAGTTAATTGCAAGAGTATTGATTTAAGCATAGGTATATTTTTGTTTATATAAATTCCTATTTAATTAATGCTTAATTGATATTTTGATAATTTTTAAACTTCATCTTTGCAGATTCATTTGTTGGCATTCGTATATCAGATCAAGAGTGGTCTAAAAGCCATTATGATTGGATAGTTTCAGGTTAAAGTGTTGTGGATCATTATCTCCGAGACAATGTCACTTGGGATATTATAAGAAATTATTTCTTGGATATCCCTGATATTCCTATATTTCTCATGCATTAATATTGCTAAGGGCTATGCATCGTGAGCATAGCCTACCCAAAATCTTTTTAGGTTGAAGTTGTTAAATGTCATAAACATGATTCTGGGAATACTTCATTCATCTATCTAAAGTTTTTTTTATGAATTATGAAATAATAAAAGATCTAACATCTTATATTTTAAAATTTTTTATTATAAATATTTTAGTTTAAATGACAAGGATGCTATAGAAAAATTAAAATTTGATGTAAAAATTTGATTAGATATTTTATTGGATATTTCTATATTTCTAAAGTTTATTGAGTTTTTAATAATAGATTTTTAGTAATTCAATAATCTATTCATGTTGTTGTTTTTGATGAATCTCTTATAACTAAGAAAAATAATTTTGATGATGATTTTGAATGTGAATGATGATTCTTCTCCCAAAGTAACTTGGATATATCTACATCTAAAGAAACCTTATATAAGGAATGAAAATATGTAAATGCACATCCTAAGGAGTTAAGTATTAGAGATATATCAAAAGGTATTTAAACTCATTTTTCGTTAAGAAGCCTTTCTATCTCAAATTGAACCTAAATGTATTGAAGATGCTCTAAAAGATAACTCATGGATCTTGATAATGTGTCAGTTTAAAATAAATCACTAAATGAGGCTTTAGGAATAAGCAAGATGAACAAGGTATCGTAATTCGAAATAAGACTAGATTGGTGGCCAAAGGTTTTAACCAAGAATAATGTATTGACTATGAAGAAATTATTGCTCCTACGGTAAGACTTAAAGTCATAAGCATACTCCTTACCTACCTATACATGCTTTAAATATTTTAAATTATTTTAAATGGATATCAAAAGTTATTTTCTTAATAGTTTTATTTTGACGTAAGTTTATGTTGAGCAACTACCTATATTTTAAAATGATCTTTTACAAACTATGTTTATAAATTATGTAAGACTCTCTATGGGTTGAAGCAAGCCCCAAGAACTTGGTATAAGAGGCTTAGCTCCTTTCTTATTCAAAATAATTTTTCGAAAGACAAGGTTGATACAATGTTATTTATTAAATATTTTAACGATAATTTTCTTATTATTCAATTTTATGTTGATGATATTATTTTCAGTTCTACTAATGAATCTTTATGTAAATAATTGGCTATAAGTATGAACCAAGAATTTGAAATAAGTTTAATTGGTAAATTGATTTTTTTAGATTTTTCAGATCTATATGCTATATTTTCTTGAAACTTTTGATTCTCGTTGAATGTCTTTGATTTTTGAGTTTATCTTTGAAATTTAACTTTACAAAATTGAGAGCTATTTTAATGATGTTTTATAACTCCTTCCTTATTTTCTTTCCTTCTTGCTCTCAAAAGGAAAAAAATTCTTTATGGCTCATATCGTAGTTTTAAAAAGGGTGTCTTAAAATTCTTAACCATATATTTCACTTTTTTGTTGATGACAAAATTGGACAAATATACATTGATGACACATAATGATATACATTAATGATATATGATATTGATGATATACATTGATGACATATGATATTAATTATCTATGTTGATGGCACATGATATTGATGATATACTTGGGTATCTTGGATATGAATGCATAATCTTTTCGAAACTCATAATTTGATGACTTGATGCAAATTTGTGTTGAAATTTGTTTAGAATATTAATTGCTTAAAAATAATTAAAATTTAAGAGTGTTTGATTCTCTTAAATTTAAGTGGCATGGATTTGTTGAATCTCGAATTTTGATAATAAAATTAATTGATGGATTATTGATCTAACATATATTGTTAGAGTTGATTGATGTATGATTAATTATAAAAAAAAATTATTACAATCATGAATGGCCAAGGTCAAGTCTATGCATCGAGCCGGGGTTCAGACAATGCGGTTAGGAACTCGCTAGGAGTGCGTCAAGAGCTCGTCGAGGGTATCAGGAGCTTGCTAGGATGACTCAAGGGAGTTCGTCAAAAGAAAAGCGAGACTCACAGAAGATTGTCGGGGGTAGTTGAAAAGTTTATCGTGAGTTGAGATGATCTTGTAATAGATGTATTGGTCATTATGATTATATTTAATTAAGTCATATTTAGCATCGTACAGGTTTAACTATGATCGGATGAGTTACAAATCAGACATGAACCCAAGATCAAGCTTAGGCATCGGGCCAAGGATTGGACGATACAGTGGAAGCTCGTCGGGCGTTTGCTAAGACTTCGCCGAAGGTATCAGAAAGATCGCTAGGAATACGTCAGGAGATCGCTGGAGGAAGACCGTGAGACTCGTCGCTGAAGAAGCCGGAGGTTGTCGATTTGTGGGAGTAAGGTCATTAAGTTTAGTGGTCATGTTTTGATTATAATTTTAAGTCACAGGTTAAGATTGAGTCTTAAATAAGTGTGATTTGAATGGAATTCAGATCAACTCAAAGATGCAACTTGGTCCACTATAGGGTTTGATTAAGCTTAGGTTGAGCTCAATCAGTTGACCAAATAGTTGGCCAACATCAAGTTAAAGTCGGAGTTAGAAAAATGGAGGGAACTACTTTTCCGGAGATTTCGATAGGTGAACCGAAGGTGAGTTGTGGTTTAACTGGCGCTGCCCAGGATTCCAAACAGTTGTCAACAGCTGAACTATGCAAGCTAGGCGGTTGAATCGCTTGTACCCAGGAATCTAGGTACTTTTGATGGTTTACCTGCCCAGGTCGACGGGTGAACTGCCCGTACCTAGATTTTCTGGATGAGTTTGATTTTTTGCTCAAAAAATCGGAAGCCACTTGAGGTCTATAAATATCGTAAGTTTTCTTGCATTCCATACAATAATTTTAGGGATAAAATTTTGTGAAAAACTTGTATGGATTGTAAGAAAAAGAAAAGTAGTAAGGGAGAGAGCTTAGAGTTAGAAAATTATAAAGTCTCTCTTGTAAAGCAAACTGTAAGAGTTTGGTCTTCACCCAAAGAAGATCGGTAGTAGACGTCGGTGTGCCTCAAAAAGGAGGACTTAGGAGTGGACGTCGGCCGTTGGTGCCAAACCACTATAAAACTTGTGAGTTATTTCCTTCCTTTCATTGCTTACAAATTTTGTATTGACACTTCCAATTGAATTCACTTTTTGAAAGTAAACCTTTCACATCAAGCACTTCTCTTCAATATTACTAATCTTTCAGGTTTCCTTATTAACTTAGTAATTTTCTTAATTATTTTACTTAAATGAAAAGCTTCAGATTTCCTATCTTGCTTTAAACGAAAAGTTTTTGTTTAAAATAAAAAAATTACACTTGTACTAATTCACAACCCCCCCTCTTAGTGCTAATTGATCATAACAGGATTTAGGGGGAGTTATGATTAACTCCTATCATTAATTGATTGTCATCATAAAAAATGGGAAGATTGTTGAATCTCAAATTTTGATGATAAAATCAATTGATAGATTATTGATTTAACATATGTTGTTAGAGTTGATTTATGTAGGATTAACTACAATAGAGAGAATATGACAATCAAAAGTTTAGCCAAAGTCAAGTCCATGCATCGGGCCAAGATCCGAACGATGCGGTTGGGAACTCACTAGGAGTGCGTTGAGAGCTCGCCGAGGGTATTGGGAGTTTGCCAGGATGGCGCAAGAGAGTTCACTGGAAGAAAACCAAGAAGTTTGTTGGGTAGCCGAAATGCTTATTGGGAGTTGAGAAGGTCTTGAAGTGGATGTGTTGGCCATTATAATTATAATTAATTAAGTTGTAGTTAGCGACGTACAGGTTTAACCATGACAGGAGAAGGAGTTACAGGTCAGACATGGACCTAGGATCAAGCTTAGGTATCGGGCCAAAGTTTTGGGCGATGCGGTGGGAGCTCGTTAGGCGTTTGCTAGGACTTCGGTGAAGGTATCAGGAAGATCACTAGGAACACATTGGGAGACCGCTAGAGGAAGACCATGAGACTCGTCGCTGGAGATTCCATAGGTTGTCGGATTGCAAGAGTAAGGTTATAAACTTGGTTGTCATGTCTTGATTGTAATATTTAAATCATAGATCAATATTGATTCCTAAATGAGTGTGATTTAGAAGGAATCCAAATCAACTCAAAGAAGTAATTAGATCCACTATAGGGTTTGATTGAGCTCAGTTTAAGCTCAATTAGTTGACCAGGGGAGTGGTCAATGGATGGTTTAAATCGGGATTGAAAAAGTGAAGGGAATCATTTTTCCAGGATTTCCAGCGGTTGAACCGTCGATGAGCAACGGTTCAACCGACCGTACCTAGGATTCCAGGTGGCTATTAGTAGTTGAACCGCCCATACCCAAGAATCTAGGCACTTTCGACGGTTGACCCACCCAAGTCGGCGAGTGAACCGCCCATACCTGGATTTTCTAGGTGAGTTTGATTTTTGGCTATAAATTCTGAAGTCATTTGGGGTCTATAAATATCCCAAGTTTTTTTACATTCTATACAATAATTTGGGTGATAAAATTTTATGAAAAACTTATGTGGCTTATAAGAAAAAGAAAATGGGCAAGGGAGTGATCAAAGGGTTGTAATCTTATCTCCCTTGTAAGCTCAAGTGTAAGGGTCTGGTCTTCACCCAAAGAAGATCAGTAGTGGACGCCAGTGTGCCTCAAGAAGGAGGACTCGGGAGTGGATGTAGGCCTATTGGTGTCGAACCACTATAAAACTTGTGAGTTCTTCTTTTGCTTTCCTTGCTTACTAATCTTGTATTGACGCTTCCGATTTACTCTTTGAAAGCAAGATTTTCACGTTAAATAATTCACTTACGACATTAATTATCTTTGGGATTTCCTTGTTCTTTCTTAGGTAACTTGTAAGTAAAAACTTAACAATTTTCTTTTAATCACTCACTTGCTTTACTTGAATGAAAAGCCTTGGATCTTCCTATCTTGCTTAAAGCAAAATCATCTCCCTTATCCCCTCCCCCCCCGCCCCCTCTCAGTGCAAATTGATCCTAACAATTTTACAATTTGTTCTCATATAAATTTTTTTAACTAAATAGTAAATTTATCTAAATAAATCATTATCTTTCATTTAACTTGTGAGTGTTCATGACTTGATTTACTGATTCTCCTAGGATTCTTTTTTTTATCATTAATGACTAAGAAGAAGATTTATCTAAATAAATCATGATCTTCACTCGACTTCTCAATATTTATAATTTGAAATTTATTTTATATGATTCAAAACATTTTACTATTTTATATGAATCATATAACTTGAAATTTATATGATTCCTTTTACTATTTATTAAAGAGAAAAAATAACTCATATTTATGTTGATGATTTAATAGGAGAATTAGCAATTGATGCCTAGACTAATAATGCTTTTATAACTTTTTTATTAGTAATACTTCATGGTATCAAATTAATTTTTATTTTTACACAATTGGAATATTGATACAAAGAAGAGAAGTAGCACTATCATACCATAATATCATTTTTTTTTATGATGACAAAAGGAGAAAAATAGTAACTTATATTTTTTTATTAACAAAAGAGGGAAGCATATTTCTTTGTTAACCAAGGGGAGAATCATAATGTCTGACTTATGATTCTTTGGTATGCAAATGTTTAACTCATAATTATATTCTGATTCATATTGATAATTGTTGAAATTTGAAACTTAAAATAATTATAATTTTGTTAACTATTTAAATATTAATTTTTGGGGTTGAATCATTGAATCATAATATCCACAAGATAAAATTTCTCTCAACTTTAATTTAATATATGTATTTAAAATGATATATGATCATTTGAATTAAAGTTCATCAGAAACTTTCAAAATGACTATACACAGTGGAAGCTTGGTTAAAACTTTGTCATCAATTGGTTATCATCATAAAAAAGTCAAAGATTATTGAATCTCTGATTTAGATAATAAAATCAATTGATGAATTTATGGACTAATATGATTTTGACATAAATGATGCAGGAAATACTTCGATCACGGACTCGAACCATTATAGGATAAATTGTCGAAGTAAGAGAATCAAATATTGTGTCGGGAGGGAAAAGTATCATATTCAAAATTAAATGTCGAGCTAGAAGATTGGTCGATGTGCTGAAGATTTAACTTCGTGCTATAAGTTCCAGCATCGTACTAGAAGGATTAGATATTGCGCCAAAAGATCAGATATCATAGGAAAATTGATATGCCAATAGATTAAGCAATATATCAAAGAAAAGAATAATATACCATAGGTTTGGATGAAATGTCAAAAGATCGAACGATATGCCGAAATAGCATACAACGTGCTAAAAACTTAATAATTATGTCGGATAAGTCTTGATCTAGGTTTTTTTAGGACAAATTGAGTTGGTATTGGGTTGAAACTATACCAACTTGGTAAGAAACTTATTGGGCTTAAACTAGGGTGAATTTTAGCCTATTAGCAAGATAAATTGATAACTTAAGGTAGGCCTGAGTGGTGGTACTGCCAAGCAGTCGAAAATCACTATTTATAATTTTCGATGGTTTCAGTGATAGTATTGCTCATGCCAGTGATAGTATCGCTCAAGGTGATGGTAATACCACCTAGGTCGATAGTGATAACGTCAAAGCCTTGATTCATTACTCAATTACTGCGATAGTATCATTTGGTGTCGATGGTAATACCATCAATACTTAAATATTTTAAAAATTTAAAATTTTAACTCTATTCTTAAATCATATTATTGAGTTGGACAAAATCATACCTTTTGGCTCACAGTCGCTCACATTCACCACACACCCTTGCCAAATTTTGGCAGAACCGCATCCCACTCATTTTCTTTGTCTTCTGTTTTCAGCTGCTGATCCTTCAGCTTCTCATTTTGTAACTCGGCCTTAAATCAATAGAATCCTTTATTTCAAAAAAAAAAAAAAAAAAGGGAACTTGGATGGAGCTCAAACTTCATATGCCGACGAAGACATATGGATTTTATACCAGTCAAGTACGAAGTTTCCACCAGAGAAAAGAAACGGGTTGCAGGTTCACTCGCATGCAAAAGCAACCAACTATTTCAAAGAAAACGCAGCATTGATAAAATGTTGGAATGTATTATCTTTTTGGTTGATCAGTAAAAATGAGAGGTTACAGGTTTGGTTAGATTCTCATATCTCAACAATTTGAAAGGAGCATGATCAAAAGCAGAACATGCTTCCCCTTCATGAAGAGGAGGAACAAATAGGACCTGCCATCAAATACAAACGCTATACAAGAGTATAGGGCTTTTTCACTGGGAGTGTGCAGCAATGGCAGCTGATGAATACATGGAACGTTTGTACACTGCTGATGAACAGCAGTGTACAGCAGCAATCATTTGCTTGCCTAGGAATGTATCAGTATGAAACAAATCGCTTGCTCAACTCCTGGATGTTAATGCCATTTTCTTGCTGGTCAATTCCAATTCCTGCTGCTCCTTGAGATATCTTTTTTGCAGTGGCTGTCACTATTTTCACAAAGAAGTTCATGAGCATAATCCATATCGCAGTATTCCACAGCATAGTAAATGACAGGTTCCGTTGCTTCTCCTAAAGAACCAAAAACAAATTCAAATTGAAGTGGCCCCATGAGAAAGAAATTTGTGCAATTAATATATATATATATATATATATATATATATATATATATATATATATTGTATATATCAAGGTTTGAATTACCATCGTACCGAGTTCATCTCATGATCACTCTGCATGCAGATGCACAATACGTACCAGATATTAAAATATAATATAAATATTTTTATAATATAATATTAATATATTAAAATATAAAAAAGAAAAGGCGGCGTCACCTCGATCTTTCTCCTGTGGGAGAAAACACACGACCATGGACAAATGGCGCTAGGTATTCTTCCTTCTTCTCCTCTTTTCTTTTTTTCTTATTTTCCTCTTCTTCTTCCCTTTTTCTCGCTCAATCGACCGCTGACGGTCGAAATTGATCGCCGACGATCGATTTTTGGTAGAACCGCCCGGTAGCGGGCGGTCCGCGTACTGGCAACTTGATGGACTGGTATGTACCACCCATACCGGGCGGTACAAGTCGAAATTGCAAACCTTGGTGTGTGTGTGTGAATATATATATATATATATATATATATATGTGTATATATATATATATGTATATATCAAGGTCTTCAATACTGAATAGTACCGCCCATACTGGGTGATACATACCGGTCTACCAATAGACCCATACGCGAACCGCCCGCTACCAGGTGGTATCATCGATTGAGGTTGTTTCTGTCTCGTTACTACCTAGAAGAGATCAGTAATGGTTGATTGCTATTGTCGCCGTCCGCCATCAAGCAGTATCAACCTAGTTGTGGCCTGACTACGACAAGAAAGAGGGAGAAAAAGCAAGGAAGAAGAAAGAGAAAGAGGGAGAACCTCGAACTACATCGCCCTCTAATGGCGAGGCAACGACTCGGCTTCTTCTTCGTCACGTTCTTCGCCGAAAGCTAGAGACGTCTACGGTCGGAGAACCACGGAACGACACTGCAAATGAGGAAAATCTCGTAAGGCAATGAATTTTTCGTCACGGTCTTCTCCTCATCACCTTCTCCTCGTTTAAGGTGATGAGGAGAAGAGGACGAGGCCTCGACGACATCGACGAGGCTTCTCCTCATTCGTGCCAAGAGGAGAAAATGAGGCGGTCGATACACTCGTATCGTACCAGACTAAGCAAACGTGCGTATGATATGAAATTACGAACCTTGATATATATATATATATATATGTCATTTTTATTCTTCCCATAACAAATATTCATAGGTACCTTTGTGCAGTCATCCTCGAGAATATCAAACATATACACATGCTCAGTCGACATGTGAAAAATGGATAATTTTAGCACATTATTGATCATGAATCCAACAAATCGAAAAGAAGAGCAATAACAGGAACAAATATAAAACAAAAATCAACGCATTTTCAATTCCAAATCAAAAAAATCGCTAAAAGAAAGTGCTCCACCCCATGCGGACATTCACCGAAAGATCATTCAAAAACGATAATACACGAGTCAATTTCATCACAAAAAATCACACCCCAAACGCATTCGAGACGAGAGAGATCGCAAGGGCAGAGCGGCTCACCTCTGATCCACGGGTGAGAGTCCTCGGACGATCGATCCGTCGCCAAGGCCGACGTCGCCTCATCGGAGCCCATCTCCTCCACCCGCTACCGCCTCCAAACCTAATGATCAAATCTGTATCACCGAACGCGCGGGCGCAGCAGGGATCAAATCGGGCCCGGAGACAGGCGAGCGCCAACCCCAAATCGAAGTCCGACTCGATCGCTTGCGTACCAAACGAAAAGAAAACCTTTCGCCTCCGTTCTCGGGTCCATTAGAAAAATGGGGTGGCCAAATATGTTACATGTAGGATTCAGTTGGGGGTGTAATGTGGGAAATATGTTACAGTATTGTGGATTTATTTGGAGGATGAAGAAAAAACTTTGTTGTGCGCGGGATATGAGAAGATAACACGCAGAGGAGGGAACGATGCTTTGAGCACAGGTTATCCCCAAATTTTATTTTTGGATACTTACAAGTATAACAATTGTTTGATATAAAATAAAGGTTTTTATCAGTCAAGATACTAATCTCTAATAATTTAATGATTATTTTTATTTCATTTTTTATAAATTAATAAAATAAATTGAGAAAACCAAAAAGCTATCTAGTTAAATAATAATTACTAGTAGATGCAGATATCATCGTCAAAATCAATGACTCGCTTGAGATCAAACAATTTATTTAGTAACTAGTGGATCGATTATCCATCAAAGATATAGGACTACTAAGTAAAAATATGATTTTAGAGATATCTCTTTAAAAGAGAAGTATATCTAAGATCACCTATTAAAGACTAATATGCGGTAAATAAGTTCTCATCCAATTTTCTTCAACCGAGTCACTCAAATTATATGATTGTCGACTATGGATTCTACATACTACTGGTAAACACTCGGGTCTCTATAATATTTATCTCTTACTCATCTTGATATTTCATTTACAGCTAATAAATCATTACAATTCTTATATCATCCTTTTACTATTCATTGATCTATAGTATAGTATTTCTTACAATACCTTGAAGGGACCCTATATTATATTCTTTGGAAGCTGACTATCATGTCGCTACTGCTGTTATTGCAGAACTCAACTCGAGTAATTTAATTTATTATGAGTTTATGACAATATCAGTGCTACCTATTTTTGTCCTATTTCGATATTACACTCTCGTATAAAATAAAATACTATTTACTTTCACTTACATGTATCCCATATCTATACTTTTAAGCAACTAATAGATTCTCTTATAAAATCACTTGCTTATAAGGTGTTTTACTCACATTGATTAACGTATATGACAAAAACTCAATCTTGTGGGAGCATAATAAAACATTGCCTACAAATAAGGCACCAAATAACACTTACATATTATATTTCTATAGTATCAATCATCTCATGATTCAAGGCCAATCAATCTGATTCATGAGCATGATTCGAGGACAATCAAACTCTCCTCAAACTTATAAATGTACAACATGATTCATCATCAAGAAATACAATAGAAATCATTCCATCACATATTCTCATCAAGAATGAATAAATCATTTTCCAATCAACCTATTAAATAAGCATTTCAGAATGGACATCAGCACACAAAACAAAAAATCTGAGAACTTTAGTGAGGCAAGACATGGCAGATGAAGCATGACAAGCTCATGCAGAGGCAGATCCAGCCTGAGAGGTTTCTCCACCAGCTCTTCTGCGTTCTGGTGGCGGGCCATCCCTCCGTCTCACATATTTCCTGCTTTCGTTCTTTGATCCACTGCGTTGCTTTGGTTGATAAGTAGGATAAGTACATGGGGTAATCTCCCCATTTACATATTTATCACCTGCAAAGTGAAAGAAAAGAAAGTATAACCAGGGAGACAAACATAACTCTTTTAGATACTTTGAACAAACCTCCATAATCTTTGTTTTTCACATCGATATAAGAATCAGGCAGTACCCAGAGAATGCCTGGCAATCCTGCACGCGACAATAAATTCTACAAACATTTAAAAAATGAACAGTTAGAGAACTAAATTTTCTCACAAATGTTAAGGGTACCTTTGAATTTTTCTGATGTCTCTTCAGATACAGTGCACTGGAACCCAGTATATGTGGTTGTACTAAAAGCATACATGTTCTTCTTAGCTTCTTCCATGCTGTATAAGCAACAACACAGACATGAAGCATTATAACAAGCAAGGACAAACATATCATGCTTGCATATGTAGTATCAAAAACCAACTAACATCCATAAATGCATTATGACTTCACATAATAACAAAAAAAAAAAAATTGAACATATAAAAGGAAGATTGGTAACACTGCTCTACTGCCTGGATGGCCAGGACTTGGTCATAAAGTTAACTTCTCTATTTGTGGGGATAAAGCTACACCTGATGATTCTGTCCAGATACCGACAATCATTAACGAGAGGCTCGTGTACTAAAAAACATGTCTAGAGCATGTTTGTTGGACTACACTAAAATTTACTCAGGGGCAATGTCCTATTCACACTAATTTGTTTTGGTAAAACCTCAAGTCCTGTAAAAAACATATCTAGGGGTAATGTCATGTTCACACTAATTTGTTTTGGTAAAACCTTAAGTCCCTATGTCTTGGTCACTTATGTTCTCACATCACAGTGAATAATAGAATTATACTCCATTCAAACATATCCTTTAAATAATAGATATGTGTTTCCTTATATGCAAAAGAACCATCTTATCTCAACACAACCTATAGAATTCGTAAGAACTTGAGATGCAAGTGAAGCAACTATGAGATCTTAACAAGATTACTACCCACAAGTAATTATTAATATTCAGTTCTATTCCTGGTGGAACAGGATCTTGTTCTCACAACCAGTACTATCCATATCAACAAGTAAGCAGTCAGTTTGTAAGAAGTACATTTAAATGCAAAAACATCTTCCTATCAAACAAGCAGAAACTCCATTAAGCTTGTACCAAACCATCATGCTTCAGTGTCTAGCATCAATACTGCAGCAGAAAAGTAAGAGATAGATTTATCCAAATATTAGAGTTGCATAATTAAAGATTCCAGGAATTTGACATTGTGATTTACAGGTCTACAGTTTTTTTTAATACCTCCATTATAAACCAGTATGCAACCCACTATAATAAGGTATGCTGATTACAACTAGCCAACATATATATCCAATGCATGCAATATAGATATATAAAAGAGTCTATAGAGAACGAACACAATGGTTTCAGTGGCATACCAATGTTTGACACATGCCGGATACAGATTCGTAAGTAAGACGATCGGACACATGTCTGGCTGTGTCTTTTTTATTTATTTATTTTTATTTTGTTGGATACAACATGGCATGCTGGACTCAAGATTCCTCAATGCGAGCAAAGCCGAATATGTCGTGAAACCTCTAAAATCCTTCTTCCTCACGGATTCAGGGAGGGTTGCTTACCTTTTACGAACGGATTGTCGTCGTTAAATACTATCAATATCCTGATCTACCCAGACTGAACCCTTCTTCCTTATCAACGAAGCCTCTGCCCCACCTAGATCTTGTCCAGCAAAGCTTGCACCCTGCCTACATCCCGTTGACTTGACATCCTCCCCTCGTGGGACGTCAACAACCCACCTGCATCACCGACGAATCTTCTGACAGAGTCACCTATTGGGCCCTCCGCCCCGAGAGCCCCACCTCCGCTCGGAGTGCCCCACCTGTGACTCGACGACCGTTGCACACTACCGTGCTCTCAAGCCGTCTGCCTAGAGCACCCCTTTGCTGTCGCAGGTTGGCAGGCCCTCTACCCCGAGCAACCCACCTGCGACACAATGGTGTAGCCCACTGTCATGCTCTTGAGCCCTCCACCCTAAGTGACCCACTAGTGACTCGACGATCATCAGCGCTCTCATGTCCTCGACAACTTCACCGACGTCCGACAAAGCATCTTCCTCAACGACATCCAATAAAGATTCTTTCTCAGTAGCAAAGTTTCTTCCTCAACCGTGCAATTGAGTCGCAAGATAAATAAATTTTGTTTAAATTTTTTCTGCTAAAGAAACCTATTTTGATTATTAACTTATTAATAAATTATAATCAAGTGGTAAACAACCAGATAAAAAATTGTTGACAACAAATGCAAAAGCACTAACATAATATTGATTTCTTGCTAGGTGAAATGATAAACAAGCAGAATAAAACATTTTAGCTACCTCAGAATGTAACTGATCACATGTTGTAGTATTAAATGCGAATACAATACCTTTCCCTTTGTTACTGCCACTTATGTAGCAAGAGAAGCAACTTCCACAAGCCAAACAACCACCCCATCTATTATCCCTCCACTTGATGATATAACAGGTACTTCAGGTACAAATTAATAAAATATTGATCTTTCTCAATTTTAAAAATACAGGAGACAGCATGCACTCTTTATCACATTCAACATTGGGACATGTCAACTATGTTAACCTCTAGATCTGCTAATTTTTTCTCCCTTATCCTTAATCGAACAATGTTTTACTGTATTTCTTATACACTATCCAAGAATGCAGAAAAGAAAACTACAACACCAGAAGCCATTAGATAAGCAGCTCCCCCTCATTTTCCCTTCAAATTAAGAAAGATGGCTTTTCTCCAAACAACTTGAATTAAGATAAACCAATAAAAAAACATCCAGTGCAATAAACAATCAGTATGAATGAAAAGACAAGGGAAAATTAAAGCAAAACCTGGATATATCTACCTTCCATGAACGGTGGCGAGGGTGTTGAGGTAGGTCTCGATCATCTGCTCTCGCGTGGGCGCTGGGTCCTTTGGGAACTCCATCACGATGAGCCAGTGCTTATAATCGCAGCCCGGAAGCAAGATGGTCTCCCTGGGCTCGTCACCACCGACCCTCCTTGACGAGTAATCCGAGCCCACGGCCATCGCGCGGATCGCCCAGGAGCAGGATGCCGCGCGACGACGGCAGGAGAGCGGGGCGTTGAGGACGGGGCGGAAGGGGGAAGCAAGGGTGCAACGGGGGAGTATCAACGCGGAGAGACGAAGGGTAGGGTTTGAAGAACGAGAAGGGAAAAGGGTTTGGAGGTGGGTGAGACAGGAGGCGGTCATTGCCACCATTAGAACAGCTCAAAGAGGGCGCGAATGAGAGACGACGCGATTACAGAGAGAATGTTTGGGTTGGTGTCTTTGGAAAAGAGAGCGAGGATTTTTTTAGAATGTGGGTTTAGGGTTTTTGCCTACAGTTCGATATAATGCCGGATATAGGGGATTTTATTTTATTTTTGGCTGTCTATCATACCACACTATAATTTAGGAGTGATTTAAATACTGATATAAAAAATTAAATAATATTTTTTAAATTTAAAAATAATTAAAATATCCCTTAAATGTTTTTCTCGTATTATTCTTACTGTTTTCAACTATGATATGGTTTTCATTTGCCTCGACCATACTGTCTTTTAGGAATATTTATCGTATTTTATTGAGATATTAAAAATACTATAAATATTATTAAAAGTTAAAAAATGATATTATATTATATCAAATGAGTTGTCAATGTTCATTTATATACATATATATACATATATACATATATACATATATATTATACGTATATATATACATACATGTACATATATAATTACATATACATATACATATATAATTACATATACATATACATATATATATATATATATATATATATATATATATATATATATATATATATATATATATATATATATATATATATGAGTTTCAATGCTTGTAAATATATCATTAGAAATAGATAGATTCTTTTTATCCGTTATGACATCCTTTGCACTATTTTTATTTTAAATTATTATTTTCATTATTGATAGTAAGATATGAAATTGAATTACCTGCATTTCTTATCATTTGCAAAATGATAAAAGAATCTTATCAAATTAGCAAGTCAGAGTAAATTTTGACGACACATCGAAAAGAAAAGAAATTAGGAGCAACTTTATAATTAATTATTATTTTTCTCTTACTGTAATTATTCGACCCTTGTGCTTCTGGATTAAAAAGCGAAGCTAATGCTCGGTTTATATTTGTATTCACGTGCATATAAACCTATTTCATAGCTCGTTTCCATTTCGTTGCGCGATTCCCGAGAGACTTCAGGGCGAGTCCTCCTCTACCCACTTCCCAAAAGACTTCAAAAGCGCCTCTTCACTCTTTCGGCGCAGCACAATAGACCTCGCCGCAAGGCTCGCCGCAACGGTAGAACATAGAGTCCTCGCCCTCTCCCTCTTATCGATAAGCCAAGAAACAAACCCTAGCGCTTCTCTCTTTCGTCTCATCCCCCCTCGACCCCTCGAACCCTAGTCGATGTTCCCCTCTCCAATGGAGCTCCTCCGCTCCCACCTCTCCAGGGTTCGCATCCCCGAGCCCACCAACCGCATCTACAAGAGCGAGTGCTGCATCTCCTTCGACACCCCGGTAATTCCCTTCGAACCCCAGCGTTCTCCCCGATCTCTTCTTGCCCCATTCTTTCTGTCACTTTGCTTCGATTCGCTTCTTGTCGTTTGATCGCGTTCTCGGTCGCCTTCAGAGGTCTGAGGGAGGCCTGTACGTGGATCTAAGCTCGTTTCTTGCGTTCGGGAAGGAGCATGTGGGATGGAACTATGAGAAGACTGGGAATCCCGTCTACCTTCGCATACAGCAGAGGCCGAAGCCTGTACCGGAGGACCGACCTCTCAAGAAGCCCACCCTTCTCGCCATTGGTACCTTTCAGATCGCTTCTTTGGATGCTTACTTTGGTTTCTTCTGTTTAACTACTTTGGGTATCTTGTTCTTCAAATTGTTCGCAATGTTAGAGCTAACTATGTTGACTTTGATTTGTCCTTTAGAATAACCAATTGGAACATTCAGAGCTCAACAAACTTTTTTACAGTACCATTTGGCCCTTTTTTGATGTTGGTGTTAGTTTTTGACATACCCCACTTGATTTAGTTTGACCTTTAGAGCAATGTGGAAATTCTTTTCTCATCTAATTCATTTGTTTAATATATATTTTCACGCTTTCACAAAAGAAATGTGATGATTCTTTGATTTTTTTAGATTTGTTTTATTAATCCATTGGCTAATATGTATGTCCAAAATTTTTTTAAAACATCAATTTCATCATCTGGATGATTCCAGCTAATGATCATGTAATTCAGCTAATATTTCTGGTCTAGATAGCTTATATTTACAGTGGCATGCTAAATTCACATGTTTTAGGATGCTTTATGTGGTTGTTATATTAAAGCAGTAATGTATTTTCTTTCAATCATAGGTTGCATTGGCAGAACATATGAATGGTTATAGATCTTGATTATGCTTCTTGATTACCATCAAATGGGACTTTATTTATGTATTTTTTGGAAATTGTCCAACGTCTGGTAAATTTTTTTTTGTTATCTTGTCTTAGTAGCCTATGGTTCTTCATTGCCTTAGCATTACCTCAATGCTGACACTTGCAATCAATTTAAGAGGAATTGTTCATTACATGCCAAATATCATGAAAGGTGGATGAAGATGATTAGATCTTTTTTTCCCGCAAATTGTGTCTGTTTAAGATACTGAATCAGATCCACACAGGGAAGTCTAGAACATGCTTATGGCATGTTATGATAGACCTGCATGCAGTCACTAACAGGGAAGCAAACGAACAGCTGGTTTCTATGTTGACTGGGCTGACTGCATTACCATAACTTGCTTAGCAATTGAGTCAAAAAAAAAAATAAACATTTGGAATTTGGAATGTAAAGAACTAAAGAAAGTCAATTTCTAAAGGTCTAAAAGAAGCAAAGAAAATATATGCACAAATATCCTGACTAAACAAGACAGAATCCAAACCTTTTTCGTATACTCCAGATGATATCAGGTTGGCCAATTAGAGTGCTCTCTGAGGCCTATCATGCTTCATAATGTATGCTTCCATCTCAATTTGGGTCATGACAGAGAGGTGCATATAGATGCTGCTTAGAAGAGGAAATTTACCTTTCAGATTGGTTTGGAGAAATTCAGGGTACTGCTAGGGCTACTGAAAATACTCAATTCTATTTGGAATCTAACCCAAAATAAGGCAAAATAAGGTATATAATTGGGAGACTTAGCAACCTGATTCCTATTTGGGGTGGAAGACAAAATAAGGCTTACTGCCCCTGTACTAGTTCCTGGCAGCCCTTTCCTAAGTAGGAGAGGGGCTTGGCAGTACAGAATACAGGCATCAATCCCCTCATGTGGTCCTTACATTGCCAAAAAGGTATCAGACAGACTGCTTAAGCCACAGGCATATTGTAGGTTGTGTTAAGGACTTCTAGTCTCTTTTGGATCATTACGGCCAGTAGGAAAGTTTAGTGGATTATCGATGGGTGACTTGTAGTAGGAAGTCAAGGCAGTGGTAGCCCATATACTAAGCTTGTAAGTGCTTGAGGCTGTATTGGAGATTGGTTAATATTTTTATGCAATGAACAAGTGTTACATTGGCTGCTAAGTTCTCTTTTCCCCCTGTATTGAGAAGTCATTTCTCTTTCTTGGAACAAGAGAAGCACTCGTTAGGATGTAATTCTGATGAGAGCATTTAAGTTACTTTTATAGTTGCTTAAGCAGACTACGGGTGCTACCGATAAAGTGTGAATGTCTCAATGATTTAAAAAAGTGCTCGGGCGAGGCGAGGCTTGAGCACCTCGTCTAATGGCTAGGCGGTGTGCTTCAAAGAGGTGCCGCTTAGGCACTCGACTGAGCCCAGGCGTCGGCGCTTCGGGCGAGTGCCTGGTTTAAACCACGTGATTGACCGCAGCAGCGACAACAGAGAGAGGTAGGAAGCGCTTGATTAGTTGGTTCGATTGAACCAACTAACGCATGCATATCGGCCTCCCCCTCCTCGTGACTTCCCCTAACCCTACGCTTGATTCCTCTGCCTCTGTCTGCAGCATCTTTCTACTGCCGCTGTCGTTGCCCCTCTCCGCTGTGGCTATTGCTACCGCCTCCGTCACACATCGCCGCTCTCGCCGCCATCGCTATCGTCGCCATCCGCCGCTCTCCCCTACCGCTCGCTATTGTAGTCCTCAGACAGTAGTTTCCTGACTCAACTCAATTCTCATAGTGACTCGGCTTTCACCTCGTCCTTCTCACACTACTCTTCTCTACTGTTGTTAATAGTAGAGAATATTTTAAAATATTAAAATATATTTTTATTTTAATATTTTAAAATATTAAAATATATTTTTTATATCGTAATATCTTAGAGCGCCTTGTTTCACTCGGGCGGGCACCTGCTGAGCGTCTAGCGCCTCGAGCGTTTTGGGACCTTGACGCCTTTTGGCGCCTACACTTTTTGCATCACTGGAATGTCTCATAATAATTTATTCAAGCACTCAGATAACTTTTCCTGGTTCATGTCTGATGATTTAGCTGGATATATGTACTCTTAACATCTGATAAAAACCGACGAAGGTTACACTATTGTCCTTTAATGTCCACTACTTGCCTTATAGTCTTTTGCTTCTTAACAAAGTAGACTTATTTCACTTTAGATGTTCCTGACGAAAGGGCTCCTTTAACATACCATTTTGCAGGAGTGGACGGAGGATTTGATTATCAAGAAACCGACTACGAAGAAACTTACAACATTGTTATATTACCTGATTATGTGTCTCTTCCATTTCCATCTGTTGAATTGCCAGAGAAGGTATTTGTCTTCAGTTTTCTGTAAGGCCTGCAGCTAAGGCTTTCTTACATGTGTTTTATGTTTGTTGAGTAATTTATAGGTTAGGTTGGCTGTTGATGCCGTTTGATAGCTGAAGGGCGAGCGAAAAGAGCAATTATCAGCTTGGACTGCAGAGAAGAAGAGTGCCTATGTGATGAATTTGCAACAGATTAACAGTGGTGTTGTTGTGCCCCCATCTGGTTGGAAATGCTGCAAATGTGACAAGACTGATAATCTTTGGCTGAACCTAACTGATGGAATGATACTTTGTGGTCGGAGAAATTGGGATGGAAGTGGTGGCAATAATCATGCTATTGAACATTACAATGAGACAAAGTATCCTCTAGCCGTGAAACTCGGTACCATAACTGCTGATTTGGAAGGTGCAGGTAATGATTTTTCTGCCCTCCAAAAGAATTTAAAGTTTTCTCTGTGATGGTTTTGCTTGCATAAATCTTTTTCTTTGGCATCAAGTTTGTGCTTATTTTTTTAATAATTCCTTGTTTCTTGTGTTCTTTTGATGCCAATGTTTCTAAGTTCTCATTTGTATAGAATTGAAATTTCACTCTTGTTATTTCTCCTGCATTGAGTCTTATTAGCATATCTTAATATACCAACATGCATTTCTGGTGTTATTCTTGAATACTTGATTGACTTTAATTTTGTTCCAAAAGTTCACATGGCTTGTGTTTATTTTGATGTGTTCTGATCAATGTATGACTTTGATATCTTTATTATGCCTATTTTTAGCACCTTCAATTTTGTTGTGTACAATTTTTAGCCAGCAGAATTAATCTATAGCGCTCATTTATAGTTGCCATCAATTTGCTATTGCTGCCTTTAATAAAAAAACTTGCAGTGGCTACAGGTCCATTCAGCTGGGATTTGTGTTGCGGGTTGAATTTAGTAGTACAATCACTGCCGAATCTAAGCTGTTTCATTATTGTATGAAATCTAAATCTCAATGTGGTTGCTGGCTCATCTGAAACACCTTTAACCCAACTTAACCGGCGTAACCTTGTTTAATAAATAAACTGTTTCTGGTGCAGCCAAGGACGTTATGGTTTTCAATTCCTGAAATGGTTTGTTGGTACATAGGTTTATGGACAACTCTTGATTCACCTGATTTGACTGTTTATATTAGAGATTAAACTCAACATGGTTGACAAGATAATTGTGAAACATGTATAACATGATTAATCAAAATATGTAATATGTTAAAAGTTGATAATTATTTCGTTTGGGTTAATTATCTGAAACTAAAATTTAATTCAAGAATGGTTACAACTGGTTTATGGCCCCAAATCACATAGGTTCAAGCACCTTCAAATTTCATGTTGATTTGGATAGATTTGTTTAGTCAGATTAGGAAGTGCTAACCAGCTAAATTTTCTAGCTCATGGATAATGCTATGATTGTAATGGAATGGGATTATGATTAAACTTTTTAAATTAAGAAAATTATAATGGAGATCATTTTCATAATTTTGGAGAAAAAAAAAATTGCCAGTATATGATTTAGCTATTCTATTGAAGCAATTGCCTTAAGTTTTCCCATTTGCTTTTCTAAAATCTGTTTGCCAAAATCAGCAATTTTCTACAATCTCGTGCTTTGGTATGGTGAATGACCTGTTCTGGGATTTGGTAGCTAGGGAAACAGGTAGCTGTTTCTAATGGAGATGCAATCTGTTTCCTATGTTTGTATCGTGATGATACCTAAAAGCTGATGTGCTTGTCGGTTTTGAGATGTAGTCTTCAGAATGTTGAGATGGCATGCTATAACAAAAGGAAACTTAGTGTAAAAGGAGCTGAAGGACAGTATTTAAAGACACAGGAGATGGATGAGTACACTGAGTTCAAAAGTTTGCAGGCATACTATCATATACTGAATATTGGAAGAATGAAGGTTATGTAGATGAATAAATTTGGCTAATTTGTCATGAAAGCAAGATGTTAAACTAGTTTTCTGGAAATGGATCTAATGTAAACAAGGATATGGAAAAATTGGTGTTACACACGAACATGGGATTAGGGAAAGATTGTTGTACTACAAGTACTAATTATGAGTGAGCCTGGAATATCATGATGTCCCAGAATATCTAGAATAGATACTTGGGTACTTGAAAGCGGTTTTGAACTGCATTTGTGGAGATCGCCTTGTGTCCATGCCACATATCTCCTGTGTTCCATAGCAGAGATCCAGCAAGCCTAAGCATGTGTGAATATCTATAGTCTGAGAGTTTCTTTTTCTCGTATCTTTTTTTTAATTGGTTGTGTATTTATGCTTTACTTAATGTTTTATCTTTACCATATATTTTTTAATATGATATCTAGTCTTTAAAAAATTACTATTCATATCTCTTAACATAAGAACAAAAGCTATTTTTGCATGTGTTAACATAATGAATGCATATTATTAACAAGCTTGATTGCCCAGGTTGTTAACTCACATGTATTCTTAAAGTCATATTTAAACTATGAAACACCCAAGGAATAACTATAATTGCATCCAAGCAACTTTAGAAAAGCAGCCAGATGAAGAATGAGGTACTAATAAAACATAATGTCAAGATTTACTTGGAAATAATATCATGGGCAGGTAGATCATGTGCATTCCAAAAGATGTGTAGTTTTTGATATGATATATGCATATTAGATCTCAACTTTGCTCTCGTATTTGGTACTTTGAACATAGTGAGGTGTATGTATTAAGGTTAGAGGCATGGCAGTGGAAATTGATATGTGATGTTAACCTCTTTTCTATTATAAATGATATCAATATAGTAAGATATTGCTTATAGTGTAACCATTATGGCAGCTCAGATGTTTTTTCTTACCCCGAGGATGATACTGTTGAGGATCCCTTATTAGCTCAACACTTGGCCTTTTTTGGTATCGATTTCTCATCATTGCAAAAGGTTGGTGATGACTTTGTATCATTATAGATGATTTTCCTTTTTTTGGGCTTGAACTATTTTATGCTTATTCATTTTCCTCTTTACTCTTTGCTAAGAAATCTTAACAAATTTTTGTCCTTGCTATGCAAAAGGGTTGTTTTCATATAGTGTAATCTGTAGTGAATCCATTCCTGTTTAGTATCATTACTGGTTTAACTAATATTGAGCTGTTTGATGCTTTTGATGTTGCAATATTCTTCTTCAGCTCTCCTAGTGGATAAATACTAGATAATGGTGTAATACTTTGCAACAAGAAATATGCAGAATGATTTGACACCTTAATTTCATCAATGAGTTCTACTTGGAGGTTAATCAAACTAATTATGCAACGAAAGTACCTCCATTTTTGTTTGTTAGTCGACCATCTATTGCACACTCATAAATTAAATACTTTGTGACTATTGAGTTTTGCATTCTCATTTTATTGGTGCCTAACCCTACATCTTATGATAAGTACATTACAATTATGTATGTTGTCACATAAGCCAAACTGTCAATGAAGATGTAAAATAAATTCATTAGATACATTATCTTTCTTTCATCTATATCTAAAGTAAACATAGGAAAGCTATAATTTGCAATAAGCTTAATATTATGGTACAGAATTAGTAAAAAGTAGAGGTGTAGAATGAATTGAGTTTTATGAACTTGTGCATGGATAACTTGAGATCTTTAGGTGTGAGCTTATATGTTCTATGCTCAATTATGAGGGATGGAGAAGGTTATTTATGCATGGTGTTTGACATGAAGTTCATGAACATTAGAGACTGATTATTAAAATTTTAAATGTACTATATATAATGAGTTTGCAAGTTTAAATTCATGTTGTGATGAGGAAGACTTCTTTTAAGTGGTTGTGGTTGAAATGATGATCTGTGTGATGCTTAATATGCTCATGGAATAATTTCAGAACTTGGGGGTCCTTAGTAATGCTACAAACAGACTTTTAGAGTTACGTTGTCTTATTTTTGCAGACTGAAATGACTACAGCTGAGAGGGAACTTGACCAAAACACAAATTTTGACTGGAACCGTATTCAGGAAAGTGGGCAGGAAGTGGAGCCCTTATTTGGACCAGGCTATACTGGTCTTGTAAATCTTGGAAATAGGTATTCATATGATGATGATACAGTGTTGCTTCTCATCAGCACACTAGTTTGATGAATATTAACTACTTATTAACTGCTTTTTGTTGTTTATTTCTTTGTCAGCTGCTATATGGCATCGACAATACAAGTAGTTTTCACGACTCGTGCTTTTATCTCTAGGTTCATATCCATTTTGTGTATATAAGATTTCTTAACTGAGGCCACTTGTAATTTTTTTGGATGTATGATGCTTTTATAATCATGTAATTGTGCTCCATACAGATATTATGAACATCAAAGTTTGAAGATGGCATTTGCAATGGCTACTTCTGATCCAACATTGGACTTGAATATGCAGTTGTAAGTGAAGATTGAACTTACAATTTTGTAGAAAACAAACAATCTATGTTGATTAAGTGTCAACTGATATTCATTGTGCCTAGATGTGTTTCATTGTTCCAACTTATTGAACTCAGCTGCATTTTATTATAAGCCGACTACTAATGTGATAATTGTCCATGCTTGTCTTGTCATACCCAAGGACTATTGTGCGAAACATGTATGTTTTGAAATTTCAATGTGCTTGGAAAAGCTCATTAGATTGGCTGGTTGACTATGAACGCTACAGACTTGAAGTTGTGAGATCATATTTTCCAATCTACTATTGTTATGTTACTTAGGACCAGTTTTGAATCCAATGCGTTGCTAGAACTGGTGTCTGAAATTATTCCTATTCTGAATTAATCTTTGGATCTTACTCTTATTGCTGGTCTGCCTGGTACTTGGCAGCATTTTGTCGAAATAAACTGATTATTTGATAAGTTACACAAAAAAATCATGAATATAATTTTTTTATGATTTGGTCCATAAAATTATCTTTGTAAAACAACCAAGGCCTTAGGTTTCATACAAGGTATCTTGTACCATGGGTGCCTTCTGCTTGTATATCTAGTTCTTATGATATAAGATGTGTCGTGAGTACTTGGTTGGTCAGTGTTATCTAAATTTGATTATAAATGTTTCATATTATTAGGAAAACAACACAAATTAATGCAAGCAAAGACTGATGGTTTAGATACCTTATATGGTTGTACCATGTGAACCATTATTTTTTGTATCTACTTGGTTGATCAAAGATATGATTTTTCGAATTTATGAACTCAAGTATGATGGCATGCCATGGTTTCGGAAGGGAAGATATGAAATTCAAAGTTGATTTTTTCTTGCTTTCAAATAATCTCGTATATAGATGTCGTTTGACACTCAATTATAGAGAACCGTTAACCCTAGTATGACTTTTTTTTCCGTCCTTCCATCTCTATGGTCGGTCATCATCATGGTGGTCTGCCGACCTCTATCATTGGTCACCAAATTTATGGTGGGGACTTGTGTATACAGATTTAGTGGCCTACTACTAATAACTTAATTTAAGAATTTTGGGTCTGTCCATTGAGGTTTGCATCATATAATTAGTTAGGCTATCATATCATTTGTATTTAGACAATATCAAAGCTACTTCTTTTAGGTCTTTTCTCATGGGCTTTACATGTTGACATGGGGTTTACCTCGTGTGCACTTTCATGATGGTTTTCTTCAGTCCATATATTCTTAGGATGTGAATCGAGTTGGGGATTTCTTTAGTTCATTTTAATCATGGTACTGAGTGCTTTCTAAATGATTGGAAATTGGTTAAAATAGAACTGTCTATACCTGGCTTGACTTGCTGATAACTAGCTAGACCCTGTGGAAGTTGGTTGGGATCACTTAGTCTATCCTTAGCATTCTTGGCGACATGGTTCCCTTTACCGGTTCGTATCAGTGTATCGACCAGTTGTCAGTATGGTATGTACCGAGCTGTATCGAGTCATACCGAGCGTACCAACACATGGTACATGTGGGTGTATTGATATACCACCCATATCAGTCCCCAGTTGAACTGGTATGTACCGCTTGTACTTAACGGTATGGTGAACCTTGCTTGGCAATCCTTTGAGAAAATAGTAGTTTCAGTGTCACTGATATTGCAAAGCATGCTCAACTTTGGTTTATGTCAAGGAATCTAAAAGGTGAACTCTGCTATTTTGTGCCTTGATAAGCAAGTCATGTATTTTATTTGGCGACATTCTCTCATCTGAAATAATAGCAAGGAAATACTTCAATGATGAATATCTACTTGTATACATGGAAGGCTGGTTAGAAGTAAGTTTGAGCTAGCATTTTAAGTCACTTTGGTCAATACAAGTACTCAACTCAGTTGTGAGATACTTGATTGACTTATCTGTTCAGAGATGAACCAAAGGAGTTGCATCAAAGCTTTGGTAGATAGACTAACCAAAGGTTAAATGAGAGCTAAAGAAATGTGCTTACTCTGTCATATCATTTTCAGATTATGGACAAATTAAGACAACAAAACTAGAGACTAGGATGGAATTGGTACAATGAGTCCATGTTGTTTATCTTATTGAATCAACTGTTTCATTGTCTTATGTGGATATGTGCATCTTGAACTTTTCTGAAGTAGTTTTTTTCATCTCCATTTGCAATTTGAGAATTATGATGGATTATAATTAGTCTTGTGTTTTTTTGTTTTACAGCCTGTAAATGTCGGCTCTTTAATGTTCATGACCTGAGTGACTTGCATGGGTGTTGACATTATTGTGATTTTTGAATATATTTTTCACATAGGACTAAACTGGCGCATGGTTTGCTGTCTGGTAAATATTCTGTGCCGGTCCAAGAGGTATGATCTTACACATAATTGCGGCTATTTTTAATGGGGAATAAATGATTAATAATCAATTCTTTCAACCAGATCAACGAAGTTGATAACTCTAAAACCACAACTTCCAGTTCTGTAAGTTCTGGTATACCTTTAGACCTTTTGCAGATATCGGAACTGAACCATTGGTATTGATTGTTGTAAGTTGTGACACTAGTTAGAGCTGTTTGGTATTATGATAAGGGCTTGAAATTTATATGTGACATATTGCATTTGTCAGCATTGCAACCAAGGATTGATATTTAGTACCATACTGATGTACGAGCTTTGCTCGGTACGGTGTATCAAGCGGTATGTCTATAATAATAATAATAATAATAATAATAATAATAATAATAATAATAATAATAATAATAATAGTGTAAAATCAATATATAAAAAATATAAAAATAATATTAAAAAATTCTAAAAAAAAAGGTGTACGCAGCCTCGGCGACGTTGCCTCCGCCTCTTCTCATCGCCTTGTTTGTGGCATTCAATGAAGAAGGCGGTGAAGACGTCGAAGGCCACAGGCGTCTCTGGCCTTCGGCGAAGAAGAAGGCTGCAGAGTCGCAAACAAGGTGATGAAGGAGATTGCCTCTTCTGCTGCTCTAGCTGTTGCCTCCCTTGATCCTCGCACCTCTAGCTCCTCTTTACGATTCTCCTCGCTGTTACCTCTTGGCTCTGGTGTCGAGGGAGGTTGATGTCGGATCGGGGTTGAGAAAGGGCATGGAAACAAGTTTGCGTCGAGGTTCTCCGGATTCTCCCTCTTCTTCAAATGCCCTCTCCTTTTTCCTTCTTTGACACTTCTCCCTCAGCCAGGTCGTAGCCCTCAACCAGGTCGTCGCCAGGCTGATACCGCCCGGTGGCGGGCGATAACGGTCGAAATCGACTTGTTTTAGGAGGTAATGATTGAAATTTTGATCGTTAGCGCTTGATACAGTCTCGTATTATATGATATAGGGCTATATCATGTATACTGCATGGTACAATTCGAAATTAAAAACCTTGATAGCAACTATGTACTCTATCCTGTCTGGCTCATGCTTTATTTTGGAGGAACGGTGAAATTTCTAGTTAGCATCTATCTTCCATACTTCTAGATCATTATTCATAATATTTTATTTTATTGCCTTCGCTGATCTACATATATGGAAAATTGCATTTATGTAATGACTCATGAAAAGCTCAGTAATGAAAAGAAATAAAATGAACTGAAAAAGATCAAGAATACAAACAAGAAGTCAGTAAAGAAGTGTAGCAATTAGTAATTTTGATGTTAAAGTTGCTACTGAGGTAAGTTTCTATCTTTTGAACTCCTGTCATGATTACCTGTGATTAAAATTGAGGTATTGTTCTTTTAAAAGTTTTCTACAGCGTTGTTGAAGTTTTAAGAATAGTTTAATAAGTGGTTTGATAAATATTTGTGTTTAACAGGAAGGATCTAGTTGAAATTAGAAACTTCACATGACATTATTCATGTATATTTCAGTATGCTTTATTAAGAAGTTAAACCTGCAACCAATTCAACTTATTAGGGAAGAAGATATTTGAGATTGATGTTCATCTAGATTTGGTCTATATGATGCTGTCTGGTATGATGTTCTGTTGGTATTTTTGGTTTTTGCTGATGCTAGGTCTTATATTTCCTTTTTGCTTCAGAAGCAAGAAGGTGTTCCCCCTCGCATGTTTAAAACAGTTATTGCTGCCAGCCATCCTGAATTTTCGAGTATGAGGCAACAGGTACTTATTTTTCCTGAGAATTGAAGAACTTGTACATGGAGTTAATGTGTCTCAAATTTGTTTACTTATTTTTTGACTAATAGTTGCCCTATTACTATTAAGTTTAAGTTTTTAATTTATTCAAAGCCAAAAAGTAAAGCAAGGTGAGATGAACCAAAGCTGAGATCTGTAATATGTTTGTAGGTTTTATTTGAATTTTTTATCCTATCATTACCTTGTTTTAATATATTTTTTCATTGGACTAACTAAATATTCTGGGCTTATTGGCCAAGTTTTTCCAAGGATTTTCTTTATTGCCACTTTGCCAGTGACATCTAGACCAGTAGGTATGTGGTTCCTGTACTGTACTTGATTACTGCTGGATGAAGTATGTGGATATTGGTTAGTCTTATTGTAGCTTGATATGCATGGCAAGGACCAATATGGAGCAATGACACATTTTGTTGAAATATGTGGGCCTGGAACATGGAGGCATATAGCTTGATTTTGCACGCTTTTAATGCACTCTTTCTGCTGTTACTTGTAATAGCTGTATCATGTTAACTTGTAACTTCTTTTTTCTATATATTAATAAGTTTTGAGTACTTTTCCTTTTTTGTGATTTATTTGAACTTATTTAAGATTGGCTATCTTTTTCTTCTTTTTTTGGGCAACGCCTTACACTTTTGACACTGTTAATTACTATAAGATCTAGTTCTTGCATTAGAAATGTACAAACATTCCCAGTACATAGGTAAAGTGGCTGATCTCTAGATGTATACTTGACCTGACATTGGCCATTCACCTTGCCAATATCTTTTGTATGGTTTTTGTTGCTATTGTTCTTGTTTAGTGAGTATTATCCTCTTATTAGTTTGTTAGATGTGTGACTTATGTTCTTTATTTAGGATGCTTTGGAGTTTTTTCTGCATTTTCTTGACCAAGTTGAACGGGTCAATTCTGGTAAACCTGAATTGGATCCTTCAAGGAGTTTTAAGTTTATAATTGAAGAACGTCTTCAGTGTCCCTCTGGGAAAGTTGCTTATAATAAAAGATCAGATTACATTCTCTCTTTGAGTATACCACTTCATGAAGCTACCAACAAAGGTAATTTGCTTAACACTACCATTTTCTTGATATTAATATTTGAAGGTAGGCATTATTCTCTCCTTTTAATGATTCAGAACAGCTTGAAGCCTTTCACAAGATGAAAGCCGAGAGAAAATTAGAAGCGAAGGACATGTAAGTTAGAAGAGCATTTTCTCTATGTTTTTTGTCATTGAGTTCTGTAGTTTGTATTTTTTTTCCATGTGTCTTTGAACAGAGATAGGGATGAAATTGTACGACCAAGAGTTCCGTTGGAAGCATGCCTAGCTAGTTTTTCAGCTCCTGAGGAGGTCCATGACTTCTATAGCACTTCACTAAATACAAAGACAACTGCAATCAAGTAAGTTTGTAGAATACCTGCTAACAAATTGATATTTTTCTGATTTGACAAATCTGAGAACAATATTTTGTTATTTGTATGTTCAATATTCAAATTCATGGAGTACCTCTGAACTCTAATGTTTTACATGCAAATTTCAAATTGATGTCATAAGAAGTGATGTGCATTCAAATACTGTTAACAATATAATTCTTAACGATGAGAGCTAGTGGTATAATTTGGGCTTTCTATTGTTCCTATGAAACAAACAAACCTGGTAACACAAACTTAGATAGAGATTAGACTTCATTCAAAAAAGTGCCCATGAAATTTGAGGATAATTTTGAATCTCATAGCCATAAATTTAAATCCTGCTCATACCCAATCACTCGTGAAGCACCCTTGCGTTATCCGTCTGCAAATGGTTAGCCTAGTTATAACCTCACTCAGTTATTGAAGGACCTGCAAAAGAGCAAATTGATTAGTTCAAAAGTGAGTGGCGAACAAGTCCTGACATCTCACGAAGAGGGTAGTTTTGCAAGCAATTCCGTAAACACTCAGTCTATAACAGAGAAAAGAGAGAAAAAAACAAGAACGTTAGAAGGCAAACGAACAGTCGTAAGTCTGTAAACAATTACTCATTCGGTGTCAAGCATGATGGCTATTTCCCATAGGCTTAACGTGCGAACTTGTGAAATCCAATCAACCCCAATACTATCCCAAACCCGTATCCAGCCCAGTGTCACCTGGGGTGTTCCAAGATGTTGAGATGGTTGGCATTTTACACCTTACCGCACTATGCAGAAAACAAGTCGTGGCACGAGAAAAAGGGGCCATTTTGGGGCAGTTTTGCCCATTCTGGTGAACGATCGCTTTGTAGTGCTGTGATCTATTCCTGCTCATAGTTTTCAACCAAAAGTATGCAAAACCAAGGCAAAACACGTTGCCAAGCATATGTACAAGCAAACAAAAGTGATGAACGATAAAAAAGTAGGAATTGAGGAGCTTATCTCGCATTGCAACAATTGACTGAACTGGCACTGCTGATAAACCCTTATTTGATCCTTCTCTTTATACTTCAACTTGTTGATGAAGATATTGCGGCTGAACGAAGATCGTTCATGACATTCTCCCCCACTTAAGCTGTCCACGCCCTTGTCGATGCTTGTTGGTAGGCTTTGATGATTGCCTTTTCATTTCGCAAGGCGTCATTAGGCTCCCAACTAGTGTCTGTTCAAGAAAGCTTTCGCCACTTCACCAAGTACTCGGTCTGTTCTGCTTCGTTGGGTAGCTTTGTCTTGCGATCTGCTAAAATGGTTTCAACTCGCTTTTCGTAGGAGGCTCTGGTGAGAGGTAGCTGAGTTGGAACACTTTGGGAATTATCTTGTAAGTCCGATTGGTAGGCTTTCAAGTTGTTTGTGTGAAAGATTATGAATTTTGAGCCACGTCGGTAGCTGCAACTTGTAGGATACATTGCCTACCCTGTTGATAATTGGGAAGGATCCTTCGTACTTGCGAACCAAGCCTAAGGAACTGGAGTGATGTTTGTTGGAGCTTCACCAACACCAAGTCACCAACTTTAAACTCCTGTGGTCGCCTTCCTAAGTCCTCCCACTTTATCTTTTTAGATGCCTTCTCCAAGTAAGCTCATGCAATATCTGCGTTTTGGTGCCATTCCTTTGCAAAGTGATATATGCTGACGGACTACGTCCAGTATAGTATAATTGATTGCCAAGGTGTGATGAGTCCATAGTTGTTGTCCCGTAATGATCTTGAAGGGGCTCTCTTGTTGGATGCAGGTCTCTGCTGCAAGTTGTAGGAGAAATGAGCTATGCCCAACAGCTTCACCCAATCCTATTGGTTGGCACTCACGTAGTGCCAAAACTATTGCTCAAGGAATGAATTTATTCTTTCGGTTTGGTCATCTGTCTAGGGGTGGAGGCTTGTGGAGAATTTTAACTTGGATCCCACCAATTTGAACAACTAAGTCTAGAATCGTCCTAAGAACCATATGTCTCGATCACTAATGATATTGTGCGGGACTACCTAATACTTCACATTCTTCATCATCAACTTGGCTGCCTCCTTTTCTGAGCAGTGTAGGGGTACCAAAATGAATATTACATACTTTGAAAATCGATCCACCACCACAAGTATCGATTCAAGTTCCCCTACTACCGGCAAGCTTGATATGAAGTCTAAGGAAATACTCTCCCATGACCTTTCTAGTACGGGCAACGACTCCAAAAATCCCATCAGCTTTCACTGCTCTATCTTATCTTGTTGGCAAGTAAAGCACGTTCGAACATATTCCTCCACATCAGTCCATCTTCGGCCAATAGAAAGCCCTCTCCATGAGAGTCAACGTTTGGTGAATACTCGGATATCCAGCTCAATGGGAATCGTGACACTCTCTCAAGAGTTCACGCCTCAAAATGTCCACTCGAGGAACATAAACTCTATTCCTTTTGGTGTAGATGAGTCCCACTTGGACCCAAAATCATCGTGCCTTAACTCTTTGATCAGTTGCATTAAGGATACTGCTTGGGGATCACTGTACAGTCCATCCTAGAAAGAAAGTTGAAGTGCAATTGACTTGCTTGGCCTCTGCTTTTTAGTTGCATGGCATTCGCTAGCTCCACTTTCCTGCTCAATACATCGATCATGATATTTGCTTATTCGGGCCTGTACTCCATTGCCATATCAAACTCAGCCAGGAAGTTCTGTCACTGTGCTTGCTTTAGGGAGAGTTTCTTTTGAGTTTGGAAGTAACTTAATGCAATGTTGTCCGTCCTTAGTACAAATCACGTTTCGAGAAGGTAGTGCCGCCAAATTTATAGACAATGGACCGCTATTGTCTTCTCCTTCTCATGCATCAGATATCGTCGCACGGTCTCGTTGAGCTTGCATCTCTCATAGGCCACTGGGTGACCCTCCTTCATAAGTGCTCCCCCAGTAGCGAAGTCTGAAGTATCTCTATTGAATTCGAAAGGCTTCCCATAGTCTGACAATTTGATTATTTGCTCTTCCAACAAAGTAGTCGTTGTCATCTCCTTCAGCAACTTCGTCAGTGGAGCTGCATGCTTCAAGTACCCAGCTATGAGGCGCCGATAATAGTTGATAACAAGGTTTTACTTACCGGCCCGTACCAGTATCTTGTGCGTACCACTTGGTACATTAAAATATAATATAATATAATATTAAATATTAAATATATTTAAAAATAGAAAAAAAGGGTGATGTCGTCACGATCTTTCTCCCTGTGCGGAAGAAAAATCACGAGCGAGGGCACATGCGGGCAAGGGTAAGGTGACGCGGCAACCCGCGAGCGAGGGCGCGGCAAGGACGGCCCGAGCTATACTTTCTTGTCCTCTTCTTTCTTTTTTCTTCTTTTCCTCTTCTTCTTCTTCCCTTTTTCTCCCTCAATCAATTGTCGACGGTTGATTTTGGTGGTACCATCCGGTAAAGGGCGGTCCACGTACTGGTAACCTGGTAGATCGGTACGTATCGCCCATACCAGGTGGTACGTATCGCCCATACCAGGTGGTACAGATCGGTATGGAAAACCTTGGTTAATGAAACCAAGAAAGGATCGCACCTTCGGTACCTTCTTTGGGGCTCGCCACTTCGCCACAACTTGCACTTTTAATTTATCCTTTCGAATGGAACTTTCGTCGATACGGTGCCCCAAGAACATATCTTCATCTAAGTAAAGTAACACTTCTCTCTTTTCACAAACAAAATGTTCTACTTGAGAACTTTGAAAATTGTTCAAAGGTACTCGACATGCTCCTTGAGCATTTTGTTGTAAACGATGATATCGTCCAAGTAGATGATCACAAACTTGTCCAGATACTCCTTGAATAGTTGGTTCATGAGAGTGCAGAATGTGGTCGGAGCATTGGTTAAGTCGAAAGGCATCACCAAGAACTCGAACGCTCCATACCTACTAGTCACACAGGTAGTCTTTGCTTCATCACCTTCAGTAATGCGTACTTACTAGTAAATCGATCGACGATCGAGTTTAGAGAAATACTTTGCTTTGCCTAGTTGGTCGAACAAGTCTGCGATGAGCGGGATGAGATACTTGTTCTTCATCATCACCTTATATAGGACTCGATTCTCGATGTATGATTGGATGGCTCCCATCTTGTTTCTTTTGAAAGAGGATTGGAGCTTCGAATGGTTCTTTGGAAATGCGGATGAGACCACCACTTAGCAGTTTGTTTAACTGCTTCCTAAGCTCTGCCAACTCTAGAAGGGCCATACGATATGATGGTCTCGCTGGAATTCATTCCCGGCTCCAGCTCAATATAATGATTCACGCCTCTGTGTGGCGAATGAGTCTTCGACAACTTGGGTGGCATGACATTTGTGAACTCCTTCAAAACGTTTGCCACCACAACATGTTCGTGAATGACCTCCACATCAAGTGGCTCTAGCTTTACAGCGGTCATGAAAGTTAATTCACCTTTTCGTACTTCTTTCTCCAATTGTATTATCGATAATTGTTGTGGGTCCTTGGTTCCTCCTCGAGAATCTAGAACCATGCAGGGGTTGTCACCTCCCATTAGGCATAGGGAGTTTAGGAACGACATTAGCACCAATTTTGTCTCATGCATGAACTCTATTCTGAGAATCACTTGGAAGTCGCCTAGTACCACCGCCATCATGTTTGTGCTTCCGCTTCACTTCCGCATCTTGATGGGGCCCCCCCTTTGCCAACTTGGAGGTCCACTTAGCCTTTGAGTTCACAGCGTTTATCCGACTTGGGCTCTTCTCTAGGTTAAGCCTAAGTTACCTTGCTTCTCGGTCGACAATGAAATTGTGGGTATCGCTTGTGTCTTCCATCGCACGAGTTGTTCGGTCATTTAGCTTGATGTCCACGTACATCGACTTGTTGCTCCTTGCTGTGGCTTCATCTTCATGTTCTCCCCTACTTGACATCACAACACATTTAACAAACACATTGCTCTCCTGGGTCCTTGCGACTCATCATTGTTGTTGGATTTTGAACTACTCGAACTAAGGGCAATGGTCTTGCCCTTGTTCGATCTAGAGGGGTGGATTAATGTTGTTAAGGCATTGAATGCTTGCTTTTGTGGGTATTCTATCACAATGTGCAGTCCTTCACACAAGAAACATCCTCTAGGTTTTAGGGCCTTGCCTTTTGAACTTGGCCTTTTGTGTGAACTTTTCTCTCGTTCGCTTTCGAACTCCTTTCCTCGAGAATATTCGGATGAGCGATTTCCTAAAGATTATTTCTTCTTCCTAAGTCCTCCGAGGAAACAAAGTCGATGAGCTTTTTCATAGCTTTGATTGCCTCGATCACATCAGTGACATTCCTTTGATGTAGTTCCTATTGTACTCATGGCTTTAGGCCATCGAGGAAGCTGAATAATTTGGCCTTCTTGTACATGTCTTATATACCAGCATCAGTGTAAAAAAATTGCTTCACGTAGTCCCGACTGGAAGTACGTTAGCGAAGTTGTCTCAGCTTCCTTTTCGCGAATGAACTCTGTGTTCTCAGGTAGGAATTGATTTCTCAATTCTCACTTCAAGTCCTCCCATGTGTGCACTCGACATCGACCTTGTTGGATCTCTTCCTAATGTGTCTGCTACCAGAGTTTTGCATCCCTATTCACATATATGGTTACTATCAAAACTTTAGTTTCTTCAAAATTGAGCCTTGTAGCTCGGAAGTATTGTTCCATGTTGAATAGGAAATTCTCGAGCTCCTTTGCATCCCTAGCACCCCTGTAGCAATACGGCTCGGGTGCCCTCAAGTTTTGTGACAAGGCAATGCGGATGTTGCTTCTTCCCGCATTAAGAGTCCTTGTGAGCAATGTAACCTTGGATGTGAGTTTCACCACGACTTCATGTATATGTTGCATGGAGTCTATGGTGTCTTCTATCAATTGATCGATTAGGGACTCAACCTTGTCGATCCGAGATTTTGGTTTCTCTTGCAAGTTCTCTACCACATAAAGCCTTCGTAGGCCTTGTTTGAGTTCCTCCGAACTCGCTTTAAGAACATCAAGACGGGTTTCTACAGCTATAAGCCTCTTTTTTATGGCTTCTTTTCTCGATTGGCACTCCAGATTGCACTTTCTCTACTCGTGGTGAATGACCAAATTCTTGTTCGTCTTGTTCGTTGTCGTGCTCCTCTTGAGCGACTTCAATAGCTTGAGAGAGAGTTTACACTTGCAGCCCACCTGTGGTTTATTGGGGCAATGGTTCAGCTTAACCCATCTTGCTCGATTCACCATGGTGAGATTGCAAAACTTTTCATTGTTTTCTTGAATTACTTATTCGCTCTGAAATCACAATGTCATGGACTTAGCTGGAATTGTCTAAGTCGTGAGGCACTGTTGCGGCAAGGTCACAGATTTAGTTGGAATTGCCTAAGTCGTGAGGCTCCTTTCGCCAAGAGATTTCTAAGTCATGAGGCACCATTGCACCGATGTCACAAACTTAGTTGAGATTGCCTAAGTCGTATGACGCTCTTTTCGTTATCTGTCTACAAAGGGTCAACCTAGTTGCAACATCGCTCAGGTCCTGAAGGACTTGTGAAAGAGCAAATTGATTAGTTCGAAAGCGAGTGGCGGACAAGTCTCGACGTCTCGCAAAGAGGGTCACTTTACAAGTAATTCAGCAAACACTCGGTGTGCAAGAGAGAAAAGAGAGGAAGGAGAAACAAGGACTTTAGAAGGCAAACAAATTGTCACAAGTCTACAAACGACTGCACATTGGGTGTCAAGTGCGATGGCAAGTTCTCATAGGCTTATCGTGCGAATTTATGAGATCCAATCAACGCCCAACACTACCCTAAACCCCTATCCAGCCCGGTGCCACTTGGGGGGTTCCAGGGTGCTGAGATGGCTGATGTTTTGCACCGCACCACAGCCTGCAGAAAACAAGCCATGTTATGCGAAAATAGAGCTATTTTGGGGTGGTTTTGCTCATTCTGGTGAGCGGTCTCTCCGCAGCACTGCGATCTATTCTTCTCACAGTTCTCAAGCAAAAACATACAAAACCGAAGCAAAACATGCCGCCAAGATGTTATGTTCTGTTGAAGAAATTGTTGTGCATCTTGACAGAATGGTAAGCCTATTGGTTAGTCCTTGTACTCCCCATATTCACTACTCTTTTTCATGTTATGGTCCTTCTCTTCTTTGGCTTTTCTTCCTCTTCTTTTGATGCTTTGCTTCTCCTTGACACCATCACTCCACCTCATCCTTCTCTACACATGCCACACAACCTTTCTGCCTTTGCATGAATCTGTTAGCGTAAGTGATGTAGGGAAAGGTAAAGGGAGAGAAGAAAATTTCATTTGGAAATAAAAAGAAGACATGACTTTCTTAATTTGACTACTAGTAAGAATTTTACCTTTTCTATCTTTGAAGCAACTGACCAAATGCCTTTTTAGGACTGCCACTTTTGCTACTTTCCCTGACTACCTAGTATTGCACATGAGGAAGTTTGTGATGGAAGAAGGATGGGTGCCTAAGAAACTAGGTATAATGCTTTTATTATCTCAAGTTTCTTTCAAGTCTTGGTGTTTTAATTGTCCTTTATGATTCTTGCGTTGTTCAATAATAGTTTACAATATGCATTGCAGATGTTTATATTGATGTTCCTGATGTAATTGACATCACACATATGCGCGGCAAGGGTTTGCAGCCAGGAGAAGAGCTACTACCAGAAACAGGTCGGTGATGCTTATCTCATCATGCTGGTGTGTTTCCAAAAAAAATGGATCATCTGTTCATCTTTTCTTCTGTAGCTTATAATTTGATGGGTAAGTTTTGTAGGTCCTGATGGTGATGTTGAACACACACATTTAGTTGCCAGTGAGGACATTGTTTCTAAGCTTGCAGCTATGGGTTTTAATTATCTGCATTGTCAGAAGGCTGCTATAAACACTGCGAATGCTGGAGTTGAGGAAGCAATGACTTGGTTGCTATCTCACATGAATGATTCAGGTCTGTGTATGGAACCACAAAGCAAGCTATTAACACTAAACTTGGACATTATGTGAATAGCAACCAGTCTTTTTTTATCTTATCTTTTACTTGTTGTTTGGCACTCGATGCAGATATAGATGATCCTATTTCCCATAGATCAGATGCTATGGAACTTCAATTTGTTGATGAAACAAGTGTTGAAACTTTGATTTCATTTGGGTTTCAAGAAGATGTTGCTAGAAAAGCACTGAAAGCTTCAGTAAGATTCTTTTTTAACTTAAAATCCTTTTTATGAAGTTCCATATACTTGTATTATTTGAATGGACCATTTGACTGTTGCTGCTATGCATATATCACTTTTAGTTGATTACAACTTTAGTTCTTTCAGTCAATTACACTTTTATCGTCTACATCCAGAAGTATTTCCTATAATTTGGTATTATCAGCTAGTCTGCTGGATGCACTAACTTTGTTATGGTTTACTCTTACATAGGGTGGGGACATAGAGAAGGCTACAGATTGGATATTTAGCCACCCCGAGGCATCTGCCTCAGCAGATACAGATGCAACCTCAAGTGGCATGCAGGCTGGAGATCCTGGAGTACCAGATGGAATTGGCAGTTAATTTCCTTCAACTTTTCCCCAATTATTCTAAGCACATTAGGATAATAAGTTCCACTATATCCTTGTTTGCATTTACTGTCTATTTATGTTTACTTGCAATGAGACATGCACTTGGTGGCTTTGATATGCTCAAGTTCTGGCACTTCATTTATGATATCAACTTTGAGACCCAATAAATCTTAAAAATGAGCTGAGGCTTGAGTGACAAGCACCCAAGGGTAGTTTTCTCATAATTTTAATTGCTCTCGGGTGCTTAGTATATATAATGTAGAATTTTTAGCCTTTAGTTATCTTTTTGGACAATAGAGAGGTAACTGTTTTGTCAAATGCTTTCGGGATTTGTAGATTTCATAAATCATTCAAATATCTGAATCTTTGACATTAGTTTTCTAAATCCTAATTTCATAGGCCGATCATTTTCTTTTTTAACATTAGATATCAATAGCACTTCATGTTAGGGAAAACAAAGTGTGGTCTATGAGCTGTCATAAGTCATTAAAACATTTGAATCTTTGTCATACATTCTTAAACTCTTAGTTGCACGAGTTGATCAGTGTCTTTTTTAACATGAGACATAGAAAACACTTCTAAGTTGTCATACAAAATTGCATCGTCCATGAGTCCCTAATTATAATCAATTTGAATTTTTAGGGACCTGACCAAGTGCGAGACTTAAATGTGAGATTTAAGATGACTGAATGTGTTGTTTTTTATTCTAGCCTTTTAGCTGAGGCCGGAAAGCCATATGAAGTGTGGCATGAAAGTAATTAAAATGGACATCTCATACTCAACCCTATTTTGTTCTTCTGTTGGTTGCATTTGAAACTTTGAGACATATATATATATATATATATATATATATATCAGCTGTGCTTTAAAAAATATCATTGCTGGACAAACTATGTTTCCTTTTGTAAACTGATTTTGTTTTGCTGGAGGAAAATATTATACCTCAGGGTGTATGGTGCACGTGAGTTATTTTAACTTTGCTGATCTTGTTCAATTGTGACCCGTCTCTAATGCAGTTGAAAGTTTATGTTGGAACCTTTGCCGTGTTGGTTGCATGATTTTGCTTTCTTTTTCAGGTGTCAAATTAACGATTTTATTGTGCAGGATACAAGCTTATGGCATTGGTTAGCCACATTGGGACCTCTACCCACTGTGGGCATTATGTGGCCCATGTTTATAAAGATGGAAGATGGGTGATATTTAATGACAGCAAAGTTGGGGCTTCAGTTGATCCACCAAAAGACATGGGATACCTGTACTTCTATGAGAGAATAGGTGGCTAAAGTCGCAATTGGTCAACCCTATATTCAAAGCAGCAAATCTCTGGTGAGAGGGGTAATGACAATATTTGACAGGTCATAAAATTAACATCCCTCTGCTTCCTGCTTCAGTTCGACATCAACCAACTTTTGTTAGGCATTGTTTTCTATGGTTTGTTTTACTGGTCGTTTTCTGTTGAAATCATTCCTGATTGTCATGAATGGTTAAACAAAAGTGCATTTTGTTGCCTTTGCTCACATACAAGGTGATATTTAGTGTCGGTCCCAAATCTTGTCATCTCTTTCTATATGTTCGACTGTGCAACTCATCAAAGGTACTTTTGGTCGTTGTGCTTTATGGTTTAGGATTATATATATATATGAAGATCTAGGGATTCTTCAACCCATTAGGAAATCAATTTTTTATCAAAGATATCGGAACCTGAGATCTGTGTGTAAGTTATATACACATCTTTTGGACTTTTTCTATCTTAAATAAATTATACTCAAGATCTATTATCAAAGATAAATATCCATAACACTAAAGAGGTTTTTTTTCTGCTATTTAATCACTTAAGTTATATGATGGCAATCCTATTATGAATCCTACATAATATCGTCAATTAGTTGGCTCCTTAGAGTATTTGTCTTTCACACGTTTAGAAATTCAGCTTGTACTCAATAAATTATCTCAATTTATTCATCATCGCTCATAAAACAAGTCTTGTGATATCTTAAAGAAATTTTCAATCACGGATTGCGTAAGAAATATTAATGATAAAATTTTTACATTGGGATGTATTATCTTTTCTAGAGCAAATCTAATTAGTTGGAGTTCAAATAAGTATAAGACAATCGCAAAGTCTACAATTGAAGTTGAATACCTAGTCATTGCCACTACTATTACATATCTCAATCGGGTCACAAATCTATTGAAAAAGTTAGACATCAACTCCATCATAATTTTTAAAATATATTATGATAATGTAGGAGTCGCTTATCTATGCATCAATCTAATGTTTCACTCGCACATGAAACACGTTGTCATAGACTTTTATTTTATCAATGTTCAAGTTGTTAGATATCAATTACGTGTTTGTCCCCAAAATATTTTCATTATAATGATTTAAGATTGACGTCCTTCATAAGAGCTTAATCTTATGGGGACATGAAAGAAGATATTTATAGAAGATACGATTTCTGAAGATTATCTCCAATAATCCTAAAGATTATCTTCAACGATATGAAGAATTAAATAAAAATTCTAACCTAACCTTGATAGAGAAAATCTTCTCATTTAAAATTTTAGGTTTTTTTTTACCTAAATATGACTTATGTATGTGAAATAGATTCATTCCATTCTTAATACTTTTTAAGCTATTAGCGACAATGAGAAAGGTAGTCTACTACCGATGAGAAGTGGTGGGGCAGGGCAACGGCAATATTGGAAGGTGAAACGGGGTATCAATGATACTGGAAGGTGAATTGGTGGCCGTGGTGTTGGAAGGAAGAGGGGAGAGCCGGAGGAGGTCGTGGTGGTGCCGATGTCAATGGCAAGAAGGGGCAACGATAGATAGATGCCGCTCGTGGTGCGAGAAGTTAAGAGGCAATGGTGGCCGACGCCACTGGCGATGGGTCGAGGCGACGGGCAGTGCTGATCGTGGTGGGTGGTTGATGGAGAGTGGAGGGAGGCCATTGGGTAAAAGCCCAATAGCTTTTTTGAGGTAGGAGGTTAGACATCCTTCGTTACATTGTCATATCAGTTGTTAACTCACATTACTTGTTTAATAGAACGAGGAGACTTGAATACTTGAATAATTCCTATTTCATTTTACTTTTTAAAAAAAAAAAACATTGTACTAAAACAAATAATAGTTCGCAACTCATGGATAGGTGTATTATCAGATCAATTTAGGGCGGGATCCAAATTCAAATCTCAATTCAATGGTCCATTTGGGAGGACTCTTCCCTTTGGTATTAAGAATATTAATTTTAAAAACATCAACCTGATCTGACTCGTATATTTAGCTGATATTGAAATATGATTAAGTAAGTCCAGATCTAATTTAAACAGATTATATAAGTGCAGATATCCAAAAAAAAAAAAGAAAAAACCAACTCCTTGTCATGAATGGTGGATTATATAGCCTTTGTTATACAATTATTGGCTTCTGGGTTTTGAAGGGGCAACCTATCAACGATGAAGAGAGAAGCCAAAAAAAAAACAAAAACAAATGATGGGCAGCATATCTTAGTTGGGCCTTAGCAGGCCGGCCCGGACTGCACTGGTAAGAATGTTTCGGTGCGCCATTTAAAATGAGGAAGACCGGCATATCAACGGTCAGGATATGTTAGGGGCAAAACGAGGCTTATCCGATCCCCCCATCTCTTCTGATCTTAAGATTAAAAAGAGTTGGAGAAAAATGAGGGGAAAAACCAGAAGAAATCAATCGTCGCTCGTCACTGCGACCAGAAATCTACAACCAAATTTTAGGGGCATCACTCCATCTCCTCTCGCCTCGGTCCGATTCATGGGGGGGGGGGGGGGGGGGGATGCAAAACTAATGGAAGGCTTGGTAGATAGAATATTGGCTTCCTTTCCTTCCTCCTCGGCTTTTTGCCTCATCCTTCAGCCTTTTTGGTTTGCTGAAAGCGTTTGAAGTGCATAATACATATCCTCTCCTCATTCACGTTTCTTTTTCTTGGAATCAACTTTTTTTTTTATCCAACTTACCTGATTCCTTGCAGACCTGAGATGCAACACTTGGTATGTTACTCATGCACTGTCTACATGAGAAGAAAACAATCTCTTCCTTAAATAATAAGCCCAAGTTGTTCCTCAACAAACAACAGGTGATGTGCGCTGAGTAACATTAGATTCTTTTGATCGTTAGTCTTGATAAGATTAATTCAAATAGTAACTATTAGATAAAATAAAAGATAAGAATTTAGATTTAAATACATAGATGAGGGTGAAAAAGATTTATTATGATATGATAGATTTTTATTATTATTTAAAAAATACTTTCTTTTTTTTGGCTAACATAAATATTATAGATTGGAAATACTTCTAGTCCCTTATAGACACATCCCGTTGCACTCATCTGGGGGTGCCGAAGACCAATAAGTGAGTTACTTATACATGCATTCTTTTTATGACTAGATCCATTCTCCTGGTCCCTGCAGAAAAAAAAAAAGAATTTCATGTTCTTCCTTTCGAGAAGGGTCGATTAGGAAAATCCTATTGATTGTTGCTTTCTTTAGACCTCCGGGAAAAGCATGAAAATAAGGTTCGAATGATACGATCCCTTCGTTACCTCAGAATGAAAGGGGCTATCTTGTAGTTCGTGATCTATGAAGATGCATTGTTAGGTGCTTCATTTTCTCATTTATTTTCTTTTCCTTCTCACTAAACTTCTATAGAAAAACCAACAAGTGTGATATCAAATCCAATAAATATAGTATCAGAGCCAAGAAGTCTTGTATCAAAGGTTGGTTCGAAGAAGATCAATAGGAGTACATCAATTATCGATTTTGGACTATTAAGATGAAAACTTTAGTTATTTTACGAGGAGTGTGAAATATAGTAAAAACTTATTTTATTAAGTATAATCTACAAGATCCTAATATTACTAAAGATCAAAGAGATCAGATAAATAAGGGTATGCAAAAAGATGCAAGAGCCCTCTATATACTACAATAAGTAATAGATAAATATCTATTTTCTTAAATCATGCTAGTATCAACATCAACAAATACTTAAAAAATATTAAAAAGTACGTTTGATATAAATACACTATCTATTAATAAATTAATAAGCTCCCTTTTAGTTCATGAATAAAAATTGAATAGATCTTTAGATGAAACTTTATAATATGCTAGATATATCATAAGAAGGACTAAAAGAATTTAAGAAACCTGATCCAAAAGGAAATATCAGGATGAGGTTAATCAAATGAGGGTCAAAAGAACTCTAATGAAGGTAACAAAGAAATTTATCAATATTTATTACAAAAAAATTAGACATAGTGAAAAGGGTTGCTAGAACAAAAAAAACCCAAATGTTCCTTTTTGCTCTCATAGTAAGAAATATAGTCATCTTAAAAAAGATGGTTGGAACAAAAATCAAGTAAATTATCATGAGAAAATTAATAGTGAATTAAATTATAAAAAATATTTTTTATAGTATCTGATGAAAAATATTATACATATATGGTTTTTAGATATTAGATATAGTAATCATATGATAGAGGATAAATTATTTCAAAAATTAATAATTCAATCAGATCTATAGTGTAAATGGGTAATGGCATTAAGGTTCAAGAGGAAGGAAAAGAGTTGTTGTGAACACTAAGTTTGATAACAAAAAAAAATATATTGATGATGTGATATTTATTCCTAGTTTATTATGAAATCTTATTAATATAGGATAATTGATGAGAAAAGGATATTATACTATTTTTGATGATAAAAACTACTAGATATATGATAAGAAAATTAATAGGAATTATGTGGATGACAAAATATAAAGTGTTTCCTTATTATTATTTTTATTTCTCTTTAGCAACATTATGGTATAAAAGTTATGATTATTTGGATTTTTGTGGGTTTATGTAAACTATCTCACATGGTGGTTGTGAGATGAAAAGTCATGACATAAGTCATGATAATTAGGAAACTATGATTGATAAGACGCATGCAAGGAAAAGGTTAAGGCCCTAAATTCTAGTAATAGCAAGATTGCAACTGAAAAGCCATAAGAATAAAAAAAAAGTCAGTATTATCCATAGAGACTAAGAATAACAAGGAATGTACAACTAATGACTTAAAAAAAAAAAAAAAAAAAGAGGAAGCCTCGCTATTCGATCCTACAAATCCAGAGCCTCCACCAGATCTTAGGAGATAGCTATCGAAAAGAGGAAGATCAAGTTATAGACCTACGAGGAAGGATAAAGGAAGTCAGGTTATGGGTTCTCAAGGATCGATGGATAGGGAGAAGCATGAAACATCTACTATAATAACTAATGTTTCCTCGGACAATGGTCCGAGGACAAAATCAAGCCAAGGTATTTCTGTTTCCTCGGACAATGGTCCGAGGACAAAATCAAGCCAAGGTATTTCTAGCTGATTCAAAAGTGAATCAGGCAACTATGAGCAGCCAAAAACTTTCAATAAATCTATTATTGCAATGGTAAACACATACAAGCTTGATATCATTTCATTCGTGAATTGGTCGATAAAGGAGATTCAAATGGACTACTACAATACTGAAGATCAACTTATCGACATCTTCACAAAAGCTTTGGTGAATAAAAAATTTTATTTTATTTTCGAAGATAACTTCAAGTTATAATTATTTTAAATTAATGGGGTGTAATTTAGATTAATTTAAATATTAGGATTAGATAAAATAAAAGATAAATACATAGATCTAAATAAATATATGAGGGTGAAAAATTTTATTAGGATATGATAGATTTTTAATTTTTTAAAAAATATATTTTATTTTTTAGTTAATATAATTGAGTGTTTTTAGATCAATCAAACGCTGAATTGTCTCTTCTATTATTATATTGTAAAGTGAATTGAAGTCAACAAATGTGGTAAACATAATTAAGACTACATTCACAACATCAATAAAAATATAAAGCCAATTGGCCTAAAGCTTGATGATGTCTAGTGTGATGAGACTGAGAAGCCGATAGAGATGTTTGAGTGCATCCAATCTCTTCAAAACATCTGATTCTTCTTCCACACAAGTATGTAAGCTTCTGTATGCAAACCTTGTGATGCTCCCAATCCACACTTCTTACCCTGTAACCATGAATGAAACCATGCATTCCAATGCAAATTTAGAATAAGAATAAATGAAACACCGAAATAATATTGAACCGAACGAAATCAAGCAGGAAAGTGATATTTAATTCTTAGTAACATCATATATATCAGCATCTGAAACATGCCTTGACGATTACGAGTATCGTAGTAACCCAAGCTTGCAATAAACCAGGTGAAGTTACACCCCAAATAGTCTTCAGGAAGAGCTACGGCGCGTGGAGACGATGACTCCATCGTTGACTACAAACATCGTCACCCTCAAGCCTCACACGTCAACGCTACATGACGAAATCTGCTGCAAGTGGAACGACGGGACGCTGCCGCTGCCTTTCCCGTTGTCGATCGCAAGGAAAGCCGGGCAGTTGGCCTGCAGGTGGTAGTGACCGGAGACCCACGTCCCGACCTTCCACCGGAGACGCCCCTCCGCCTTGATATAGACCAGAAGGAGCCCCGCCTCGCGGTCTTGGTTGAGGGATACGGCAAGGTACGGCGCCACAGCGACGGCGGCGCCGTACAGGAAGGGCGACCACACGACAACGTCATCGTGACCCTGGTAGCCGGTGGGGAGCGCCGTGGAGGTGGTGATCCGCTGTCCCTTGTAGGCCGCAAAGGCGTTGAGATTGTCGTAGTAGATGCCGACGCGGTCATTGAGGTTGCGGGAGGCAAGGGTGACCTGCATGACGGTGGTGAGGAGGTTGACGCCGGCGGTGAGGTTGAGCTGGTAGATGGAGGTGTCCTTGAGGTGGAACTTGGGCTTGGAAGGGCGGAGGACGAGCCAGACGACGAGGATGACGATGAGGACAACGATGATGAAGGTGAGGACGGCAGCGAAGAGGCGACGGTACAGCTTGCGCCGCTGGCAGTGCCCATGGTTGCCGCAGTCCTTCGCCGACATGATAAAAGGATGATGAAGAAGAAGCAGGGGTTGAAAGGAGCGAGAAAAGTGAAGGTATATAGTAATACTACAGAGTCTAAGAGAGGTGTGATGTTGGCAGGAAACGAGATCGAAGTGGTGTCATGCAAGTGTTACATGTATATAACCATTATTGCTGATGCAGTCATCAACTCTCATTGCTTCTTTTGCTGTCTGCGTCCTGCCACCTTTTCTATATCCCCCAGCCTCTGATTGCTACAACCTAAACCATCCAATAATGACAATGCTGGCCGTCATTCTTAAATGAGTCTGAGATCTTTCTGTGACTTGCACACTTGGAGCTATCAGAAGGCTCATAACTGGAAATTTGTTTGTTTGCTTATATAAAAAAAAAATTGTGAGCAAGGTTTTAAATACCGGTGGATCCATAGACATTTACTAGTTTGTGCAATCATTAATATCAGATCATACTGTTGGTCATTGATCTACATATTCTTAGTTTTTTTTTTTTTTTTACTAATATTGAATGATATAAGTCAGTATGTTAATACAACGATATCATACTAGTTTGTTGTTAACATAGGATGATGTAAGTTTTGAATAGTTTGAGCATATGAAAGCAATTCTCAAGGCTTAGAAAAGTTATTGGAGATGGCAGACCATGGAAGCCAAGGATATCCCAAATCCTACGATGGAGGGCTGCGTATATGAAAGAAAATAAATAATCCTCAACAGTACTGCTTTTTGAAAAGCCTGCAAACTAAATAGCAGCAAGAACTGTTTGACGCCTGTAATTGAATGATAACCTTCAAAACACTATAATACCAATGTTTGATTAGAGAGGAAACAGGATCGGCAGTGAAGAGAAAAGAGATTCTGTGATGTAGATGATGGCAAAGATTAAAAGGGAATATGCTAAGAGAGAAAAAAAAAGAAGAGGAGCAAAAGGCAGCATTAGCTAAAGTTGAAGTGGACCACCTTGGAATCCTACAAAGTTGAGGCAACAAACTTGTTGACATTTGGTTCACATCAAACCATCATTATGAATTATAGCTATTCTTACTATGTTAAAAGGTAGGGAGAAAACAAGAGGGCTGATGAGTGAGTATTTTTAAAATTCCTAAGTTAGTATTCTTCGATATTAATGAATTCTAGTATGGAAAGACTCTTAATTGAAGGAAAAAATTATAAAATTTAGGATTATATCATTGTATAAATACTATGTGTCCTTCGGATATGATACAAAATGAAGTAATAAAACACTAAGTATTTTCATGAGTGCTAAGTTAGATTCTAGCCGTCGGAGCTAGAGAAGTGAATCGGATCCAATTGAAGCTCGTTCCAAAGCTTCTCATATCTTGTTTGTAATTTTCTAAGGCATCGACCCTATAGGACTAAGTTGGGGGCATTCTCAATAAATGTCTCTTTGATGATAAAGTCAATTCTTAAAATCAAAATATTGAGAATTAGTCGGATCGATCAAACTAGTTGAACAAGCTAATGAGATCAAAAGAGAAAATGATTATGTTCGAGATCATTGGTAGAGAAAGAGGATCCCCGTAGCATCTTGTGTATCTTGAAGTCTCTTTATAAGAGTTTTGCGTGATGTTCACCACTCCTAAAGCCCATCTCATATAACTACGCCTATCATAGGGCTATATACAGCCTATAGCAGCTATGTGTCCTCAAATTCGATCGCCACCTATTGATCGAATATGACTAATAGATTGTTCAAATCATTGACTCATCGATCATATGTCATGATTTAACTTATGTGTTTGTCATGTCATCTTTCTCCTATCACTAGCGCTCGCACCCCCTTGCTAGGTAGCAATACATAGTAGACTTTAGGCCACATACATTTGTGTCACCAAGCGCATTTGGCCCACAGAATGTGCATCATCAAAATGCACACTTGGCTCATAGGCTATTTGTTATCGAAATACACGTTTGGCCCATAGGTTATGCATTATTTAAATATACATTTGGCCTATAAGATGTGCATCAAGTCCATAGAGGATCTCATTAATTACATGGGGTCTACAAGAGGCTATATGTGAAGGACCATAGAGGATCTCATTATAGATGCACACAAGTCCTTTATCATAGTAAGTGATAGTTTCATAATTCAGCTTATCAGCGGTCTTGTCTTCATCAATTCTAACCGTTGACTTGTTTGTAGGGACATCATCTGGTGGTGGCCCTCATGGATTGGGTCAAGGATTCCTTGGTTGCCTTGGCCTGAGCAATAAAGGAATTAGATGACTTCACTATGAAGGTTGTGGAGAGAGACTTCCTATTTGATAAGGCTAAGTGCCTCCAGTTCTAGAATATAGACTTGGAGAGGGAGCTGTCGATGGAGTAGCATCACTTAGCGAATTTGGCTGCTCAATTGGACTCTGCCCTTCAGTCAACAAACAAGGCAAGGGCCGACCACCTCCACCTCAATGAGGCTCTACTAAAGTTGAAGGTGGAGGTGGTTACACTTCATATGGAGAACAATGGCCTATAGCATGTGGCAATGCAAGTGATTGAGTAGCTTTGAGTGGAGGAGAAGAGGTCATAATACGAGGCCATGGGGATCAACAAGTATAAGACGTCTAAAGGATTTGACCTAACTATCCTTTAATTTATAGCACTTCAAGTATCAAATTGCGATATCCCAAATGTGCTACTACCACCCCAACCTTGAGCTCCTGAAATTCCTAAATGGCAAGTGGCCAACTAATGGGGAGGTTATCTTCATCAGATTGAATGGACTCGACGATCATAGTGAGTCTACACTGCTTGCGAAAGAAGGGGAAGTTGAATCTGACAAAAAAGACAAGGGTGAGCTCCAAGAGGAAGACGTTTATGGTCATCGACCAAGAGGATGCCCCTTATTCTCCGAGGTGACACTAGTACTGAAGGGGCTAATAGAGCAGTAGTTAACCCTCCAACTGAGCTCGAAGTCGACCTTACCGACATAATGCTTAGGATTCAACTAATCTAACCTTTTCAAGTGAATTTACACCCTCCACCTTGAGAGGAAGAGGATGAAGTGGTTGAGGTCAAGATTGACTAAGTGCAATAGTCGAGCTTGGCCTCTTTACTTTTGCTTGTCTTTTCTTTCTTTCTTAATGTAATGGCTTTTCTAGTTAATAAAAATCAGCTTTTATTCCATTCACTAAGTATAGAGTTGTTACATTATGAATTTGAGTTTCTTTCTTATGGGTAATACTTTGAAAGGTGTTGAATATTCTAAATCCAAAATATGTTAAAGCCCCCCAGAGTTTATAATTGATTAGTTTCGGGTCAAACCTACTAGTTATAGGTGCCCTGCAAGTCAATCATATAAGCAATGACACATGTGACACGTTATACGATCTTTTTATTTATGATTATTATTTATATATTCTTATATTATATTATCTACTAAATAAATATATTGTGATGTCATTGGTTCTGTGCAATGAAAATTAGATCGTGATGAGATCATGATAATGAGATCAATTCACCTTAAACACAAATCATAAATAATCGCGATCATAAGTTACTTAAGAGGGACATCGAGATAACCAGATAGACCAATGTACTGTATGCTTATTCATATAATGGATGCGATTGGTCTTATAGCTACTTGTGTGGGGTAGAGAATGACTTCACTGATTGATTCGCTTATGGAATGTATGGTTAATGATACATAACGTCAGACAACAATTCTATAGTCTCAGTTGTATATCTGATCCTTAGACTTGAGACACCAAGGATGTATTGTTTGAATACTCCTTTTTTTGATGCTTGACTTATAGGTTTGGAAAGTTTTAAGTCTAGTACAGCCGGTTGTTAGGATTGGTAGCCAACATTACGAAGATAATTGAATATTAATATAGGATCTTTCACTCTCAGTATCACGAGAGAAATATATCATGTGGTCTTACTCAGACAAATCCTTGGCCAAGGTCGTTCGGATTGAGAGAGGAGTTCTTCAAGAAAATCCGATTAGCGCGAGACTCGGATAGATTTTGTACGTGGCTTGATCGTACCATACTCGATATACAATCTCTAGGATATTAGATGGATGAGGGACTACAGATACACAATAACTGAGAATAGACAAGTCCAATGGATAAAAACCCCTGTACCATCTAGGGACTATAGCGTAGTAGCCTAGTACGTCCATCGTCCAATAACAATTCATTAAGTCAGAAAGAGTTCTGATAAGGAGGACTCATGGCCAGCTAAGTATTGGGCCTACAGGGTCACACATATATGGTGGATATTTCAATGAGTAGAGGATTGAATATGAGTTATACAATTAGCCCATGTTCTCATTAGATGAGACCCAACATTGATGGATCACTATATGAGGCCCAATTATAGGTCAATTAAGATTATTAGATAGAGATCAAATAATCCTAGTAGTGAGAGTTTGGATTGAGATCCGACATATACTAAGGTAAGATCCACTAAGATTTTTTATGGCTCTTTATAAATAAGAGGCAAATAGAGTCACATTAGTGCTAAGCTGCACCTTTGGCCGCCCCCTCCTATTCTTCTTCCTCCCTTATCTTCTGCACAAGAATTACGAGATTTTGGCTGTGATTGGAGGAGTATCACTACAATGATCCATCGTGTGGATACTACTAAAGAGGAGAGCATTTGACATCTTTCATCCTCTCGATTTGGATCTAGATTTTTAGGGATATACGATCTCTCTAGGTAATCAATCTCTCATTTATCATAATTTTTTATGGATTTTCCACGTATCAATCTTTGTACAATGATTGGTACACATAGGAAACATATTTTGTTTTTGTTTCTTTCACTGTGCATGTGATGCTATGATGATTTCCCAACAGTGATATCAGAGCCAAGTTGCCCGTGCAAGATATTGATTATTAAACTGCGTCTGATGAGATTGAATCGCGTATAAATGTTATATGTATTCTTGTAGCTGTCGCAGGTAAACTGCCTGCGGATAGGAGGAGCCACCTATTGGCAAGCCACCTACAGGGGTGGCTACTCGTGACCAGGCTCCCTATAGAGGCGATAGCCTGCAACCAGGGACCCTGTAGGGGCGGTCACCCACAGTAGGTCGCTTGTAGGCATAGCCCTATGGTCAGGTCGCTTGTAGGCATAGCCCTATGGTCAGGTCGCTTGTGGCCAAGCCATAGCCAGGGGCTCCTGCGAGCAGATTGACGCTCACCTACAAAGGGGGCCACTTGTGGGCAATGTCAAGTGTAAATGCCCGACACTTATGGGCCAGGTGGCTGCGCACATATGCAACCGTGTCTGGCCACGGGCAGAGGCGACTGCCAACGAAGAGTCAGATCATCGATGCACAGGGGTCGCGATGGTGACCAATTATAAGGGGCCAAGAGGGCTAGGGCTTCCTTGTTTGCCAAAGGACAAATATGCCTCTTAAAATTTAAGAAATTCTATGATTTGTCCTTCTATCTAGAATTCCAAGAATACCCTTAATTCTAGAAATTCCTAACATATCCCAATTTTTAAAAAATAACTAATTAAATAGTTTAATTAGTTATTAATTATCTAGTAGGCATGCATGATGATATGTACATATGATGTATGATATGGACAGATGATCATGAGTCATGGATTGTGATGCGTGTGTAAATGTGATTATTATTATTCTTATAGTGACTTGTGAGCCTCTGTTTTTCTTGTTTATTATCGGGCCTACGTGGTTGTAATTATGTTGTAAGTACATCAAAAGTGTAGATATGTCAACAGGAACCACGATGTCGTGGCAGGCGATTATGACGCATGGTGATGCACAAAGGATCCAATGATGATGAGAAAGATAATCACAAGGCATGGAGATGCGCCAATATATATATATATCCTATTGTGAGTTATTGGGACCAATGACTCGAACCTAATCACATTAGGTGATGATTCATGATCATTCGATGTGGCATGTATATGTGATATGTGATTATACACCTACTAAGACGGATATAAAACAAATAACCTCTCCTACGATAATATTATGTTGGTGAGCGTAAGACAATAAGATTGACCCACGTGGCCTTCTATCGTTATAGGAAGAAATTGAATCATGACATAGGTTGAGTTGGTTGAGTCCCTCGAGGCTCACCTATCTATGTGATCAAGATCTTACCTACGACATAGAGATATCACTGGTGACCTGAGGACATTGTATGTTTGGTCGAGTCCTTGGAGGGCATATCATTAAATTAAACTCATCTAGTAAAGATGGTGATGATTTAATTGAACATCATGGTTGGTCGAGTCTCTCGAGACTATAGAAGTTCGAAGGGCGAATAGGACGATAATCATAAGGAGTTGTGATTGGTATGAGTAGCCTACCTTTTTGGACTTAGTGTGATTGGTTGAGTTCCTCAAGGTTACACTAAGAAGCTGATTGGATCTCGATCCCCACTAGAAGTTTGCCGGAGAGTTTTGTTTCGTTTAAGGGTGTCATGTGATTCGTTAGGAAAATAATATGAGTAGATTAAGATAAAAATATGTATCTTATTATTATTTTTTTATAAAATATGTATGTTATTTATTCATGCTACATCTTGTTTATTAGAAACATATCGCTTGCAAGCCTCCTACATGACATACTTGATGTCAACCATCTCACTAGTCGAAACTACACGGATTGGCTCCACAATTTAAGAATTGTTCTCATGATGAAGAAAATCATATATGTCATTGACATGACTCTAGCCTAAAAAAAGAAATCAGTTCTCTATGTTAGTAAGACCAAAATGAAAAAGAAGGCTGATAAGTCCCTAGAGAAGGGCAAGGGCAGATCGAGTAAGGCAAAGGTTGCCAAGAAAGACTTGGTAAAGGACAAAGGTCAGTGCTTTCACTACGGTAAAGACGGGCATTGGAAAAGGAATTTCAAGGATTACCTTGCAAAAAAGGTGAAACATAAGCCTGGAGAAGCTTCAGGAGCATTCATGATCAGTCTCCATTTGTTAGATTTTCATGATAACACATGAGTATTGGATACCAGGAGTGTTTATCATATATATAATTCATTGCAAGCTCTGGCAAAACTTAGGAGACTGGCGAGAGGTGAGATGGACTTCAAGATGGGCAATAGAGCAAGAATTACTATTAAGGAGGTATACTTTATAACTGTCTTGTGGAGCTACTATTACATTGGATGCATGCTATTATGTTTCCTTGATTAATATTTAAAATATTATTTCTATTTATTATTTGATAATTAATAGATATAAACTAATTTTTAAGAATAATAGTTGTTCAATAATTATGGATGATAATTAATTACTTATATGTGTTAGATACTTCTCCAACATATTATGAATATTGATAAGTCAATAATTATGAATGATGATTAATGACTTATATATGTTAGATACTTTTTCAAGATATTGTGAATATTGGTAAGTCCAAGAGGATATTGTGAATATTGGTAAGTCCAAGAGGAAACAAGATGATGTATGGGTTTGATAAAAAAATTATTAAAGATATTTTTTATCTTGAACCTGAATGAACTTTTGAAGAATTATATTACCTTCTAAAATAATTTTACCTTATTTCAAAAAATATTAAAGATATTTTTTATTTTGTCAAAAGATACATATACTTGTCAAGATATCAGACTCTTTCTTTATTCAATATGGCTATGTAAAATCATATTTGACTTAATTAAGCTTAATAATTTCAAACATAATAATTAGTATTATTTTCTTTTTGGCTCTTTGCTTTGGTTTTATAAGGCTTCTGAAATCATCAAGATGTACTTGCAATTACTTGCCATCTTCTTATTAGATGATTCAAACACCATACAAACTAAAATTGGCTTTGGTATCTGACTTCCATGCCTGATTGGGATGTTCAATTATTTCTCAGTTTCATCTTCCTAAGGAATAGATAAGCTAACAATCTGTAGGCAAAGACCATGGATATCATGGTTCCTACATCCATCCCTCTGTTGTCCAGTCCAAGTTCTTCGATGAAACGAGACTCGCAAAGACTAGCGTTGTGGTGGCTTGTGCTCGTGCATCCATACTGAGCCCTGAGGAGTAATCGGTATGCGTGATAGTTGAAAGACAGATGCCGAATCCACGAAATGAAGAATGGAACCCTCTGCAATCACAACCAAGTTCATATATGCGATCATCATCAGGTCTCAAAAAAGGATCAGAAAAAAGAAAAAAGAGGTGCTACGCACTGATCCGTGGACGATTTACCTGCACGAAGAAACCACCAGATAACATGAAGGTCATGATGATCACCGAAGCTAATGTTGTTGCCTTCTTGATATCCATCAGAGCTGCACCGACGGCTAGTCCCAAACCCTGTCAAAGGTTTGCAGAATATGAGTACAGCTAGTGTTTTTGCAGCTGCGATAAAAGGCAGTGTTGCGTGGTCTTAGGAAGAAGAGAATGGGATCTCATCATCCAACACCACCACCATGACATACATACCTGGGCAGCTACAATGCTTAGAAATATTGTCAGCAAGCTTTCCAGAAACTTCGTGAAGTCCGATCTCAGGCCTGCCATGAAATAGACAATCAACAGGAAGACTATTGGCAGTATGAGATCCAATGGCAGATCACTCATGGTTCTAGCAATGAAGTACGCACTGAGCTTGTACATGCCCACCGATCTCTCTTTGGCCAGCATCTCCCGTTCTTTAGGGAAGGTGAAGATAGCTGCAAAGACTGGGAAATAACCCCAGAACACCGAGATGAAGAAGAGCAATCCTGCCTGATCTTGTAGTTTTTTGGGTGTGGAAGCATCTGAATCCCACCACAGCAATCCAATAATGACTGCAGTGGCTACAACCTGAATGACGCGGATACAACTCAGGTACTCGTGGCGCCTTTCCTTTAACCCCCTCCAGAAGAGGATGTGGCACTGTTCCCACCAACCCACCCTCGATTCGTTCAAGCTGCAGCAGCCTCGTCCTTGCATCATCCACATCGTGTCGATGGGAGCTGGCTTGAGAAGCTTTTGCCTCTCTCTTCCGGCAACCCTGGTTTCGTAGGCACCCACCAGGTACTGCATGGCCAAGCAAGGCTGAATGCATGAGCCAAGATCTGAAACGAGGAAGAAGCGGTCGATGTAATAAATGTGGATACATCGGCTTATACGTACTTCATGGATGTCCATGGACGATGACGATCTTCCTTCGATTTCGGGAGTTTTGCATAGGAATATACGTTGCTGCAGTTCCAGAGGTACCGATTTGTCGTTGATGTTGCCGTTGGCGAGATCTATAAGGAACTCAGCTGGGTTCATCGGAATGAGAGGGCTGCAGCCAATCGAGGAGAAGTAGAGCATGGCTTCCGATGTCTTTCCGAAGTACAAGGAGCTGCCTCGCCCCAGCAGAATCAACTTGTCGAACATGTTGAACAGCCTGCTCGAAGGCTGGTGTACGGTGGTGACCACCGTCTTCCCGGCCTGCAGAAGAAGTGCCCCCGGTTACAACTCGCGAGTCTCAAACTGTTGAGTTAGAATTCCCAGTTCAAAACATACATACATACATGAGCAATGTTGTGCAGCATCTGAGCTATCCGAAGTGCCGTGGTTGAATCGAGACCAGATGTTGGTTCATCCAGAAACAGAAGTGATGGATCGAGAAGGATCTCATTTCCGATACAGACCCGCTTCCTTTCCCCGCCGGAAATCCCTCTCGTGTATGCTCCACCTATTATGGTATCTTGGCACCTGCGGTAGGACATCATAGATCTCGCTTCCTCAACTAGAACTGGTCGTGATTCTCTACTGATGATGCTAACAGTTGTTTTTACCTTTCAAGTCCGAGATCATGGATCACATTCATAGCTCTTTCTTCCTTCTGCTGCTTGGTTAATGTATTGGGAAGGCGAAGAAGAGCAGCATATGTTAAGGTCTCTCTCACCGTTAGGTTGGGAAACACAACATCATCTTGCAGCACAAATCCTATCCTGCTCTCCAGGCACAAACTTCAACTTGAGCATAGCTCCTCCAATAGATACTATTGCACAAGGAAGTTTGGTACCTTCGTTTAAGCGATTTAGAATATGGCTGATCGTTGTAGGTTATGAGGCCTCCATGGTCCTTAATTCTTATCTTCCCACTGAGGAGATTAAGCAGAGTCGTTTTACCTCCTCCTGATGGTCCCATCAGTGCTAGAACCTCACCAGGTTCCACGGATCCTGTGACTCCTTGAAGGATGTAGTTCATGGCTACTGAGCTCGTTCTTCCATTCTCTGCAACCTTGTATCCCACGTCCGAAAACTGCAGGATTACAGAATTCGTTTTGACACTAGTCCTAATAAATGGAAAACTACCTGAACATATCAAGAGCATGAAAGTGTACCGCATAAAGTACCTTGAGATATATGGGGAAAGTTAGATCTATCTTCACTGCCATCCAAATATCTGAATCCAGGTTTTTCTTGTTGTTCACGGATCCTTCCGCTGCATCATCTTTTGCTGGAATCGAAATGTACTTGAATTTTTTATGTCCATAAGGCTGAACTCTTTTATAGATATAAACACAGTTTTCGATTTCTTGAGAAGTTTTCGATTACTCTATGGTCTTGAGCAGAATAGTTTTGCATATGGACTTCTGAGCAGAAATAATGGTGACATGCAGATAGATAGAGAGAGGGAGATACATATAATGTATCTTACCATTATCTATAGAAAATACTTTGAATCAGTAGCAATTAGAAAGAAAAAAGATACTGCAACATAGCTATAGAATTTTGCATCTTAGCTGAACTCAATCATATGCTTTTTATTTTTATGGTCCCTAAACTGAGACAATGTAGCTGCTTCGGCTGTAGTAATAGCTATCACCAATGTAGAAAATGTCCTATAAGAATGAAGTGGGCATGAATCTCTCACCATGGGGATCGTTCTTCCTCCGTGAAGTTTCTGGCGTCTCAGATGATGGCATGGAGGCCCAAAAGTCAACAACTACATGCTCTATTTCTCTTGAGCTTAATGTGCCGTTGATGGTGAGTGCATCAGTAGCTTCCAAATCTCGTGCTCTCTTTGCACATCCTGCAGAAAAATTTGATACTGCTGATCCACCCTTGCTTCCGAAGCTTCCGTTCCTCTTCAAGCTGACCCTGATTCCATGTTCATCAACCTTCATGCTGCTTATCGTAGAGTCAGCACTGTGAGATTTCATGATGCTATGGACTGGCCTTGATCTCGAAATGACATGGTCATCCATGTTTGGGAAGGTTTGTTGAGTTCGTGGTATGAGTGATTGCTCCACCATCGGCACCTGGCTGTAGTGCATCCGAGTGTGAAGATTAATTATGCTTCCTAGTTGCTATTACAGAAGTATAACAAGAACTAAGAGACTTTTGTTCTTTATATTGATCTCTCTTATTGGTCTTTCTAATTGCTCGGTTGATTCCTAATATGATATAACGACATCATATTGGGATTCCTACGCGACATTATTTCCATAAAAAAATGAGCAAAAGGGAGCATGCATGACAAGAAGATATCTAGCGATTGATTGATTACCTGAGAAGATGGAGATGGAGGTTGTCAACGAAAATAGCCCGCGCTCTTGTGAACAAAGAGGAGATGGTTTGGAATTGTGGGATGGAGTATGGTGGCCTTTATAGAGTTTGCTTTGGGTTGGTGGTGGATCTGCTGTAGACATGTGAGCCAAACAGATGCCGCAATGATTGGAAGAGTCGGAAGCGAAAAATAACTCAGCCACCGCACAAGTATCTTTGCAATATGTATGAGCCCTCTGGATGTGGTATTGTTTGCTGACAAGAAGCTAGCTAGATGTCACTGCTGGCCGTCCGGCTCTACTTGTGTGTGTGACGGAGATGGCATTGCAAAGTTATCTTCCATGGCAGCAGGAAGTGGAACTGCAACGGCGAAGTCACAAACAGGTGAGCGTCCATGTCAAGTCCTCACGGCTTGCTTTACCCAGAGCGAAATCGACACAGGAAGGTGGTTCTTCTTGTTGTTTTCTGCAGCAATTATGCTGCGTAGAGACTGCTTCATCGTCATCTCGGACATGTCACTTCTGATGGTTGCTCTTCATGGACAAGAACGAGTAGGACATCACAACACTAGCGTCAACCACACAGTGACCAGCTCCAACAAAAAAAAAAAAGGGAGCAAAAGAGTCCATCATGTGTTCCTAACAGTGGCAACCGGATTGAAAGGCAATCCCCAAATCGCGCTCGAATGTTCGTCAGCCATTACGCAACTTTTCCTAGTAGTAACTATAGCTAGTATAAATTAAGAATCTTACATTTAATGGGTTAGTTCTTGATCATCCACCTAGAAACGAGGAGGATGAAGCTGATCAAATTCTTTCATTGATTTCTCCTCTGACAGTTGAAGTTAAAAAAAGTTGCTTCGTAGAAGGGCTTCCCGAGCTCTAGAGAAGAGAGAGAAAGAGAGATGGAGGAGGAGAAAGCTTCGGTGGTGTTCTTGTGACTTGTATCTTGTCTGGAGATCACATCCGAACCAACAGATGTTAAGGTGTCGATGTCTTCTGAGCTGGTCTGTCATTATGAGGATGTTGATATCTTTCCAAGTAGTAGTAGTGTGCCAAGAACGCCGATATCTTTTGGATTGATTTGTGGATACGGAGGTCTTGTCTTTTTTTGTTGCAGTGAACATAACTACGCGTCAACATTTGACCGGTGTGGTACGTCATTCGGTGAAATCCAAAAAAAAAAAAATGTGGGGAACGTAATGGCTCGGGTATACTTCATGCTCGTCAAACCCTCAGATGATGCGTAAATGCAGAAGCTCGTCGATCCTTGGACGAGAAGTCGGCTGATCACCATAAGAATGGAGCTTGTTGGTCATCAGTGTAGGACCACGGAGTCGAAGGCATCAGAAGCAAGCAGAAGCCATCACACAAGAGGGTACGAAGCTGTGCAGGAGGGAGGCGTCGATGCCCCGTTGTTTGGGGAACGAAGGCTGCCCACGATGGAGTGTGCTACCTCCCCCGTCGTCTTCTTCTTCTTCTCACGACTCCTCTTCGACATGACGTCTTCTGTGCCACACTGTTGCTGGAAAGCGCATACCCCCCAACTCTCGAGTCGCAAAGCAACAACACTGTTTGCTTGCTGCTACAGGATGCAAATGGACATCACTGTACCCTGCCCTTTCCCAGAGAGTTGGACGAGCATTGATGGAAGCCAAAAGCTAGTGGATGTATACATCCCGCGAGTACTCCCAACGCTGAAACATTGGAAAAGAAGGCCGTTAAGTGGCAGCCTTTGGTGCACCTCCTTTTTCTTTTTTTCCAGTTTGATAAATCCAAGATGAAGATTTTGGATTGGTCAATACGTAGAATAAATAAACAGATGAAAGACTATGTTATGAGGAGCATCAATTTGTAAGCCTTCGCGGTGGGAGTTACCCAAGTCGCAAAATGAGTCAACGTTATGTTTTAAAATTTGCTATAAAATTATCAACTATCAATTGATCATGAATCAGATATTTTGGAAATATTTATTAAATTATAAGAGAAATATTTTTTATCGCTGAGAATAACATAATATAGTCTAATCTCTAGAGACTCCATCAATCACACTAACCCCAAAAAAATTATGCAACTTTTATCTACCATAGTTCTTTATGATTCTCGTCATATTAGACCTTCAAATCATCATTGTCTCAACCTCTTGATCAATCATGATGTTCAATTACCTCATCACCACTGTTACAATATAAATTTGATTTGATGATATGCCCTTGAGTGACTCGACCAAGTATACCATGTCTTCTAGTTATCAGTGATATATATATGTCGTAGACAAGATCTCAAAGCGCAAAGATATGTGAACCTTGAGAGACTCGACCAACTCAACTTATGTCAGAATTTAATTTCTTCCTATAACAATGTAAGGTCATATGGGTCAATATTATTAACTCACGCTTATCAACTTAATATTATCGTACATATATATATATAGTATGTTTTGTTTTGATTTCCTAATATGTCGTGTCATACATATACATATATAATATATATTTACATCGCATTCAAATATATATATATATATATATATAATATGTGTATTATCATATATCATATATACATACCAAACCGGATAATCATGAACCTTACCTAATGTGATCAGGCCCGAGCTAGTAGGCTCAATCACTCACAATAGGATCTATGTGTATCGATGCATCTTTATGCATTGTGTGTTGGTTACAAGTACCCTACAAGTCAATCACGTGAGTTATGACACGTGTGACACGCTACACAATCTTTTTGCTTAATATTATTATCAATATTATATATATATATATTATAATATCCTTAGATCTGTACAATGAGAATCAAATCGTGATAAGATCATAATAATGAGATTGATTCATCTTTAAACATAGATCCTATATAATCTTAGTCATAGGTTACTCGAGAGGGGCATCAAGATAACCATATAGATCAGTGTTCTGTATACTCATTCATATGATGGAGGCAGCTAGTCCCATAGCCACTTATGTGGGGACACTAAGGGTACAATATAGATGCTCATTGGCGAATGAGTTCACTAATTGATCCACTTATGAAATGTTGGATGGTTAATTATACTTAACGCTAGACATTGATTTTGTAGTCTCAATTATTTATCTGATCCTTAGACTTGAGACGCTAAGGATGTCTTGTTTTAGCACTCCTTTCTTTGATGTCGGACTTACATGTTTGGAAAGTTCTAGATCTGATACGGGTAGTTATCGGGAATGATAGCCAACCTTACAAAGGCAATTGAGTGTGTTACAGCTCGAACAAATCCCTGACCAGGGCCGTTCGGATTGAGAGAGAATGAGTTCTTCGGGAGAATCTAATTAGAGTAAGACTCAGACAGATTCCATATGTGGCCTAATAGTGTCATGCCCGATATACTGTCTCTAGAATACTAGATGGATAAAGGACTATAGATACATGGTAATTGATGACAGACAGGTCCAATGGATTGAATCCTCTGTATTATCTATAGACTATAGTGTAGTGTCCCAATACATCCATAGTCAATGAGTTATGAGATAACAATTCACTGAGACAGAAAGAGTTCTGATAGGTGGAACTCACGACCAACTCGGTATTGTGCCTAAATATTTCAGCAAGTAGAGGATTGGATATGAATTATCCAATTAACCCATGTTCTCATTTGATGAGATACAACATTGATGTGCTTTTTGCATGAGGCCCAATTAGAGGCCAATTGAGATTATTAGATAGAGATCCAATAATTCAAGAAGAGTGGGTAATTGGATTAAGATCTCATACCCACTAAGGCAGGATCTATTAGGGTTTTTAGTGGCTCTTTATAAATAGGAGGCAGGGGCGACATAGTAGTGATAGACTACATCTTTGGTCGTTCTCTCCTATTCTCCTCCCTCCCTTATCTTCTCAATCGACCAACCGCTCCCTACTGCAAGGAGGTAACGAAGAAGATAGAAGATCTTCTTCCATGTTCGCTGCGAGAAGGTCTATAAGAGTTTTTGGGCTGTGGTTGGAGGAGCATCGATCCATCATATGGATAACGCTAAAGAGGAGGACATTTGACCTCCTTCATCCTTTCCATTTAGATTTAGAACTTCAGGGATATATGATCTTCCTAAGTAATCAATCTCTCACGTATTTATAGTTATTGGTTTTTTTCATTTGTTTATGCACCAATCTTTGCACGACGATGTGATAACAATGAGAAACCAACTTTGATTTCTTTCTTCTACTGTGCATGTGATGCTGTGGTAGTTTTCTAACACTGTGATCATCCATCTCGTCATCATCGGTTTAGTTGGCTCCTCGGCGCATCACCATGCGTCACGATCACCTATCTCAACATCGTGGGTCCCGTTAGCACCTCCACACTCTCATCGTACCTTCTTATATAATTACAACATAATCATACGTATGCATGTCCAACAATAAATGAGAAGAATCATAGGCTCGTAGGCCTCAATAATATTAATAATCACATATACACATATTACATCATATCGTTCATGATCATTCATCCATATCAGACATCATATGTACACATTATCATATAGGACTACTAGATAAATAAAATAGTTAATTAAAATTTTTAATTAATTATATTTCCTAAAATATGAGATATATCGAAAATTTTTAAATTTAGTAAGGGTGTTTTTAAATTTCGAGAGGTGGAATCATCCTTTTCTACCAAAACCCTAATTCCCTTCACGCAATGGTCGTCGCCCTTTACAGTTGTCGCTTCTCGGGGGTGGTCACCCACATCGTAGGTGGTCGTCGCATTTGCGTGTGGAGTTACCTCACATGATCACCTCGCTCGCGGGCAGCTACCCTAGAAAAACTTGCACCAAACAACCTGATGCTTTGATACCACTTGTTAGGAAAAACTATTAAAAGTGAAATAATTTTTTTCACTCTGTGTATTAAAATGTGTTTCTCACCAAAGTACCAACTTGTTATCAAAAGTATATATTAACCAGAGTAGCATAAACATTAGAATAATGAATCAATCACTAAGTGAGATACCAAATTTTTATGTTGAAAATCTAATGCAGAAAAAATCACGAGATCGTAGTCCACTCAAACCTCTACTATCACTAATAATAATAGGTTTATAATAAATATTTTCTATAATAACTAAAGGATCAAGTTATAGAGCTTGACTCAATAATAACATATCATCATCCCCACAAATGAATTTCATAAAATAAAATAAAAAATTAGATCTCAACAAGTGGATATATCAGAAAAGCACTTCAGAAATGATAAATCAGGATTACAAAACTTATTATAAAAATTATTAATATAAAATTTAGATCAAAACCGATAAAGTTAATCTGCTAGATCTTCTTTTAATGTTAGCAAATTAGATTTGGGCTCCAAACCCAGCTGGACCCAACAGTATCTACCTGAGGTACATGTCTATTTGACTGATTATTCTAAGATATCGTTCATTGTTATGTTATGGTGTATTTTCTTCAAATGCTTATTTTAAGCTATTGTTTCATTGTTATGATATGTTGTGCAGTTCTCTTTTGTCTTTCACTTTTTGCAATTACATATTATACTCCATGAGTGCAAATACTGTTCTCGTTGCATGTCTGCAACCTCAAATATTTGGTCGTGGCTATTAATTTTAACAGCCTTGATTGGTATATCTGTTTTAACTTGTATGTGATTCGTGTGTCAGATCTTGGGGAGCTAACCTTAGAAGCACTAAAAATCTCTGCAGTTGTAGCCAAGTCCAGATCACTAAACCACACAATCCATCCATCTGTAAGAACCAAAGACCAGCAATGATAAAAAAAAAAAAAGGGCGGAAATCTATCGAATAAATCCCGTGGGCATCACCCAGCAAAAAGCCCACTGTACACGTTGCAATTTAATGACGACGCCGAACTCGAAAAGCATATAGAGAGCAATTCTTGTGCTAAGCTTGAAGTTATTTTGTGTGTAGCAGCATCGCCCGCTGCTGCTGCTGCTGCTGCTGTCTATGCATGCATACTGGCAATTTACGTAACTTCTGATGTATGTTTATGAGCTTTTTGCTGATCTTAGTAACTACACAAAGGAGCTTAGCAACATTATATACTAAGATGCAACTAGTAAATTTGTGAAGGTATTAATGTCATTTAAAGTTTTGACATCACTATACTAACATTACTCAACCCAATGAAATGTTCGTGAGAACCTTTGAGGGGTATGTGTGTAGTTTTCCTACAACTTACCACTCCCCCACGGCAAAAATCTAGTCGAAAACCTTAATGCCTCCAAGTTCGTCTTCGCACTGCCTCACATACTGCCTGGCCGCAGCCGCTTCGCCGGCGTCGCCATGATCCTTGGAGCAATGGGAGGAAGGGAAAGGGGGAGGCATGAGATAGCATGGCTCCGACGACATAGCCTGGCGGCATGGGAGGTCCGACTGCGTGTGCCGGAGCAGAATCCACGGCTGCAGGCCCCCGAGACCCTGCGCCACGTACCCGAACGTCGACCACGCGCTGGTGATCAGGGCGTCGCTGAAGCTCAGAAGCTCCACCTCCGCCAACGCCTTGATGTTGTGGCCTCGCTGCTCCGTGTGCTGCCGCCCCTCGTGGCTCGGCTGCTGCACGATGACCACCTCGCCGGTCGTCGTGGGATGCTTGGCGTACATGTCTCGGATCCTCTCGGCGTATCCCGAAAACAAGCTAGCGACCAGGACGGCCTTCGCTTTCGTGTCGGTCTTCGAGGCTGGTGCCGCCCGCTCCTGAAGGTTCACCGCCGGCAGAATGCCTCCACTGAGCGAGCAGTTGACGACCTGACGCAGCATGGACTCGAAAGGAACCGGGAAGTTGTCGAAGACTCGGATCTGTATGCCCACCGTCTCATCAGCCGCAGAAAGATGAGCACGGTAATAACTCGTGACGTAGTCCCACACGGCGTTGGTCGGGTGCACGAGATACCGAACGAGGTGGTGGAAGGTGGTCGCTCTCTCCAGGAAAAGCTGCCGCAACTCCTCCTCGTACTCTTGCAGCAGAAACAGGGACGGCACGAAGTAGTGGTCTGATTTCAGCAGCAGCCAAGGGACTCTCCGAAGCATCCTCTGCGCGTCGCCGCAGAAGAACAGCTTATCCCATTGGTTGTAGTACCAGGGCAGGTGGAGGTAGACGTAAGCCGGCAATGTAGCATTGGGAGAACCTGAGAGCATCTCGTCGTCGATGACCTTATCGCGGAGCATGTTGCCGTAGCTCTGAGGAGTCCCTTTGTCGAAGTCGAGGAAGTTGTGGACGGGGAAGTCGGAAGGCAGAACCCACGAGGTCCCCGGAAAGGGCTCGCAGAGAAGGTCGGTGAAGTCGCTGGGGATGTGGACCAGCAGAACCTTGTCGTTGAGGAGAGCGTAGAGGAAGGAGGAGACGATGGTGAGCACCCTGTTGCCGAGGCCATTGTGCGGGATCCAAACCACGTAGTTGCACTCCATGGGGCCGTTGCTGCGGCCGGACTTCAACTGCTCTATGGACTTGTTGTAGAGATCGGTGTTCGGAGCGCATTTCCTGTGGAGAGCTTCGTACGCTCGCAGCCTTCGGATAAGATAAGGCGAAGGAGCATGAGGTGACGCCTTGCGGTAGAGCATCGACTGGTATCGACTGAGGCAGGACTTGTCATCGAACTCAGGAGACAAGAGGCCGCCAAGGAGTCTGTCATTCGGTGCCTTGGACGAGCTATTTTTCCGACCTACATAGATAGATGTTCGACGAAATGCACAAGTGAATCGAGTTTAGCTATATATAACGATTAACTGCAAGAAAGAAAAAAAAAAGATAAAGCTAGAATCTTGGTTTTGTTATGAAAGGATTAAATAATTTGTTTAGCCATAATATTTGGATCAAGTAGAGCCACAACGTTATCGGGCTGATTCCATATCGATAGTGGTCAAAGATTCCACAACTTGTAATCCTTATCTTCCACCTCATCAGGAACTGCGAGGGGGATAACAGCAAATGTAAGCTGTCCTCCTCACTTTTCTGTTATTACTTTGAATCGTAAGCTCCAAAGTCAACCAACCGACCAAGCTTGACGGAAATAACGAGGTCGGTTGTGTGTGTGTGTATCTATATATATATATATATATATATACACACACACTAACATCTCGATTTGTTTTTATTTATAATTTTTATTGTCGTAAAGGGTCACTCGTCGATGTCAGAAGCTGCCATAGGACAATATGATTTTACAACAATTATTCGTTATTAAGATTGTTCAAACAGATTAAAAAAAGGACACAACAAAACAAAAGGAAGAAGACTAATTTTATGTTCAATAGGAGATTACATGACATGATCGAATATTCCATCAAAAAATTTCATAGAGATTTGTTAACTATATATTTTAAAATATAAATACAAATATATTGTTCCTTACAAAGAAAAAAAATCCCCGATTTACAGGATGTTATTTTTTTTCTATAACATTATATTCTGATTTTTTTGTAGTTTTTTTCTTTTCCTTTTAAATATCAAGACTATGAAAAAGAAAATTCGATTTTAATGTTACCTTACTTCACCATAACTTAGTCCCTATCTCTTTTTTTATTCCACTAACCTCAAATCTGAACAAAAACTAAATTTCCCTTACCTCCTCATTATTATAGTTTTAATGAAGTATATTTCTTTCTTTCTTTCCAAAACCTATATAAAAATACGCTTGAATTTACAGACAGTTCATAGAGCCTATCAAAAGTTGAAGGGAGCTAAGTTAAAAAAAAGATAATAACATTAGTGGAATCAATAAAGACAGAACGTTAACAACAAGAAAAGCCATATGAGAGTACATAGTCTCAAGATTGCCGGCCTCGTCAAACAATAAATAAAGCTTTGTCTTACAGATTCCGACTCCAAAAACTAGAGAGAAACCTAACAATCTCCAGTATTACCATCCTGCTAGAGAACTGGAAAACAGGATTCGTGTTTAGCTCAACATCCTAAGGAGGATACTATTAGGTTGTTGATTTCTTTTGCAGGCTAATTTCAAAACCAGCCGATGCTTAATGGGACGCTAGCTAGCTGATCACATCAAAACACCATTGTAACTTGTTTGAGATATGATAAAAAGGATAAAATCTAGTTCAACCATATGCCGAGTCGATCTAATACATTTGTTCATCTGTTTCCTAAGTGTATTCGATCTCTGAAGAAGAAGTGAACGGATGCTTAGTGTTGAGAACATGGTGATAGAGAGTTACCTATTCCGGCTACTGTACCAACTGGCCGCAGTAGTTCCCAAGATGGCGTCGTATGGGTTCCGACGAGGATCACCAACAGCACCGATACCAAGCAGGTGAGTAGGAGCACGCATGGCTTCAAAATACGGGAGCTGTGCCTCTCCGGCTGGGCTTCCAAATTATCCCCAGACACGTCCAAGCTTTGGTAGCTCTTGCTGCGTCTCGCCTCCATTTTATGTCGCCAAGACCCTCCTCAGGTATCTTATATCGGTGTGCCTCCGTCTTAACCTTGGTTTGATGCGATCTCGCACTTAAATTATTGAGGCTATATAAGGTCTTACCACGCTCGTCCGGTCTGCTCAGATCGACGGAGTGTCTTTATTAGTAGTCTACCATGATTGACGAAAGCACTTACAGAAGCCTAGCCAACAACGCAAGCGGCTCAACGTGTGATCCAATCACTTACACGTTGAATGAGCCAACTACAGGAATCTTGGAAGTATAATATTGAAAGGTCAACACGTACCTTGAGCGATCTAATCATGAAGTAGCCGCCGGGAGGAGATGTCCCTTCCGAGTTCTTCTCCAAAGAGAGGGAGAAGATGCGTCGACCGTAGTTTTCCAACTTTCTCTTCGTGGCATGTGCTATGAAGTTAAAGCATCTGCGGCCTATTCAATCGTCCTTGAACATGGATGGAGAGAGAGAGAGAGAGAGAGAGAGAGAGAGAGAGAGAGAAGGTAGTGATTTAGGACGAAGCTGGTGTTAGCAGTCACTCACTGGAGATGTCCGCCGGCACCGGGGAGGATTGTCATCGTCGAAGGAAAGAGACTGGAATAGGAGTGGCAGAGCCGGCTGAGAAATAGAGCTATGGGAACATCATGGGATTTGAATAGGAAGTGTGGATCCCTTGAAACATAGCAGGCAGATGACGAAGAACTGGAGAAAATTGAGGGGAGATAGAAAAGGAAAAGAATACAAAAAGGAAACGAGGCTGTATACAACTGTATGTGCTTGAATCGAGATCAATCACGTCAACTTGTCTTATAAAGAATGACATAATCGACTTTAATATGTATATACATATATATATATATGTGTGTGTATATGTATATATAAATATATATATATATATACACATATATACATATATACATAGAAAGTATATATTTATATATATATATATCTATATATTTATATGTATATGTTTATAAATATATATATATACATATATGAATTAATTAAAGTGTAACTAGTATGTTTGTGAACATAATTATCTTATGTTTCATTTGAGAACACTATATCACTATTCAAAAGGTTTTTACTAGTTAAATTGACCTTTGAACCGGTTTCAATGGGAATGTGAAATTTTGGGACTCTTTGATGGCAAAAATTGAAAAAAAAAAAAAGTTGTTCCGAGAAAAACCAAAATTGAAACATTTTTTTTCTAAATGATGCATTTAACTTTGTGTTTGAAGTGATAAATATTATGTTTGGAATTAATTAATATTTAATTATAATATTTTTGAACAGAATTATACTATGTTTTTATTTGAGAACACTATAACTCTTTTCAAAAGCTTTATGACTATTTGAATTAACTATTGAACCGATGTAAGTAGCAACATGAAAAATTAGGACTCTTTGCTGAAAAAAGAGGGGAAAAAAAGGTTAGACCCGAGAATTTTTTTTAAAAAAAATAATGCATTTAAGTTTAAAATGATCACACAAGATGTTTTAAAACTAATTAAAGTTTAATTGTGATTTTTTTTACAGAATTATTCTATGTTCCATTTGAGAGCACTATAACTCATTTCATAATTTCTGTGACTATTTCAAATTACTACTGAACCGATTTCAGTAGAAATTTGGACTCGTTGCTGATTAAAAGAAGGGGAAAAAAGGGTTGATCCGAGAAAAACCAAAATTGTGAGGGATTTTTTTTTAAAATGATGCATTTAACTTTTTTGTTTAAAGTGATAAATATGATTTTTTTTTTTTCACAGAATTATTCTATGTTCCATTTAACTAGTTTCAATGGAAATATGAAAAATTGAGAGACACTTTGCAGACAAGAAGAGGGGAAAATAAGGTTGATATGAGAAAAAAAAAATCAGAACTGTGATATATATTCTTTAAATGACACCTTTAACTCTGTTTAGAAAATGATAAAAAATAGGTATCACCCCTATCTTTAGCTAAAAAAAAAAAAAAAAGAGGGAGAGATCATCTAAATCATCCTAAAGTCAATTCACTCCTAATCCTTCTCCCCTAGCCAACCAGGATAGCCTCCAACAAAAGACTCTTATGGTTGTAAAAAAAAAAAAAAAAATTGAGAAGAAGTTCTAATCAAATTAAGATTTTAGACACCCTCAATCTTAAAAATCTAAAGGGTTGCAGTCACCTAGTCATGCCTCTGAACAGACACTAAGTTGAGAAGAGAGGCGAGAAAAAAAGAAAAGAGTTTGTAAGTTTAATAATGATTCTTTCTGCCTATTGCTACGTTACTATAAGATGTTTTCTGAGTTGTTGCCAGCTTTAAAAACTTCCAAGTATGCTTTTGATAATAGCAAGTAAAGGAAGAAGATGCAACCCTTGTTGGCCCCAGTTCAAGCTTTGTGCCAAGAGTCAAAAGAAGAGGAGATCAAAAAGGGTTCTGTCTTCTGACCATAGTCCCTTCTTCTTTCTTGAGTTTGAAGTAAAATTTGAGATATTTATGAAATATCTAGATGGGTATGATTTAAAATATCCAAATTATATTATAGTAGTGAAATTGATACCAAAAGACCTCTACTACACCTTCACCAATCGTTATCCAACTTGGATAAGATTTTTTTTCTTCCTTTTCTCTTTGTTATATGATAATTTAGATGGATCGACAAATTAATCAACATATGAAACCATTATCATAGGTTTAAAAAAATTTTATTCATATATGTGAAATAATATAATTTATTAAATATAAAAGAAAGAACTTACCGATATGTACAAATATAATAAGCCCCAAATGATATGACCGAGATTAATTAAAAAATGATAAATTTTGCAGTTATTAGATCCCCACAAGCCTGAAATTAACTCTAATTTCCCCTTTCTTGCCAAATTTTATAAAAATCATAGAAATTTATATGAAAAGTATATTTAATTAAAAATTTTATTGTTATAGGTATGGTAATCCAAAAAAGTTTCATAATACTTAACATAATAATTCGCATTATGCATTGGAAAATCATCTGAAGTGATACTAATCAATAGAAGTTTGTTTTGCAGGAACCAACCTAAGCTTTTTCTTTTTATTACCGTTCTTCCAAATTAAATGAGCACAAATATTAGTAGACTTTCTAGAATACATTGATTTAATTTTAAGGTGAAGTAGAGAAAAATGAGGATTTATCATCTTTAACTTTGAAATATGCCAAAACATTCTTTATTTTTATTCAAATCACTTAAGAAATAATAAAAAAACCATTTTATAAAATATAAAAAATATATAATGATGATATTTTTGAACAGAGTTACACTGTGTTCCATTTGTGAACACTATAACTCTATTCAGAAGGATGTTAACAGATTAGTTCAATTTATTATTGAACCGCTTTCAATGGAAATATGAAACATTGACAAAAAGAGGAAAAAAAAAAACCAACATTGTGAGGCTTTGTTTTTTTTTATTTAAATTATGCATTTAACATTGTGTTTAAAGTGATAAATATGATATTTTTGAATTAATTAAGGCTTAATTATGATGTGTGTTGTACGGAACTGTTCTATGTTCCATTTGAGAACACTATAACTTTTGTTCAAAAGTATTGTGACTAAGTTCAGTTTACCTATCAAACAGAGTCCAAATTGGAATATGAAAAATTGGGAGACTCTTTGCTGACAAAAAAGAGAAAGAAGAAAGAAAAGATTGATCCAGAAAACACCAAAAAAATATTTTATAATTTTAAAACATAACAACTAATAATGCATAGGTCTCACCGGGATTTGAACCCAGGTCGCCAGATTCAAAGTCTGGAGTGCTAACCACTACACCATGAAACCGTTTTCACATGCATTCTTGAGACTTTATCATATTAACCATTGTTTTCGTTTACAAGCTTGCTGTGGTCATCCTCTACAAACTTTTGAATTGCATGAAATGCAAACTCTGGTGGTTGACTTTGTGCTTCACGAGAAAAGTAAACGATGCAAAGGTGTATCATTTCGTCTCATTGAAGAAAAAAAGAAAAAAAATAAAAATAAGTTTAATTAAGTTTCTATTTGTGTCATTGCATATGATATATGATACATACTTAGCAGCACTAATAGAGTAAAAGATAAAATTAATCTTTTAGTTCATAATTATGAATTATTTAAAATAAAATCAAATAATTTTATTACTGATATGTATAACCACTTTATAAATATTATCAATGGATTGAAAGTCCTTGACAAAAAAAATTATATATATATAATTAATGAACAAGATTTTTGTATCACTTCTCAAGAGATAGGATCCAAAAGTAAAAAAAATTTAAAAAGCTAAAAATTTAAATAATCTTCTTCTTCTTGAAAAACTTATAGAATCTCTAACAATGTATAAATTGACATGTAAAGCTAACGAGAAAGAAAAAAAATATTTAAAAAAGAAAATATTACCTTCAAAGTTAAAAAAAATTTAGTAAAGTAAAAACTGAAGTGATGATGACACGTCACTTTTTATAAATAGATTCAAAAAGTTCTTTAAAAAAAAAGAAGACAAATTGGTATGAGTGCAAAAAGACAAGACAATGAATACCTACAATTGAATAAGAAATTATCATCTCAAAAGGTAAAAGAAGACATTGAGATAAATCAAGTGATTCTGAGGTGAATATACAAATTAATGAAGAAGAAGTAATAAATTATATCTTAATAGTTTTCAATAATAATTCTCTCAAAACTTTATCTTATGAAGAATTTATAATCTTAAATTATTATAATAAACATCAAGAATTACTGACAGGAGGAGAATGTTAAGAATAAAAAGATCTTCTTAGAATTAAGTCTTAGATTGAGGATATACATATTTATTATAAAAAATAATTTTAATGTTTAACATTTTTAAAATTATAAATAAGGGATACAAATTATAATCTAAAAATAACTGGATCTCTGTGAACACACACACACACACACACATAAAAACAAAAAAAAGGTGAAAACAAAGGTTCTCTGGGAAATTTGTCCTTTTTCTAAGTGTGAATATTTAGAAAGACTTCAACGCGGGTTATCGATCCACACATTTTTTATTTGATAGTATCGACCCTTTCGTTCTATTAAACTTGGCCGCGTCTTACCACTGCCACTTGCGGCAATCGGTGGTGGTCGTTCGGGGAGGATTCGGGAAAGGTAGTCTTCCCCCAAATCCTCGTCTAAACCCTACATTGTGATTCCTCTTTTTTCTGCTCCAATTTCCTTTATTTTCGGCAACATTGCATTAAAAAAGATTTCTGTAAATTTTTACGAAGATTTGAGATATAAAAGATGGTAGCTTCAACAGAAGAAGCAGCCGCGGCCGCGGCTGGCTCACTTCCGCCGCCGCATATTGGGAATGGCAACTGCGCCGGAGTTGCAGCGGAGTCCGAAAACCCCCAAAGCGATGTCGGACGGTGGAAGCATCGTGTCGATGAATACAATTCTAAGGTCGATGAGGTATCGTGGTAATACATTCAGTTAGATCCTTTTCTATGGCTTTTTGTTCCATATCCTTTTGTGGCTTGTTAATATGTTGTCGGATTGCAGCTGGAGCAAAGGGTGACTGAGGTTCTGGAGTACTATGCGACTAGAAAGCAACCAAAACCCTATAAAGGGAGCTCCGGTGGCAAGGTTAAGGACATGGATAAATTTAGCAGCGCTGCTAATAACAGTGGAAGCAATCATAGTGGTGGCAAGCTGGTTGAAGGGTGTCCAAGGGAAGTTATTTGCTCAAAGAGAATGCAGGAGCTCATGCGGCAGTTTGGCACCATATTGAAGCAGGCAAGCATTGACTTTGCAGTTGTTGTGCTTTAAGTTGATTTTTTTAGGTTTAGATGTATGTACATACATGAACTTAGATGTCAGAACAAATTAAAAACCAGTGAGATCCCTTTTTGAAAACTTGGTGCATTTCACTTAGAAGGTTGTTTTGTGGCTCCCTCTAGGTCCAAGTTTATTGCATAAACTTTAATAGTTATGGGTATTAGATAAGACGTAAGCAAATATACAATGGCCCGGCCCACACAAAAAATTCGGGGTCCTAGGATCAAATGTTTGTTTCTTGCTTTATGCTGCAATAAACTGCTTGCACATCATGCTTTTCCTTGTTATATCTGTTATTACTTAAGTGTAAACACACCTCGGCTGGAAGCAATTATGTACTCTATCATTCTTACTGCAACTTCTTCTAATTGTTCTCATCAAATAGTCCCTTGTTCTTTTTGTAGATCTCACAGCACAAGTGGGCTTGGCCATTCATGGAGCCTGTTGATGTTAAGGGTCTTGGCCTAGATGACTATCATGAGGTGCGATCCTTGTTTATCCTCCGCTACATATGCTTGCTTTCAATTATTTGTCATACACTTTGTCTTTCTATCATAAACGAGTGACTTGAAGTTGCTGGAATGAATTCTACATATGAAGCTGACCATCTTAATTCAATAGTTCATCTATATATTGAAATTCAAGTTTGAAATGTGCTGAAGCATATCTCATTCTTCTTCTTGATTACATATTCTATTTTTTATTGTGGAATAAATCTTAACAACATTTTTGTTAATCTTGAAAACAACCATGGCTTTCCTTATGTAAGTTTTAGATTTTTCTTTTTTTTCCTTTTGGCCGAGACATGAAGTATCTTTATGATTCTTGTATATCTCATGTTCTTAATTCGTGGTGAATAAATTTCTAGTACACCATTTTAGGATCAAGTAAAATCTTCTTTGTCGTTCTGGTTTGATCACTATAATAGTTTGTATAATCGAGTGCTCATTAAATTTGGGTAAACCTGTAGCTATTACTTCAATGGTCATATGAGGAATAAATCAGATTCATCAAATTTTCTTCTAAAAGGACTTGATTTCCTTCAGAAACTTCATTTAGCTTTAATTCTCTGCACCCTAGGTTATTAAAAGGCCCATGGACTTTTCTACAATCAAGAACCAAATGGAAGCAAAGGAAGGCAGTGGATATAAGAATGTCCGTGAAATATATGCTGATGTGAGATTGGTTTTCACTAATGCAATGACATACAATGATGACAGAACTGATATTCATGTTATGGCTAAAACATTGCTGGAAAAATTTGAAGAGAAGTGGCTGCAACTACTTCCTAAAGTTGTTGAAGAGGTAAACAATAAATTTCTAATTTCTGTTGCACTTTTTGTCACTTCTTGCTAGCAGTTCCTCTTTTGTATTTCTGCATGGATATGAATAGCTTTTGTCCTGTCCAGTTGCCACTTATCTCTCTTCAATATAAAAATTGTTTTTTTTCATTTTTATTCTTTGGTTTTCACTTGACAGGAAGCAAGACAAACGGAGGACGAGGCTTGGGATCTTGCAAATATGCAAATTTTTCAAGAGGCTTCTTATGAGAAAATGGCTAAAGATACCAGCAGTGAGGTACTCTTGAATCCACCTGTAGGCAGAACTCCTTGAGCAATGGCCATTATTTTGGAAGATGGAAATGATTTAAAGGGTAGTGTTGTTGGTGATGACAGTGAGGAATGCTTAAATGCTAGACCTGGATGGATTTGATTCTCTTTTTCCTGCACAAATTTTTTTTGGGAGTTTACTGGCTCATAGCCACAACTGGCCATTGTGATCAGCATTTCCAGTAGCATACCTGTCAATATGAACAGAATATTGTCTTTGAGAAATCCTTCAGTGTCTGACAATTTCTTTGTGATTAACTTTCAGCTTGATGAACTCAATTTGCATTTGGAAAAGCTAAGGGAGTTGGTAATACAGAAGTGCAGGTAACTATTTATTTATTCACCATGATTGTAGATTATATAGATATGAAAATTCTGCTAAATTATTTGAAACTCGGTTAATTAAATTTTCTAATATTTTATGAAAGTGAGCAGTGTGACAGGAAAATGGTTTTGAACTAAAAGTTAATGAGAAGAAAAAATTAATTTGCCCATTTCTTTATTTTATATTGAGAACTGCCTTTGTAAACAATTAGCAAGATGGCAGACCTGGCAAATGCGTTCCAGTCTTGCAGTATAGTTAGTCATGCTATGTAATGTAAGCTTAGACAGTTTGTATAGGGTGTGCAGTAGTCATGGTAACCCCGCTTTTCTTGGTTGGTAGCATTTTTTGTTGTGTTCCTGTTTTGTAAGACACACAAGTGATACAGGCTGAGTGGTGTAGCCATTTTTATGTGAAACAACACCATTTTCATGTGCCATTGTTTGATTTTGGCTGATGGCCTTGCAGCAAAAACATTAGTGATCGTAGCACCCTATAACCGCTAGGTGGCCTCAGACTAGATGCAGCCTTAGTTATATAACTAACGGGTGGTGTAATGTCTTTAGTGTGCCTGTTTTCTATTTGACAAAGTGCTAGATGAACATTGGGCCTGCACTATTTTTGGAAGTCCTTTATAGGGCGATTGCCAACCCGCTCTTGAGAGCTTTTTATACCTAATAAAATATAGTTGCTTTATATTATTTGTGATCTTGGTTCTCTTACCTTTTTTGTAAGTGATAGTGGCATATTACCCATGTGTTTGTCTTTCTAAACTTTTTTTCTTTGTACAAGTCCTTAGTGGATTCCATGAGGTTAAGGTATAGACTGATTCTTGTGAGTGAGTGTTGCTTGGGTGTCGCATGCCTTAGACAATCCCATCTAAGAATGTGATAGCAGAGCATAATAGCAGGGTGAGGTGTCAGTTACTATAATTTCTATCTCATCTTAGTAATTTCCATTGTCCAACATCAACAGAACATTTTTAAATCATTTAGTTGCTATTGTATTATGTAATAACAATTCTTATTTCTTGCTAATTACATGGACTAATTGTTGGGATTTGCTTGAGACGGTGGGCCTTGGTTCTGTGGTAACTTTGCCACTTCAGGACCTGGGAAACTAGGATTCAAGTCTGACAGAACAGTCTCTTTGAATATAGACGTAAGAATGCGTACTTTGACCATTCCTAAATCCCATATTGACGGGAGCCTCATGCATTGGGTTCGCCCGTTTGAACTGTTGAGATTTACCTGTAGATGGCATCTCAACAATAAATGCAAACTTTGTATGCAAAAGAGATGGTTGACCTCTCAAATATGACTGCCTACATTTTTTATAAATGAAGGACTGCATTTTTGTCTGAAACGGGATGGTACGACTGGTATGTACTGGTTTGATGGCTTCCTGAAACCCAAACCAGCCTATTTCAGGTAAACTCACTTTGGTATAAGGTGTACGACCGATATGCCTATTGTATCGGGTGGCACAGCAGAAATTCGATCGGTACCACTTATTAATGGTCCAATTTCGACCAGTACCATGTGCTAAAGGTTAAATTTGACCATTGGCCTACTTTAGGGGTTATTTAACTTCCTCTTGGCTCCTCCTATCACTCACTCTCATCGTCTTTCTTACCCTCTTTCTTAATCTCAATTTCACTTCTCATCCTCTTTCTCACTCAATTTCAAATTGTGATTGGTGGAGGTTGATTTGGATAAAAGAGGCTTGGGATCTTGAGATCAGGTGGAAGTTGTCTTTGATCAAAGGTGGTATCACCTAATGTCTGTATTTTTTTTCATAATTTTTATGTAATTAGCCTAAAATTATTGGTGATTACTGATTAAAGATTAGTGACTAAGCAAGCCTAATTAGAGGTATTTTAGCATAAAAGAGGATCATCAAAAATATAATAATTTCTACTTTTTGATCCTTATAGCTTATAATTTCTATTGATTTTTTAGCTCAGATCTACCTTATTCTTATTTAATTTGAATTTATATACCAATCTAATAGAAGAAATGACCTTGAAATAGTTTTTTATTTCAAATTCGGCTGATTTTTCAGGCATTTTCTTGAAATTTGGATACCTAGCCCTGTGCCATGTTTTGATATGTTGGTACGGACGTGTGTGTACCAATCCAGCCATTGACTGGTATACATGATCTAAAAAGATGTCAATCTTTGTTGTAATATTCAATTCTTGTTCCTTAATGTGGGATGAACAAAGGATTTTCTAGTAATAATGCTCATCAACTTTTCCAAGTAAGCTCTTTCTTGCCTTGCCTTTAAGAGACCTCAGCATTCTTACCTGGTGTCTAGCTATGGCCTATTTCTCAGACAGGACAGCCATAAATGTCCAATGTTTAGAGTCTTGGATACAAACAAATGCCCTTATGTAGAAATGAAATTATTTATAGCACATCGAAGAATCCTGAAATGTTATTCCATTTTCTAACCTCAAGCATGCAATTATATGCAAGTAAGCTGCCTACGTTGCTCCATAAAATAGAAAATAAAATAGTTCACAAAACAATTTTGTGTTTATTGTTTTGAATAAACATGAGGCAGTGAATTAGGTTGATACAATATAGTAAAGCTAAAATATCATAAACTTGAATCCTTCTCAGTGAGTTTTTAACTTATAGGTCTACTTGAGCTAATTAGTATTACTATTAGTTTAATAGAATCTATATGAGTTTGATTATCTTTCAGACTTTAGGATCTTTGTTTAAATGGATAACACATAAATTCAACTCTCAAAGACAAGAACCTTTGTTTATGACTTCAAAAGTGGTATTTTAATGCTCAGATGTGTTTACTGTTGCACTTGAAAGCCTTTTGTATAAAACATATTGTAGTCTTGGAAGCTGCTAATATTATGTAAAATACAGTATTAATCGGGCTGTCTTCACTCTCTTTATGAGGAAAGGCTTGACTATGATAGTATGATTCTAACAAAGAAATTTTATCAGAATGTTCCACATGATGTGGAGTATGGGGATAATGAGATCCTAAAATTAGCTATAATCAGTATTCTCCTGAAAATACAGTATAAAGAAAAGAATCTTTTTTTCATTTTTCATGAAATATATTGTTAATTAGTCGATTACTTCCCTTAACTTTTCTTGGGGACATGATATCCTAATTTTAGTTGTACTCCGAAGTATTTAGCATAATATTTTTTTTAATTAACGATAACCTTTGTTGACTGGCATCAGTTAGGTTCATACTTGACTAACTGCCTACTTTTTTAGGAAAATGTCGACAAAAGAGAAAAGAGAACTTAGTGTTGGCCTGAGCTCTTTGTCTCCTGAAGATCTTAACAAGGCTCTAGAAATTATTGCTCAAAACAATCCTATCTTTCGAGCTACAGGAGAAGTGGTGGATCTTGATATGGATGCACAGGTTGTTTCTTATGCATGTTTTGAACTCTTCTTAAGATAATCTAATGTCATGGCAGATAAAGATTTTTCTGTGATCCTTTATTGTACCATCAATTGGAATATTATAGCTATATCCAATATCTAGCTGGTTAATCAATGGTTATCTTGTGCTCTTTGTTTAAAAAGAAACCATAGATAGCGAATATCCAGTTGAACAGCAGATCACTTGCTGGAAAGGGAGCAAGGTGTCATCTAATGAGGCTTTTAGATTTGACATTTAATGTTGCTACCATATTGAACATTTTCCTCTTTTGCCGCTATCCTTTGGTTTTAGATAAAATTGCATTCGTTTGTTTCATAATTGTGCCTATTTTGATGGTTCACCAAACTCTTTCATTCTAGTCCTTAATCTGGAAGGGAGCATCAGCAACATACTATTTTATATAAACTAAAAACTTTCTGAAAACTGAAACTTTTCTTTGTACAGCAGCCCTACTGATAAAAAAATTGTGCAATCTGTTGCACTCTTTTTTTCTTTTTGTGCAGAGTGAAAGCACATTATGGAAACTCAAATTGTTTGTCAAGGGGGCATTGGAGCTTCAGGCAAAGAACTCTGCAAGCAAGGAAGATGACACCATAAAGCGGAAGAAGGAGATATATGATGCTGGGGCAAAGACTGCAAGGAAGAGAAATAAAAAGATCCACTCATTGTGATATTTTATGAGTTGAGTTCATATAAGTTTTAACTGCTACCTCAGTGATACTTCAGCTGCTGAAGTGCAATTTAGATAAAATTTTAATGAGCCTCTTATTGCCTTCAGCTGCTGCCTGGAAAGCTAGATGGATTATTATGAGCACAACTTTGTTTACCTTCGCAAAACTGTCGTCACAGTAAACAGAAGAATTGAATTATATATAAACTGTAAGATTATTATTATTTTTTTAGATTTGCGTACAGAGTAGGATGAATTATTTGGTGGAAAGGTTCCTGAAAACATGACGTGCTGCTACTTCTGGGATGTTAACTCCTATGTCTTTGATTCCTGTTGCTGGATGATTCTTGGTGTCTGAGGAGTTAGCACGATATGGTCCGGCCTGTATGCGTAGGAGCAGCTTAGCGGACTTGGAGCTCGGGGAAGATATGAGGGGTCTACTGGGCTAGGAGGTGTTATGGTCGTTCAGTGGTTTTTCCCTCGTTCCGTGATCAGATACCTGTAAGAAAAGACCTTCGTCGAGGAGAGGGCCTCCCAACGAGATCCCTCCGATGGCTAAGTTAACTTTGTGGATGGGAGTATCTCCGGCACCTTTTCGGCATCGGAGCTTCCTTTTGTATGTATTGTGAGAGTGGGGAGAGTCCCCTGAGAGCTCCATAAGGGTGACTTTCCCATCAGTCTTTGCAGCATCCTTCGTTGGGGTGTTTGCTGCAGGCACCGTCGGCAGCTGTCCACACAGTGGATGGGCATGTCACATGTGGTTCATGCCCTATTGTCGTGCAATCTTTGCTGACCCACAAGATTTGATGGAGATTGCACGACGCCCGATGATGCTGTGCATCGAGCTTCTCCCCCTATTATGGTACGTTGTTCGTGGGTGTCAGGCAGTACATCGTGTGCTTAGTCAATCGGTCCCGCTCCACGTCGGGCCTGTCTAGGCCATATCGACCGATTATGAAGGGAGCCTATTATTATCCCTATCAATTCAATAGCATCAATGATAGCACGTAAGCATATCCTTGCATAAGTGGGTTTGAAAGATGAATTGATGTTAATTTTTATGCAATTAAATTGTGCTAAACTATAGTTTTTTTCTTGACTGGACGAAGAATTGATTGGGGATGATGACGCAGGTTGCATCACAATCTAATCACATGTGAAGAAGACCCATAAAACACATCAATGTGAGGTTCATGTAATAAACTGACATAATATTATATGATTGTCGTGCACTAATCATATAATATTAAGGATTTAAAATGTCATTCGATAACTTTTTATTTGCAAGAGGTATTTATGTTGCATTCATCTGTTATATGTATATTATAATAAAAACCATATAATGTTATAAAAATAATTTTTGTAACATAGTAGAGGATGATGATAAGGATGACGATAATAAAAAGATGCATGTTAGCAGGTTGAGCGAGAGAGACAGAGACATGATAATTTTTTCTTTCATCTTTATGATAAAAGAAAGATACTAATATAGTTTAACAATAGGTAAATATCTTTTTTTAAAAAAAATGAACGGGACCTAGAGTGGGAGGAGGCGGAAGACATCCGACCTGCTCGAAAAATTATCGGGGGAAAAAGGAGGGTTGAAGGCAGGAAGCGTCGGTGCAGCCGGTGTTGAAGGCAAGAGAGATCATCTACAACACGAAGGAATGAAAGCCACGGAAAGGGTAGCAAGAGATTGCAAAGGAATCAGAGAGGGTTAATACCCCTACCCCCCAGCACCGGTTGGCACTTCACATGCCCAAAAAGTGGGATAGCTCATCATGACGCTTTGCATTTCTCGCTTCGCGCTCCGCGCTTAATAAGATACTACACAGACCACGCATCACCTTTTGAAGGGTATTGATTGATGAACGAATCATCATCAATCCCAAGAAAAAATCGTCCCATCGAAAAATAAGTGGCGTAACATCCTTGACTGCCCGATGTGGAGAAGCGAGCTCTCAGCCTCGCCCAAGGACTTTCGGTCTCGAGCATCTCCAAGTAAGCTCTCAGCCTCACCTAAGGGCTTGCAGTCCCGAGCATCTCCAAGCGAGCACTCAGCCTCGCCCGAGGGCTTTCAGTCCCTAGCATCTCCAAGCGAGCTCTCAGCCTCGCCAAAGTGCTTGCAGTCCTGAGCATCTCTGAGTGAGTTCTCAGCCTCGCCCAAGGGATTTCAGTCCCGAGCATCTCCGAGCAAGCTCTCAGCCTCGCCTAAGAGCTTTCAGTCCCGAGCATCTCCTAGTGAGTTCTAGGCCTCACTCAATGGCTTTTAGTCTTGAACATCTCTAAGTGAGATCTCAACCTCGCCCATCTCAATCTCAACTATTCCCCCAGCGAACCTGTCGCCCTGCCCAAAGGCTACATTAGTGGTTGCATGATAACCACACTTACTTTAGGCCGACTAATGGTCAGGCGACGCAACTCCACGTAGGCATGCAGATCGCCCCCACACTAGAACTCCGGACCCAAAGGCCTTTCCTCATGTTTCCACCAAAACCCGGGAAGCCTCCTCTTGGGTGGGTGGGGAGGGTTGTTGTGAATAATAGGAGTAATAATGGACCCCCTCCTCAATCGACCGACGTGGCCTGGGCAGACCTAACCTAGAGTAGGATCAAATGACTGGGCACGTGATGGGACCCCTGACATCCATGAATGACATGCCATAACAGGGGGAGAAGCCTGATGTACAACATCATTGGTTGTCGTGTCATCTCCACTAAATCTTGGGGATTAGAAAGGATCGTACAACAATAGAGCAGGAACCACACGTGACACGCTCATCCGCGGTACGGATAGCCGCCGACGGTGCCTATAGTATTAAACATCCTAGCAGAGGACATGACAAATATTGATGGTAAAGGTACGATCGACCATGGGCAAACAGGTATAAAAGCTCCCCCCGATGTGAAAAAGGAGAGGATGATCCAAAAACTTCACTCTTGCAATACATAAAAAGAAACCTCCGACGCTGGAGAAAGACGATAGAGATATACTCATTGTCAGTACTAACTTAGCCATCGGAGGGACCTCGTCGAGAGGTTCCCCCCACTCGATGAAGATCTCTTCTTACAATAGCCCGGCCGCGAAACAAGGAAGAAGATCCCCTACCACTACGACGATCGGAGCCGAGCCGTCTCCTCACGCCTTCTCCAAGTTCCTTACTCTGTTGAGTTGCTCTTGCACATGCGGGCCGAATCACATCGTGCTAACTCCTCGAGTCCGAGAGATCATCTAGCAACAAATTGATGTTAATTTTCATGCAATTAAATTAACTAAACTACACCTTTTTTGAACGCTGGATGAAGAATTGATTGAGGACGACGACGCAGGTTGCATCACAATCTAATCACAGGTGAAGACCCATAAAACACATCAATGTAGGGTTTATCCAATAAAGTGGCATAATATTATATGATTGTCGTGGACTAATTATATAATATTAAGGATTTAAAATGTCATTCGATAATTTTTTATTTGCAAGAGGTATTTATATGTATATTATAATAAAAAATGTAATATTATAAAAATAATCTTTGTAACAGTAGAGGAGGATGACGACAATAAAAGATGCATGTTAGCAGGTTGAGAGAGAGAGAGAGAGAGAGACATATGATAATTTTTTCTTTCATCTTTACTATAAAAGAAAGACACAAATATACTTAACAAAAGGTAAATGTCTTTGATAATAAATTAAAAAAAATTGAGGATCAAACCAAACCGATTGAGTGATCGGTTCTTAGTTTTTTTTTTTTTTTTTTCTCAATCAAATCATCCGATCTGAACCGAACTATTATAATTGTGGCTTTCACAAAGGTTCCCAAAAATCTCAGATGGTTACTCTTTTACTAATACTCAAACAACACGCAGTTGTTTTCATTTGGATTGATGAGCTCAAGATCTGAAGGAAACCTCTCCATCCAAAAGGTGACCATCTTAGTCAATCTACTCCTAAGAGCAGCAGAAAACAACAAAATGATTAATCTCCTTCTCCACATTCATATGCTAACTTCATAAATTTGGTTTGTGTTAGATGGTATGCAACTCTGATAACATTCCTTTGCAACAGCAGAGAGTGAGAGAAAGTAATGGCAGCAACCCCGACGATCGAGCAGAGTCGATATAGCATGCTATGACATCACAGACCAACAACACTCTATAAAAATCAAGAACTAGGCAGCAAAAACCCAAAAAAAAAAGAAAAGCATTCGAAGAACTTGAACTAACAACATATTTATGGATTTGATTCGCACTGGGAGTTGGAAGACTGATTAATCCAAGCAGTAGTAAATGTGTTATGGCAGAGTTTGTAAATGGGAAACAGACCACTGTAGCCTACCCTTTACTTGTGTTAGATAAAATAAATCCAGCTTCTAAAATGCAATTTTCACCACCAAGAGAAGTATCAAAATTGAATTGTGTTGAATCAAAGATAAAAGTTCATGATGATAGCAAATTAAACTCGAAAGAGTCTGATGATTAGAAAAAAAATATAATAGTCTAAAGATGGGCCAAGCCATCAATCAGTCTTGTTCTTGGCTAACTTAGAACAAACAGTGAGGTCATCACAAGTTTCTTGGTGTCAAGATACTGTCCAGATATTAGAAAGATAAAAAAGCAAAAAAGTAAAGTAATTGGAACAGTGAGTCAATTTTTAAAATGCTCAGGAAAGAAGCAGAAAGTTATCAGCTACCAAAGATCACCGTAAGAATGCATATCGCTTTGGTCATATGCCGTCTTCTGCAACCGAAATGGCTGAAGAACCAAATCAAACAAATAGGGAGAAAACTGAAAAAACAGAAAATAAAAAGATGATTTATTGTTGTTATACACACACACACACACAGAGAGAGAGAGAGAGAGAGAGAGAGAGAGAGAGAGAGAGATCAAAAGAGAAAACATATCCATTAGTAAAACTGACATAATGATCCTATCGGAAAAAGAAAAAAGTAAGATTGCAAAGCCTTCCACCTCAGACAACAACAAGGCCACACAGCTTAGCCTGGTCTGTGGAAAGGAAAGGTACCTTGAAACCATGTTGTGGCCGTCGACGAGGTGTAGCTTCAAATCTGGAGTTGGCCTGGACCTGAATTTGATTCGTTATTTTTCAAGGAGAGATCGGGAAATTGAGAATCAAGATCTCTGCCTCTGCTGCGTCCGTGAGGAGGAGGTGGCTGTTGCTGCTGCTGCTGTTGTTGTTGTTGATGATGATGATGATGATGATACAAGGCTCGAAGACGAGAAGCTTCTTGCCCCAACACATCATGCTGAACTGTGTCATTCGAAAACAAAACTATCTGTTAATTTGCCGCATGACTTCTCGGTCGGTAGGTAAGTAGCAGTAGTCAAAGAGATAGTTTTATAAAGTCAAGAAAGATGCTTTTTTTTTTTTTTGTTTGTTCCAACACACTTTTGTCACTGGCAGCAGCTTAAGACTCGGTTGTTCATAGGTTTTGACTTCTCCAACCACAAGGAGGAAGGAGACAAGTTGGTGGCGATTTCTATCACATATATATTAGTTGAATCCCAACTCTAAGATCAAAAGCATTATATGCAATGCAAAAAAAAAAAAAAAATTATGATATTGTTTTATAATCTTAATCTCGAGACTTACAGCATTTAACAAGATGCTCATGGACAAGGCAATCCAATCGTTGCTTCAGGGTTTTGTTTTCTAAGCTCAGTATAAAGTTCTGCTGATCCAAAAATTGCAGCTGAGCCGAAAGCTCCAGTTCTTGTGCCTGCAATGTATGAAGACATAGCCAGTAGGACAAGGATCCGATGGTTCCACGAAAACTTTTCAACTTTCTTGTTAATAAAAGCTTACCTGTAACGCTTGAACATTTCTCTCCAGCTCTGCAATGTATTGCAGCTTGCGTACTCGGGATCTTTGAGCAAATTGCCTGTGATAGATAATAGAATCAGAATAAATAGATCACGTCTGGAAAACCACAACAACATCATAGTAGACGTCTATTCAAATGACAATGTATTTATTTCTCCATCGACAAAAAAAAAAAACATTGCGATGCCTGCGGTGGTCGATGATGGGAGCATAAGAAATAAAAAAAAAAAAAATCCATGTCCGGTTGACTACGCTTAATGCATAGACAATATATTTTTTTTTCAACTGAAAAATTGGGAAGCAAAATGAACGTTCTATAAAATAAATATTCGATATGCTGCTAAAATAAAAGCATCGTTACTGTTTAGCTCGCTTGGTTTCCATGTCCGATTGACTACGCCTAGCCTGAGAACCTTCCCTTCTATCAGAAGAGCCTATCAGGTCTTGGCTGTGGACTTGGCCTTCCGTAATGGTAGATGATGAAGCATGGGAATTCTTTGTAGCAGCTGCAGTAGCTGAACCTGCAAGTACAAGCTTGTCCTTCCCTCCCGATGGAGGACTGCTACTTGGATGGGCGATCATGTTGCTGCTTTGGAACTGCGAGCCGATACTTTGAGTTCTTCCTCCACAAGAATTTACATCCATATGATAAGAAGATATGCGCTGCATGTCCTCGGAATAGTCGACTTCCTGAGATCCCCATGAAGGAGCTGCAGTTAAGGTCCAGTGCTTGCTACTCTCGTGGGCGTTCCATGAGAAACTAGACGTCTCCAAGTGTGCAAAAGAATCACTAGATGAGCGCCTATGAGCGCCTCTCGTCACAGGCGTCTCGGGTTCATCAAGGAGGTCATCAAACCATGAAGGCTGTTCCTCGAGAAGAAAGCTCTCGGAGGCAGCACGGTGATGCGTCGGCAACCCCTCCCTAGCTTTCGTGCAGCCCCTTGAATCGATGAGATTACTGTAGCTGTTGTCCGCACAGGATGTGGATGGAGTTGGAACGAGACGTTTCCAAGGAAGAAGAGAATGCACCGGGCAGGACTGGGAGCCTCCGGAGTGGGGCGCCGCTTGTGAGTTCGACATCGACCTAGCGGAATCCAGATCTGTCACCATCACAAGTATGCGTCCATCGTCAAAGATTGGAGAAGAGCATGGATGTGTTTGATGAACTGGAACAAACCGAAAGCAAATGATCACATTCTTTTCTACGGAATTCCATTTATTCCGTCTTTTTAAACTGATGATCACATTTATTAATCTGATGGAATCAATCGATTGATCAATCCATCTCGATGCATCGTCGCAACACCGAATGCCAAGCATGTCCTTCTCAAGAAAGAGATTGCTCTTGCATAATTGGCGCGGAATTGCGATAAAAAAGGTCGAAACTTGAAACGAAATCTATCAAGTAGCGAGTTTTCTTCTGGAGAATACATCACCAAAAAACATCGAGGAATGGGGATTGCAAACCAATGAAACGGAAAGAGGAAAACAAGCGTACCACATCGAATTTGCAAAGCAAGGAATCGGAGAATGCACGCGTCCGTGCAGATCGATTCCTTCTCGCTTTGGTTCAAGCTCTTTGGCTTGGGAATCGAAGGGAGAAGGGGGAGGGGGGTGGGGGGTGGACTGAAATGGGCAGAGCCAGAATCGACCTCAAAATCTCCAAACAACATTAAAACAAATGGTAAAACAGCAAAAAAGAGAGAGAGAGAGAAGATGGAGCAATCGCGAACGAATTCGTCGCCTGCGGCCGCGTCTTTCGTGGTTTGCGAGATGTACAGCTTTTGTATGGCTTATCCAAAAATAATAAATAATACCAGCTAAGCATGACTTATTTTTTGGGGGATTTTATTTTCAGATTTTTCACATTTCCCACCATTTGATTCATTCCCTCGTCTTCGATTTTTCCATTTGGTGCCCTTATTTTTCTGTAATATCTTATATATGTCCCGATAAATTAAATACACCTCCCATTCCCAATAAATTAGGACTCAACTTTGCTCTTTGCATATATAGGTTTGGATTTGGCTTTGCCCTTCATCTCCCTTGCGTTTGACTTCTAAAGCTCCTCTACCCTCCCAATTGGGAATTAGCTCTTTTCGCTTGAAGTATAAAATTTATAACATGTTATATGTCATGTAATTTTTTTTTAATATTAGGATTAAAATAAAATAATATTGATCGGATTTATCATGCATATATTTAGATGCCCTCTAGAAAGATCTATGTATGATCTCATATGTAGAGGTATTGTCCTTAGATTCAAATATGGTAGTAGAGATATTGATTTGCATTGAGAACTATACACTCCTCATCTCTTCCTATTTTTTCATATGATAGAGACCAAAGACTATGAGAGATGAATCGTAATTTTCTAATGTCACCTATCACATCTAGTGCGTACATGTTGCATCTCTAAAAGGTTTTATATATTTATAGACGAAGAGTACAGGGTCTAGGGTAAATAATTAAAAGAGTTACTCCCATCAAGTATATCACCTAAGGAATCGTACTATAATATGAACTTCCTTTCTATTGGATAATATCTGTCTTAAGACTCAAATTAGTTATATTATAAATCTTATTCAATTATATATATATATATATATAGAGTAAGATTTCACACATCTTTATGAAAATATGATATGACACTTTTATCTCTCAAAAGAAGAAGTATGACTTATATGGTCAAAAGATAATATGATGAATGAAACTCTTTTGTAATGAAATTTATATGATATTTTAAATTATTAAACTGATGTAACATGAAAAATGTGCTTTGATGTGCATAAATTGTTATTCAATTTTTTTATTTCAAGGGATATTGGATGGTGCCCTACCTATTGTGCACTAGTAAAAGCGATCAACATGCTTCCTATATTTATTTTTGCATCCTTAGTCAAATAGATGACCCTGCTCAACACTCTCTTCATCTTCATTTATTAACCATATCATTACTTCAACAAACCTGCATCAACTAGCATTAAGATATTACCTCGATCCTATATATATATATGTATATATATATATATATATAGAGAGAGAGAGAGAGAGAGAGAGAGAGAGAGAGAGAGATCCAATACATACGGAAGTAAAGGACGGCATAAACTAGCATTAAGATAGGACCATCTGAGCTCGATCCAATACATAGAGATAGAGAGAGAGAGAGAGAGAGAGAGAGAGAGATCCAATTCATACGGAAGGAAAGGACGGCCATTGCTTTCCTTTGGGTGGTAGTACTGCCCTTTATGAAGTCGGTAGGAGATGTGAATGAAAAGTAAAATAGACAAGTTGTGGATTCTACCACAACCAAAATGGATTCGTAGTGGGTTTGGCAGAAGCCATTTCCCTGACACTAACTCTGGCTGTCAACCAATCAAGTTAGCAGCAAATCATCTTGTTGATGGACAAAGTTAGGAGATTTCTTGGTTAACAACGTACTGCAGCTATGAGAATATCTCACATTTTTCTCATGTAGTATTTATTATTCATTGTGTATTAAGAAGTTCTCATAGTCTCTGCTAGAAAGAAAGTAGGAACTATAAACCTCAAATTGTGTTACTACCAGAAACACTTTACTTGAGTTTAATAATCTTTCTTCTTTTCCAACCCTTGCAGACCAACTTTTTTGAAAGCCTGTGATAGGAGTCTCCTTTCACCAACATGACAACTAAGAATGAGTTGACTTGTGGATAAATGGAGCTGCTTCCTCTTTTAAGCCTTAGCTGTCTGTCTCCATTTGGTAGTCAACTGTCACCAAGGAGTGCACACCTTTTTACAATAGATTGCTGCTATTCTTCTTCCTCCTCCTCCTCCTCAAACATCTACAAAATCAATATGTTTGAGCTGTGGACTAATTTTCTCAATTTCCTTCTCTATTCGGAAAAATCTTTCTCAACCGGAAAGCCCAGCATCTTCGCCAAAAGATTTTGCCACTTTATTCATCTGGTGCTGTTATATATAATTTTATGAATAACAAACAACACTCCAGGGAATGTGTACTTTTGTCTTCGAAGTAGTAGTGATCAGTAAACAGCAAAGAAGCTATTATTTAGCTTAAATTTCCTTTCGTTGTTTAGTTGAACGGATCAATAAGTAACAAAAATTATGTGCATTTTGAGACCGAGAGCATGTTACTCAGAAGGCCATAAAAATTTCTCTTTAAAATAAAAAAAAAATGATGAATCTTGAATTTATAGTCTTTCTATTTCCTTTTTTCTTTAAAAAAAATTGAGAATGAATAGTATATAATATAAGATTGACTTTTTTCTAGAAAAAAACTATTTGGGGAAGACTGCATATTTTGATTTTTTTTTTCTAATTCTACTTCAACAGGGAACCTCGTGCATTTGATTGATATTTTTAAAATTCCACGTACCAAATTAGTAATTTACAACCTTTTTTTTTTCCGATCTCAATGAAAGGAAAAGAAAAAAAAAAAGGAAAACCAAATCTTGCCACACGAAATCAAGTCAACGCGGAAGGCGCACACCCCATATAAATGCGAGAATCCTGTCCCGTTATTTGACAATTCCGAACGGGAATATCTACAGAATCCGATATAATGGACCGCTACCTAACAATCCAGCAAGCCATCCGAACACTTCTCATCCCATTCCTACGCACCCGTTCTCGTACCAGCCTTGTTGTTCGGGAAACTATTCGGATCTTCGTGGGTCCCAGTTTTTGATCGAAACAATGGGTAATTGTTTCATGTCGCAGAAGTTACGCCATTAATTTATTATGTGTTAAAGGAAGCTCCTTTACAATAATAATAATAGGTTTAAGACCATTTTAAATGCTCGCCCTTCGAAGCCAAAGAGTCTTGTCGACCTTTCCAGTTCTTTCTTCGAAGTGGGGATTCGCTCCTCTCTCGCTCTCCCTCTCTCATCCCTCTTCTCTTCTTCCCCTTCGGAGCATCCCTCGTTCCGCTGTGAGCGCGGGGGTGCTTCTTTAGTCGTCGAATCGAAGGCGGGTTTGCAGTTGTTCCGATCGTTCTCCGCAGCTGATGGGTTCCAGGTAAGCATTTGCTCCGACCTCTTGCTGAGTAAGTCGAGTTTTTATTCCGGATTCTGGAAGAGGCCGATGACAGGGGATTTGCTTGTTCTTTTCATTTTCATTTTTTGTTTTATTTTGGGTTGATTTTAATGGTTTAAAATTAGCCATGATGGGGTTTCTTCCATAAGGAAACCTTTTTACTTCTTTCTTTGTTGGGGATGGCAAGCGATGTGGAAGGTTCGCTTCTTGTTATCAGCCATGCATGCGCATTGCTGAACCACCAAACAGTGAAAATTTTTTGGTGTTTAAAGAGGTTTTGTTGTGCGTCTGATCTTTGTCTGGCTGATGTCCAAGTTGGAACCTTGTTTCAGTTTTTCCGAAATGTAGTACTTGCATTCTTTTACTTCTTCTAGAAATTGTAATTGGCTGAATAATTAATTTTTTTTATTTAATCAAAATATAGCATGTATGACAACCTCGACTAGCATCAGCTTCTCTTACCTTTTCTTTAAGCAGTGCAGTATTCTTGATTTTGATCATTGTAAGTGGTAACATGTGTCGTGTTTTTTAATCTTGGACTTGATTGGTGTTGTGTTTTAGCATGGAAAGTTTTGTTTTATAATTACTCATAATGAGACATTTTTCATTCTTTTACCCGTCTAATTTGTTGATCTAGCTAGTTCACGTGAATCTGGATTTCACCTCAGTGGGCTGTCTAATATATAGAGGATAATGCTGCCACTGAATCTTTGTCTAAGTCACAGAGTTTTGAAGAACTGTTTATGTCGTGGCAGTTTTCTTGCTCATTTGGCGCAACTTGTCATGCCGATGAGACATCTCTTTTAATAATCATCTGGATCATCTTAAAGTTAAAACCATCAATTCATTCCTAGTTTCCGGTCAATGAGCTTAAGTTTATGAATTAATTCATGCCTAGTTTCATATGGTTTTATGAATGAGCTATGGTTTTACATAATCATCTGGATCATATAAAACCATTAATTCATGCCTAGTTTATGGTCGACGATCTTAAGTTTATGAATTAGTTGGTGGGAAGCTACCGGACACATCTTTGGCTGAATGGAATGATTTTTAGTGTTATGACAAATCCTCTTGGGTTATTTTCGTGTGCTCTTAATTTTAGCTGTGTATTAAGTTGTAGAACTTAATTATATTGCATCCAGTCCTCAGAAGTTACAAATCATCTACACCTCAGATCAAATTCAAATGATTCTTTCTCCTCTGGGAGTGTAGTAGTTTCTTATTATGATATAAAACCTGTGATTAGTTTTAGAGTGAGATGTTTGATTTTAGAACATAACACAATGTTAATTTTGTAATAGTTATTGCTGAATAAATGGTCAAGGCAATGTTTTGACAATGGAGGAACATTCCATAACACCTACAGTGCAATTAGGTACTACTATCTCTTTAGTTACCAGTGATTTAAAAAGCGTTAGGCGCCAGGGTCCCAAAATGCTCGAGGCACTAGGCGCTCGCTCGAGTAAAACGATGTGCTAAAAATATATAATATAATTAATAAATATGATTATTTAAATAAAATATAATATTAAATTAAGAAAATCTAAAGTACAAACTACAAAGTCACAATGTCACATTAACAAAAGTCTCAAAATTCAAAACAATGAAGCTTTACATCAAAGTCATTCATCAATATTATTGTCATTTTTAAACAAATCATCTTCATTGAGTTCGTCCTCCTTTTGTTGTCCTTACTCTTCTTCAAAATATGTTTCATTCTCTATGTTTTCAACAATAGTAAGAGCCTAGCTTGATGCTGTTGCACTCATTTTTTTCTTCGTCATCTGTCTTGTATATGTTTGTAATTCTCCAGCACCTAAAGCTTTTGCCACATCTCCCCATGTCAATTTATCATCTTCAAATACAAGCTCGTCTTCAACATCTTGCAAGTTGACACTTATTTCTCTTATCAACCACTTATTTGAATCATCAATATCTTGTAATGAGATTAGATCAATTCTAGTTCGTAAATCGTGACGAGCCTTTATAGCTTGATTATGCTTTGTAACAAGATCGTATAATCATTAATATTCCAACCAATTTCTTCTCTTTGAGTGAATCTATCATGTCATATAATTTAAAATAAGTTAATACATCTATCTAAATAAATAAACTAATTGAAATAAAAATATTTAGTGATCCTTACATACTCAAACACACATCAGTTTCGCTCATAACCTATAGCACTAAATGTCAAACTAAGTATTTTGATAGCAGATTGCTGCAAGTTCGAAGTGAAATTTCCAAATAGATTCCACCATTTAGTTGTAAAATTTATGTTATTATTAGTAATAACATAGTAACATATTATATATGAAATTAATTATATCAAATTATTAATACCTAGGGATGTAGTTGTCTTGGATTGAATTGTTATTGGAATTCTAAAAAGACTTTTGACATTTTTATATAGAGATAATTCATAAATAATCTTATCTTGCACCTCAAGGCCTAGAACTAATCTTGTAACACATTGATATAACCCATCTAGAACTCATGCATTAAACCCAATCGATTTAATCTTATAAAAAAATTTTAGTTTCAAATAATATCTTGCTGCATGTAAGGGACGATGAAGCTGATAATTCCATCTTTTATCAATGATTGTAAATTTTTTTTCATATTTTTCTTTATATTCATTAAAAGACCTTCTAATCGTTTCTTTTGCTCTATCCATACCCTCATGAATATATCTCATTGCAGACTTATTTTCATTATCCACCAATCAAAGAACTCGAACAAGAGGGCTCATTACCTTTAATATATAAATTACATGATTCCAAAAGAATGACATTAAGATGATATCAGTGACCCTCTTGCCTTTTGCTTCTTTTGCCCAATTTCTTGTTACCCATTTCTCAGAGATAAACATATTTCTCAAGTTATGTTTTTGATGATGCACGCTCTGTAATATCAAAAATGAAGTAGTTTATTAGGTGATACTATATCTCACAAATTCTTTGTTGTGAATTCTCTCATCATGTTCATAACCCCAACAAGATTATAGAGAAATCCAACAAAAAAGATTATCTTTTCAAAAGTTTTATTGATGTCAGATATCTTTCCAATATTCTCCAATATTAAATCAATACAATATGCCACACATGGAGTCCAATATAAGTGTTGTTTTTCTGTTTCAAGTAATTTACATGAGACAAAGGATAACAAAAATGATAAGATTTAAGAGTTTAACATATTTAATTGAAGATAAAGTAATTAAAATATTAAAAAAAATCAAAAGATGAATATTATCATCTAATACATAGTTGCTTTCATTGTCGATTATGACTTAAACGACATTTTGTTTTCTAATTTCTTCTACGAACTTATCAAGCAAATCATATATCTTGTCTCCATATTTCATAAAGGATAAAGCATCTATTAACTTCAAAAATATGGTTCCTAAAGAATAATTAATCATAAAATTAATTATACTCTTGTGTCTCCTATCAATCCAAACATTTGACATAATAGAGCAATTATGTATTGTTGCCCATGATTCTTTATGGCCCTTTAGGATATCATTTGTATAATTTAACTATTTTTTTGACAATGGAACTTGCATCTCATAATAATTTGGAGGTTTTAATCCTGCACCATATCTTCCAATAGCTTCAATTATCTCCTTAAAATTGTCTAAACAAGTAGTGATAAGTGAAAGACTAGCTTGATAGAAGAAGCGAGCAACGTGCTGAATTGTTCTTCCTCTTATTTCTTTATCACAAGCATCACTTATATTTGTTTGTCTTAATTTTGAGCCTCCTACTTACCCTTGTTGTTTCTTTGATCCTTGAAACATATATAGATCCATCGATCCCTTTTTACCCTTCTTAGTACTCATAACTTCTTTTCCTCTTCTGTCATGTATATTTTTTCTACTTGGGTTGACACTTATAGAATAATCTTCTTAATCATCCCTGATATATTCTACATTATACTCTGGTAAATCTTCATAAGATTCATTCTTTTGCATCTTCTTTTCATTCATATAAGCCAGTAACTTTTCTTTTACCTCAAGTGGACACATCTTGCAAGCTATTGCATTTTTGAAATTTCCTACTATATGTTGTTTTGCACAAAAATTATCACCTATGGTAGTCTTATACAAGGTTTTCCATACCGAGTGATATCGCCCGCTACCACGCGAAATTGACTGGTAACGGTCGATTTCGACCGTTGTCGGCCCCTGTTGGTTGGTAACGGTCAATTTTGATCGTCGCTGGTGTTGTCGGGCGATAACGATCAATTTCGACCGTCACCAGTCAATTTCGAGCGGTATCAGCATGGGAGGGAGAAAGAAGAAGAGAGAGAAGAATAGGAGAACCTGAAGATTTCTTTACCCGATTCGTCGTACGATCCGTCAGAAATCGCCCGTGGGCGATTGCTTCTCCCCACGCGGGGAGAAGAAACGTCTCCCCGCCTAGGGAGAAGGAACGAGGCGACGTTACCCCTTTTCTGTTTTTTACATTATATTATATTATATTATATTATACCGAGCGATATGCCCTGCGTGTACCGCTTAGTATCGAGTACCGTACCATACCATACCGACTTAAGCTCGGTACGTCGATACGGATTGGTATTGCAATCCTTGGTCTTATCACATAAGATGTAAGTAACTGCATTAGGATCTTTAAGATCCTTTATATAATTATACTTCCATGTAGGATCCCTTTTTGATGTCATTGGAGGATCTATTAAGTTGCTCTGTACACTTGTCATTTATCTTGGAACTCTAACAATAATTTCAAATAAATAAAAAATTAGCTATATTAAAATCGAACTAATATATTATTAATCTAATAAATAAAAAAATATTGTTCCCAATATACTGTTAACAATATACTATTAATTTATTATTAATACACTATTAACAGTATACTATTAATATGTTGTTAATACACTATCAACGATATACTGTTAACAGTATATGGTTAACGATATTGTTAATAGTGTACTATTAATATGTTAATGTACTATTAACGATATATTATTAACAGTATACTGAGTCGAGTCGATGTGAGAAAAGTAGAGACGAGGTTGTTGATCGAGCTAAGTCGCTCGAGAGCCAACAATGACAACAGTTTAGCGGCAAGAGCGAATAGTGGCGTAACGAGAGCAACGACAGTAGAGAGAGGTGGCATGATTTAAAAGTGTTAGCGCCAAAAGGCGCTAGGGTCTTAAACGCCTGAGGCGCTAGGCGTTCGCCCGAGCGAAACTAGGCGCTAAAATAAAAAATATATAATTAATAAATATAAAAAAATATAAAAAAATTAATGCTTTAAAATAATTAATAAATATACAAAAGTATATACTCTTCGCCTGGGCGAAGAGCAGTATACTGCTATACTACTGCAGAAGGTGTGTAGGCGTTGCTACTACGCGGCAGTAAGTATCTGATAGAGATGCGATAGCTGCAGAGGTGTGTATCTCGCGGTGTGTTACCATGGCTGCGATAGGTGTCTTGCGGCACACACAGCTACGATGCGTGTGCACTCTGCAGCTACTACTGCTGCAGGAGGTGTGGCTCTCTGTAGGGATAAAGAGAGAGAGAGAGGGGAGTACAGGGAGAGAGAGAGAGAGAGAGGGGAGGAAGAGGGACCATAGCTCCACGGTTCTGGAGCTGGAAGGAAGAGTCACGTCGCCGCCACCGCCGTTTCGGTTGGAATGAAACATGCCCCTCTCGGTTCCCCGCTTGGCTAGCTTCCAAAGTGCTCGAGCTATGGAGAGAGAGGAGTCGACATCTCCACATCTCGTGGTCGCTGCAGCAATGTTGCTCCTCCTCATCGCACCAACCGTCTCACCGCTCTCGGACGAAGGTTCATTTCCCCCCTCCTCTTCCTCCTGATCCTCCTACTTGCTTGAACCTGACATCCATGACAGGGATAGTGCTCGAGCTACGGAGAGAGAGGAGCCATCATCGTCGCCTCTCGTAGTCGTTACAGCAGTATTGCTCCTGTTCCTCCTTGCCTGAACTCGGCGTTCCGAGGGCGATATTGGTATAACCCGGCGCTTACAGCGCCTCCGGCGCCAGGTGTCTCTTTGAAGTGTGCCTCTTGGAGATCAAGCGAGGCACTCGAGCCTCGCCTCGCCTCGCCTGAGCGCTTAGGCGAGCGCCCGAGCGCCTATTTAAATCACTGGCGGCAGTAGAGAGATGTCGGCGGCGGAATTGCGAGTAAGGTTAGGGTTGAGAAAGTCGCAAGCAAAAGGTGGGAAGTTGATATCGTGCGTTTGTTGGTTCGATTGAACCAACTAACGTAAATACGATTGAACCAGACCTAAAAACCTGGTTCGGTCGCCTGGTTTAACCCGGGCGCTCGCCCAAAGATCCCGGCACTTGGGCTCGGGCGAGCGGCCAAGCGACGCCTCTTTGAAGCGCACTGCCTAGACATTGAACGAGGTGCTCGAACCTTGCCTCACCTCGTCCGAGCACCTTTTGAAATCACTGTTAGTTACAACTGAGGTTTATTTCAGTGTAGTAACTCTTAAAATTTCTTGTGGGCGGAATTTTGTTGAAGTGGGAAATAGCAAGTTTTACCTTAAAGGGAGGATTTCTCATCATTGAAAGCAAGAAGACAAGTCAGCCCTTGTAGGCATATGTACTAACATTAATGCAGTAATATTGTCCACCCATTTGTATATGACTATAGATATACATATGTGATCTGACTGGCTGCTAGATTACTTTTATGTCGTTCTTCACTTCTTGAACTAATTCAAAGCACATTTTATAATAGTTAAACCAAGTTTTCTTCATACATAGAAAGCACATGCCCTATAATAGTTAAACCAAGTAAAATATTCACATCATTGAGATGGTACAAGTTTAATAGAAGTTAATTCAATTAGAATATATATTATTTGCATCCAGCTTGAATTGACTAGATCAATTGAATTTGATTGTGGGATCAGGTTGCTTGAAACGCCTCAAAATTAACTGTAGAAGTTGGTTGACTGGTCTTTGTCAGCAATCAACTCACCTATTGAGTCAACTAGAGCCAGCTAAATCTATGTGATAGGAAATAGTTGAAATTGATTAAAATAGCAGAACTTGATTAGAATGGCTTAGTTTGACCAAGTCTCTATAGGACAAGCTGAAACCTATAACACTCTTAGATGTAACTATTGGATTATGCACTAAGCTTAATACCTGATTGATACAATCATTCTATCTTGATTATAATTTATCTTGATTGATACAATGTGGCTGTTAAATCATTTTAAGCGTGATTAAAAAATTACAAGTTAACTCGTTGCTTATTGTTGGGATCTAACAAAGGTTTAGTTGTCTAGGGTTATTTGCTTTATATAAAAATCAGTACTGTTTTTTTGAGTTCTTGAGCATTGATTAAGGCTAAATTCTAGCTTCTGCTCATAAGAGTATAAGGTATTAATATAAAGTTATAGAGAATATAAAGTTATTGATCACAACACAGTAATACTGCAACAGCATATAAAAAGTAAATGTCTTGTTTCTTACAAAACCTTAGAGTTGAGTGCAATAACTTATTCGAGCCAAGGAGAAATGATATGTCCCGAGTTCTAGTTGCACAAGGGTAGCAAATTAGAATTTAGCCTTAATCAATGCCCAAGAACTTAGTAAAACAATACTAGTTTTTATGTAAAGCAAATAAGTCTGAATAACTAAACCTTTATTAGATCCCAACAATAAGTAACGAGTTAGCTTGTAATTTTTTAATCATGCATAAAATAATTTAACAGCCACATTGCATCAATATAGATAAACTATAATCAAGATAGAATGATTGCATCAATCAGGTATTAAGCCTAGTGAATAATACCACAGCTACATCTACTAGTGCTATAGGTTTCAGCTTGTCTTGTAGAGACTTGGTCAAACTAGGTAATTCCAACCCACTTCTGCCGTTTTAATCAATTTTAATCGTTTTCATCATATGGATTCAGCTGGCTCTGGTTGCCCCAATAGGTGAGCTGTTTGCTGACTAGTTCCAGTCAACCAACTTCTATAGTTGGTTTCGAGGTGTTTCAAACAAGTTGATCCGCAATCAAATTCAACTGATCTAGCAAATAATAAATATTATAGTTTTACTAACTTATATTAAACTTGGAAATAATATATATTCTAGTTGAACTAATCTAGCCATTTCTCCTTGGCTCGAATAAGTTATTGCACTCAACTCTAAGGTTTTGTAAGAAACAAGACATTTACTTTTTATGTACTGTTGCAGTATTACTGTGTTGTGATTAATAACTTTATATTCTCTATAATATAGTTTTGATTTATAAGAGACTTTAGTAAATGGATGGAATAAGATATCGATGATATATAATTTATTATAATACAATTTCAAGTTGGAATATGCTATTAACTCTTAGTCTTGAAGACGTTCAGAGCTCAATAACTTACGTATATTCAATAAAAGATGAACTGACAATAATATTAGGGAAAACGTTGTAACCTTTAGACGCTGAGATGAGAAGGAAAATCTCAGTTATAATCATAGTATCACAATATGCAATGGTTAAAACCAAGAACACACAGCATTTTTTTTATCTATAACAGTAAACAGATAGAATTATGGAAGAGGTACAGGGTGAGAATAGAATAGAGAAGACGGGCAGTAGGTAGAGCAGGCTACTAACCAAATGAAATCTTTTCTTAATTCAGTGAAATGATATATGAGTTTCTAGCATGAACAGTAATTTTCTTTTATCTGTAAATTTCTTCAATGATATAGCTAAGCTAAGCAAACTTATTTGGGAAGACTTTCACATTTTTAGGAAAAATTTAATCTCACAATCTTTTCCAAAAACATATAGAGCTTTCTAAACTTGAAAGTTAGTAACTAAATAACTTTCTCAATTCAATTCCTACTTAGCCAAATTCAGTTCCTACTTAAGGTGGGAACATAAACCATGACTTTAAATAAATGTTGAATTTTTTATTTACAAGAGATTTTATTCTAGTTCTTCATCTTTGTCTATAGGAAAATTATTTTACGAATTGTTACATGTTGTCTGTGTCTCAAACATGTTGTACTATGTCTTCTGTGCCCTTCTTGCTATAGTGAATGAACTATACAATTTATCTTTTGTTCTAATCCTTATTGTTATAATTCCAGAGTTGTTCCTTTAGGTAATCCTCGAAACTCTCCTGATGGAATTCTTGGAGGACTTGGTTCTCAAGATACAAGTGGGTTGGTTCTAAATGGAGAAAGATCTCTGCTGATTAGCCATGAACACAATGGTGTAGTTCCAGTAACAAGTCCATTAGTCAGTGGAAGAAGAGAAATCAGCAGGCAAGCCTTATCACTGTTCATAATTTGTTTCTTGTCATCCACATCCCAGTGTCTTACATGTTAATTACTAGTTCCTTTTTTTCCTTGACATCTTTTTTTGGTATGCTCCATCTTTCAGATATCTTAACCTAAAAATAAGTATTTGCAACTTGAAGTGCTGAATTCCTGTAGAACAGGAGATTAGGTTTTCATTGTATTTCATCTGTTAAGCCTTGCAACTGCCTGGTCTGATCTTTACAACTTTGTAGTTGATTAATAATTATACTTTTGACCTTTAAATATAGCTGAACAAAATATTACTAAGTAATAAAAGCTCAAATTGACTGTCAAGAAGTAATAAAAGTCAAGATTTATATTTCTTCTAGTACCCTGTCCTTTTTTATCCTAGTATTTTGATTGATTAAGATCCAATCTTATAAGTGGACTTATGTTTCATGTGCAACTTGTTATTACTCATGTGGCTTGTCTATTTTGTATGAGAAACACTATCTCTACAAGGTCGAGCAGTTTTTTTTTGTTTTAGACAAAAAAAGATCTATTTTACACTGATTGTTAAAGAGAATACTTTGAAGAATTTTCAACATATGTACTGATAGGCTGATAGCAAGATATCAGTTAAGCAATGAATTCTGACTTTAGACTTTTCCCCATGAACATTCTGACTTTTCCCCTTTGTCTTATATTCAGCTTTTTCTCCACACTAATTTTTACATTGCTGCTTCACTCAATATTAGAGTAATCTTAAGCACCAAATACTGTACATTCTTATTACCTTCTAAGCTTACATTTTGTCTTTTGTAAATGGAAGACATACACTATTCATTAAGCATGTTAGTGCCTTTTATTTTCATGTTATTGTGCAATGTGGGAATTATATTGTTTATGTCAGATGATATTAATATAAAAATACTATCCTTCGCTCGATTATCATTAGATTGATTAAAGTGTTAACTCAAGGTGCAAGAGACTTAAGTTGTACATCATGCTACATATAAAGTGTACATCTAATTTGTTGGTTGCATTTAGAGCTCATGTGTATATCGCCTATGTATTTTTTGTATTATCTGGAAAGTAATTGAACAGTAGCTTGGTTTTTTTTTTCCTTCTCTCATTTCATCAAGCATGTATTACATTATATCTGTCTCTTTCTTTGATCCTATCCATCTATCTATTAATCTGCTAAATTATGTGTATTGGCTTTTTGCAATGCCTACTTTTGTATATATAGGTCGATGGCTGGATTAAAATCTTTTCGTGATGTTGAGATAGACTTGGAAGATGGTAAAGTTGAGAAAGATAGGGATAATATTTTACGTGGTTACAAACCTGTAAAGCTACGTAATCAAGCTCTTCTTTCTGGTCTTGCATACTGCATATCATCATGCAGCATGATACTTGTAAACAAGTTTGTGCTGTCAGGCTATGATTTTAGTGCTGGAATATCGTTAATGCTTTACCAGGTGAGTAGCAATCTTTAGTCTATTTTGTTCTTCTAAATCACCCCTAATGAACTATAATGTAATACACTATCCCAACATTAATTGTCTCGAATGACTAACAATTTGATGCCTTTTTTTGTTTGCAGAATCTTGTTTCAGTAATTGTAGTTTCCATTTTGAGTTCATCAGGTGTAATATCAACAGAACCTCTCACATGGAAACTGATCAGAGTCTGGTTGCCCGTGAATGTTATATTTGTTGGGATGCTTATCACAAGCATGTTTAGGTATAACGAGTTTCTACAGATCTCTTTACTCTTATCCTTTTGGATAATTACAAGATTCACTTATGTCTTTAAATTTACATTGAAATTAATGGGCTCAACTATTAAATTAGAATAAAAATGATATGACTAGTCTTAGTGAGAAATGCCAATCAATTCAAATTTACTTCCAAAGTTTCGCAATCGGCTTGTAATTTTAGGGTCTTTTCTACTTTTATTTGGATAGGTACTTCATGTTTCCTTGCTTCTCTTTTGCTCTAACTACTTGCACTTTGTACTGAAGTGGAGAAAAATGAACCACAAAAGCATTCTTTTTGTTTAAAGTTGAAACATGATTTTTGTAAGTGTTAAGACTGTGAGGGAACAAATTTAAGCATGCTAATCTGCTTATAAATTTCATATCTTTAGAGCTAAAGGAAGTTCTTCACAAAATATTTTTCTAATATCAAGGCTGTGATATGAGGCAGAGAAGCTTTAGGTAACAGGTATATTCTTTTTGGATAGATGGATCAGTGATTCCCGACATTAAGCTTCATCTGTTTGCTAGCAGCCAGTGGAATTATGCCAATGAGTTCTTTGTTATTCTGCCGAGCCATTTTAGAGCAGAATACACAGAGATCTCATCACTTCTAAGAAATCTTGTTTCATGTGATAAAGTTGTGTTTCAATCAAACAATTAGTTTTGGACTTTTTGGACAACTGATTATAATATGGATTTTTGAAGTGTCAATGACTCAATAAAGTCAAAAATCATTTACTCTTTGCTTCTTGGTTTCTCCATTTGTTCGTTATATAGTATGTTTAAATATGCCAATTCTTTTATATGCCTTTGTCAGTTTGAAGTACTCTCATTTAGCCCTTGTTTTTGTTAGGCTAATTTATACATGTTTTAATTTATATGTAATTCATCAATCTTGCGTTGAGTATTATAATACTTTTGGAATGCTTTATTTCCCTACTTGCATAAGTTATAAACCACAATTTTATCACATATGACGGACTATATGGAATACGACGTTCTTGTGTCATCAAATACTTTCTCAAAAGATGCTCAATGAATGCTTTCTATTTGCAGCTTAAAATACATCAATGTTGCCATGGTAACAGTTCTTAAGAATGTCACCAATGTCATTACTGCTCTGGGGGAAACATATCTTTTCATGAAACATCACGACAAAAGAGTGTGGATAGCCCTGTTCCTAATGGTACATTCCTATCATGTTTACAAATTTTCAACATTTACTTAAAGCAAAAATACAGTAAAACTGTTGTTGTTCCTTGTTTTGGTAGCATCAGCTGATGCCGCATATACATCTGCATAAGCTAAGTGTTCTTTAGGAAATATTTCAAAATGAAATTTGGTACAAAAAAGCTGTTCCGCTTCATGCATTGCTCTTTGGACTCTGTAATATCTTTATTTCAAACAATTGTTAGATGCAAATTAGTAGACTTTTCTATTACTACTTCTCAATAGTTTAGCTAATTTTCATCACATTCATGTCTAAATAGATCTAAGTACTTCATGCTCTGAAAAAGTCCACATTAATCTTTAAGAACAATTAAAGGCTATTGAGATTTTTTAGTTGTGAAGGATTTTGAGCTTTAACATTTAGTTATCTGATTTTTGCATTCTCTCTTTTTGCAGATAATTTCTGCAATTTCTGGAGGGGCAACTGATCTCTCCTTTCATGCAATTGGCTATGCATGGCAGTTCATAAATTGTCTTCTGACAGCATCATATTCGGTCAGTTGCTTATGTGCCTTATTCGTGAAATATCAGTATTTTCTGGTTTTGTGATTTTGTCAAAAATGAATAAGTCACATCATATGCTATATAACTTTTCTATCTTATTCATAAAAACATGATTTTGTTTGAATAAGATTTTCAACATTTGTATAACCAAATAGACTTTTAGTGTGAGGTTTTCCTCCTTTTATATTTCTTCTTTTTCCCTTACACTAATTCTATGTTAGTGTCGCTGAAATAAGTTGTTGAGATGAATGCTTTGGGCTCATTTTGCATTCATGTATTTTGCAAAAAGGTTTGATCTGATTAATAAAAAGATAATGTTACACTATATAGTCAGTTTTTGCCACAACCTCGAGGGTAGTGGTGATTGACAACAAGACTCAGGAAACTATATATTGCATAAGTTCCCACAGCCAGGATTACTCCAATGAATGCAAGGACATAAATAGATTACAATTCAGCTTATCCTTAAAAGTCCCCATATTTGGCATCACCATGGAGAATCCTATCAAGCTCAGGAGGGAATTTGAGATAGTTTTCGGGTTCTCTTGACCAAAGACTATTGTATTGTTCAAAATGGTCTGACATGAGTGTTACGTACCGAGGGCTGGTCAAAACTTGAACCAGCCCATCTGCTCGAGACACATTTGTAAGGTATACTAGTCGGTCTCGCCTCACATATTATTAGATACCTATTTTCTGGATACTTGATACATTTTGTTTGAGAACATTGGAGTCAGCTTATTACAGCTGACCTATATACCATTTTGGCCCTACTATAGAAGGTGCATATTCTGCAGTCTTTGATGTGGATCTGTAATTGATTTTTTTTGCTGGCTATTTTTTTGATCTCTAATAGTTGATAAGATGGAAATGCTACATATGTATCACAGTTAATTTCATAACAGTATGACATTAGTATCTTCTATAACACCAAGTTTATTTTATGTTCCTTAATATGAATGACTGACAAATGCAGTTTTATATATCACAGTTAATACTACGACGAGTCATGGATACTGCAAAGCAAGTCACTAAATCTGGAAACTTGAATGAATTTTCAATGGTTTTGCTCAATAACACTCTTTCTCTGCCTTTGGGATTTTTGCTTATATTTGCTTTCAATGAGGTGGACTATCTCTATAAAACGTGAGTGAATAATTCAAGTTGCTTATTATAATTTTTACATCATTTTCATCAGTCATACTTCATATATGCTTCTTCCACTTTTATTTCCCGAAATAAGTTTATTTCAATTCTATGCTGTGTTACTTAAGCCATTACAAACAAATAAACCATTATGAATGACAGATTGAACTGAAGTCTACTTACCATGGTGGGTAGCAATAATTGTGTTTCAGCAGAAACACATTGTTTTGGCCGAAGTTTACTGTTCTGATATGGGAATTACAGATGCAATGGGAGTTCTAGCTTATAGCGGGGGATGGGAGAAGGGCAGTGATGTTGTTATTCCTTTTAACTTTACCCTTTCCCCTTTGATGCCCTTCCTACCGAATTGCAATTTGCAATTTGCAATTTGCAATTTTACCATGAGTTCAACTGCGACCATAGTAAAGACCACAACTGCCTCTAGCAACAGAGACATCTGATGCCTGAGATAACTGCACAGAACCTACTGACATGCCCTTAGTCCCATTACAGGTCAGTTTTCAGGAAATCAAACCAGGTGGTCCTTTTATGTATTTTTTGATGTTCTTTCTTTTCTCTCCTCACTGCTTATTATTATTAATACTATATTTTTGAATTTTTTTCCTAAATGATGCCATTTGCACAAGCAGTGGCATGTGTTGCTACAATGGCACATTGTTCTGGTGATTGGCTGGCATGACCCATGCCGTTAGAACTCAAATGCATGTTTATTATGTTGTAAATTTGATTCAGAGACCAATTAATCAATAATAACAAAAGAAAATTCAAAGGCATACTCTACTTCAGCAGTGAGGTATAACAAATTGGTAAGGAAAACAAAAGATCTGCAAATATATGTACTTGATGAAAATTTTACAATATATGCAAGAGCTTTAAAATAAAACTGATATTGGTGTTAAAGTTTAAATCAATTTACCTTTGAAATATGTAAGACCAAAGAGTTCTTTAACACTTAATTACAACAACAACAACACCGTCGTAAAATCCCAACTATTTGGGGCTGGCTAATTAAAAATATTTCACAGGATATGAACTCAAGTTTGTCAAACTTTGAACTCAAATAACTCTAGTTGCCTCTGTCAACTCATTCAAGTTTTCCAGAACATTTGTAACCAAAAGGAAATGAACCCTTATTATATATTAAAAGCAAGAAACAAATGCATAAAACTAATTAAATCTGAAAAGCTTTTTTTGTTTGGAACTAAATGTATAACTTTGAAGGTACCTATCTTTTTCTCCTCTGCACTTATCCACTTCATCTCTGTGGTACCTTAACTGGTTTGGTGTCACTTTGACTATTTAATCAGAAGAGAATATTGTTCTCTTATCTTGGTTGTTTTGGGAAGGAGGTGATATCTTATGAATTATCTAGTGAATTGGCAGGCCACTTTTGAAGATGCCTATGTTTTGGTTGGTGATAACTTCAAGTGGTTTTTTGGGCCTTGCTATCAGCTTCACCTCAATGTGGTTTCTTCATCAGACGGGTGCAACTACATATAGGTATGGTGGAGCAAACTTTAGTTGTCAGATAACATATGCTGCACTTTCTCATTTTTCTGTTGATTCTATCCTCACACACAACCAGTGAAGATCCACATATTCATTTGACCATTGTAAGGATATTTTTACCTTCACCCTTTTTCTTTGCTCATCTAGATGAATCAGAAGAGACAGTATCAACAATCAACATCATTGAAGCATACTATTTCTCTAGAGTTTGAGTTGCCAAATAAACTGTTAATTCTACCGAAGGATTTGTAGATTTTATGAAATTTTAATCGAAAGTAGCTTCAACTTTTTAAATGTTTATGCTCTTCTATTATACTACTCTCTCTGATTCAGCATAAAAGGCAATGTACAAGATCGAGGACAAGTTTCACAAGTTCACCATATACACAGATTGAAGCATCAGTAAAGTGGTAAAAAGCTATTCCAATAAAAGACACTTAGTGGATGAATTAACCAATTCTGAATCTGTAGCTGGTTTATGTATTTTAAGGACAAATAATTTACCTTGCTATCTGGCGGTTAAAATCATATGTATTTTAAGGACACTTGGAGTTGGCAGCATTTGATGGTAGGTCCTAGAAGTCAGAAAATAATTAGATTAATTTTTTTTATGACAGATTGATAAAGGTACAACATGTTCCATCCTTGGTGGACATGGTGAGTTTGAGCTAAGGCTACAATCCAACATTCTGTAGCTTTTCCAAGTAGGAGTGAGTTCGAGCTCAAAGGCTATAAGCCAACACTATGTAGCTTCCAAGTAGGAGGGAGTTTGAGCTCAAGGCCTCAAATCAGACATTCTATATTTGGGCTTTAAGGAATGTATTTGGCAACTTCTTTTGCTGGTTGTCAACAATTGAGCATTATGATGCTAGCTGTACATATTTTCAAAAATTCTGAGCAAATCATGACAGTTGTGTGACTTTTGTCAGCCTTGTAGGATCACTCAATAAGATTCCTCTTTCGATTGCTGGGATCATTCTCTTCAAAGTTCCAACCAGCATGGAGAATTTCTTGAGCATTCTTTTTGGTAGGTTGTCTTCATTTTACGACTCTGCCTCAACATGCATGTTCTCTAATAATTGATGTGTTTTTAAACCATGTCTGCAGGCCTCTTAGCAGGCGTATTGTTTGCAAAAGCAAAAATGCGGAATCGATCTCAGTCCTGAGGCAGTAAAAGATGCTCGTCTGACCACAACTTAGATTTGAAAAAGAATTATGATGGACAATTCAATTAGCGGAGATGCAACTCATATAACATGAAGTATTGGTGGGACTGAGGGCATTATTGATAACAGGGAACGGATACATCGTACAAGGTTCGATACCATTGAAACCTCCTTATCCAAGGTGAAAACGTTTTTCATCAAGGAAAAAGGAATTTCACTTTCCTGGAGATAGATACATGGTAGAATAAATGGGCATTGGTACAGAAATTCTCGGATACCTACCTCTGCCAATATATATGTATTTTTTTTTTTTTTTTGTGTTAGCTGATTTGGATAGGGAGCTATTTTGCCTAGAAGCCAAACATCACGGGACAGTCTTGACATTAATTATTCTTTTTCATGAAGAATATGTTTCAATAACTTTTATCCTATCAAGAATAGTTGTTGGCAATTTAATATGAAGGCATGTTAAATCAATAACTATATTTTGTCATTCAGCATATAGAGCAGTACAATGTTCACTGTGTGTTGAGCTGATATAGTGAGAAGCTGCTATAGCCCCGAGGACCATTGTTGTGATTGTGAAGCTAAAGTATACAGGAAGAAAGCAGCAGGATTCGAAGAAGAACAATGTTTTGGAAGATTATGTGATCTTTTATTAATTTAATAAGATATATTATGAATTATTTAGATTCTGATAAAAAATATTAGTTAATATTAAATAAAGTTTATATTATATTGAGATATTTTAGGGGATGTTATAGATAGAATAAACTCTCCTAATAACTCTCGTCTATAAATAGACAGGACCTATTATAAACTCAATGTTTACGACACGAAAAGGTACAACACAATAAAGAATGACAAATGAGTAAATAGATCAAGAGATTGCGGTTATCCTCTTGATTTTTCAAAACCATCAATTAAGATGGTCCTGTGAAAGGATAGTAAGAGAGGATAAGGGGTCTAGATCTATTCTAGTTCCTATTGTAGATCGATATTCGGCATCATTAAGATCCGACGGGCAGTGCTCTTGAAGATCTAATTGGATCTCAATTAGATGGCATCTAAAGATACGCATCGTAAACAGATCTAGTATTATTTGATTTCAATCCTGGCATAATAGTTTTTTTCGCATAATGGTTTACATGATTATAGTTTTTATGTCAACAATTGGCATCAGAGCATAGGTTTTGAAATAAAAAATATTAGATCTATTATTTTTATTTACGATGCATTGATCTGAATATCTTATAGATATGTTAATTTTAATCGTTTACTTGCGAACGATTCTTGATTGTCGTTGTGTGTTAAAGACGCAACAATCTTATCGCGTTTTTTTGATTGGATCTGCCTACGACAACAACGTGTGCGCACGGTGAATCGCGTGGCCGCGGCGGGGATCGCAGTGATCGCGTGCGAGAGACCACGTCCGTACGGCACTCAGCCATCTTGTTGTTGTCGCCCGACGGACGCGCCCGATGAAGAGAAAATGTTAAGAGTTTTTTTTCCAGAAAATTACAGTTTTGCCATTGAATCAGAAAATTACAATTTTACCATTCTGCTCAAATTACAGTTGTCATTTATCGAAATTACAGTTTTACCCTTCAGTTGAGTAAGATTATTTACAGTTTTACCCTTATGATTTACTAATATTATAATCTTAAAAAAATTCTGTAATTCTTTTATATTATTTTTTTAGAATTACAATGCTATCATTATAAAATTGAGAAATTTTGGTTATTTTCTCAATTATAAAAATTGATCAATATATAATCTAATAAGATTTAATTATAATTATATTTTTGATTATTCAATGATTATATTTTATTTTTGATCAATTTATTTAATTGGACTTATGGGCTTCTCCAATTAAATAAAATTAATCAGTTAAATATATATATATATATAAATTATTGTTTCTTTATAGTTTTCTCATATGAATTATTAATTACATGTGTTAAATCCAATTATTAATTTTTGGATATTTATTCAGTTATTTACATGCAAATATTAGTAATTATGAAATAATATTTATTTTTTACGTAAGTGCATGATTTATGTATTATCATCATTACAATTATCATATGAGTTTTTTTTTCTACTGATTAAGTATTTAATAATTATTATTATCGTTATCCTATTATAAAACTGTCTCAGCATGAATTATTTTAAATGAATTTGATAAATATTATTTGTAGTTCATCTCCTTAAGTTATACATGACCGATAACTGCCAAAGTAGCTTGGGATGATAGGCTTATAGGATATGAAATACAATTAAAGTCTTGTAATTCATAGGACAATTTAATTTTATTTTAGATTACTACATTGGTCTTGTAGTCACCAAAGTGACCTGGATCAATGATTTATAAAATTATATTAAGGAACAAGTCCTCAATGACATTAAGGAAATAATATTCAAAATTATATGCATAATTAGGAGATTTAGATAATCCCAAAGGATAATCTATTTCAAATAATTATGTGATGAGATAGGATGATATTGTTTTGGATATCATTGCGTTTAGAATTGTATACCCAAAGGTAGCAAAACTATTCCACAAGGATGGTATCAGTACTCCATAAATGATCTTGTATGAACAATAGATATGTCAATATTTTTACCCAAAGGTTAAATATTAATGATATCAATAGTTCATAATATTTTGGTAAAACTCAAAGCATTAATGTTATTTTATATTTTTGTAGTGGTATTCTCGTTCATACATTCTCATGCTTCTAGTGTCCTTGAACTCTCTGGATCAAATTATTCAGAATGGTCAGAGCACGTGCAATTTACATTGGGCGTACTAGATCTTAATTTGACATTGCTTATTGAAAAGCCCATAGAATTAACTGATAAAAGTACTGTGGAACAAGTCAATGAAATGAAGACTTGGGAAATATCTGATAGTCTCAGTTTAATGTTCATAAGGATGACAATTGCAAATAATATAAAGACTTCATTACCAATTGCATCTAGCGCACGTGAATATTTAAAAGTTATTGAAGATAGATTTAAATCTGCATAAGTCATTGACTTACACATTAATGAAAGAAATGACTACAGCTCAGTATGATGGTACTCGAGGAATTCAAGATCACATCCTCAATATGGCTGACAAAGTTGTCAAACTTAAGACATTGGGAATGAATGTTGATGAATATTTCCTTGTGAAGTTCATTCTTAATTCTCTTCCTTCTCAGTTTGGCCCATTCAAGATTCACTATAATATAAATAAGGATAAGTGGGACTTGAATGAGTTAACTAGTATATGTGTTCAGAAAGAATTAAGATTAAAGCAAGAAAGTTCATATAATGTACTGACAACTACTCAAGGAGTTGGTAACAATAAAAGAAAGTCGAAGCGTCATCCATCGAATAAATTTGTCGGGTCTGGAAGTGTTAGACAAACTATTGAAAAAAAAAAGTTATTACATTAAAGTGCTTCTTTTGTGGCAAGAAAGGACATGTAAAGAAGGATTGCATTAAACGTAGGACTTGGTTCGAAAAGAAATGTATAAATTCAACCTTTGTATGTTATGAATCAAATATTACAGAAGTTCCTTCTAATACATGGTGGATTAATTCTGGCGCTTCAACTTATGTTACTAATAATATGCAGGGATTCCTTTCAATCCGGAAAATAAAAGAACATGAAAGATTCATAACTATGGGAAATCGTCTCAAAGCAAAAGTGGTATCAGTAGGGACTTATCGCTTACGCCTAGAGACGGGTCATCTGATGGATCTGAAAGGCACGTGTTTTGTTCCTACAATTTCTAGAAATTTAATTTCTCTATCTAGAATTGATGAATTAGGATATTATGTTTCCTTTGGTAATGATAAACTCAGCATATTTTATGATTCAATAAAAGTTGGTTCTGGAATTCTGTATGATGGTTTGTACAGAATTAATTTTAATCTTAAGTTTGCGAATACATTATTGACCCTGCAATCAAGTATTAGAATAAAACATAATTCCAATAATGAAAGATCTTTTATATTGTGGCATAGACGTTTGGGGCATATCTCTGAGGAAATAATTAAAAGATTAGTGACGGATAATATTTTGAAAAATTTAGACTTCACTGATTTTGATGTTTGCATAGATTACATTAAAGGAAATCAAAATAAGCATACAAAGAAAAATACCACAAGAAGTAAAGAACTTCTTAAATTATTCATACTGATATCTGCGGAACACTCTATATTCCTTGTTTTAGTGAAGAAAGGTATTTTATCACATTTATAGATGACCTGTCTAGATATGACTATGTTTATCTAATACATGAAAAGTCTCAGGCCGTTGACATTCTTGAAGTGTACATAAATGAGGTCGAGAGACAATTAGATAGAAAAGTTAAAATTGTCATATCTGATAGGGGTGGTGAATTTTATAGCAGATATGATGAATCCGGTCAGAATATTGGTCCTTTTGCTAGATTCCTAGAACAGTGGGGTATTTGTGCTCAGTATACATTACCAGGTGTGCCAAAGTAGAATAGTGTTGCTGAAAGGTAAAATTATACTCTTATGGATATGGTTAGGAGCATGATGAGTTATTCCTCTGTACTTGAGTCAATGTGGGGTGATGCTCTTAGGACATCTATGTATATCCTGAACAGGGTTCCTAGTAAATCAGTTCCATCAACTCCATTTGAGTTATAGACTGGTAGGAAACTTAGTTTGAGACATTTATATATTTTGGGGTGTCCTACAGAGATACGAATATTCAATTCACATGAAAAGAAATTGGATCCAAGATCAATTTTTGGATATTTTATTGGTTACCTAGAAAGATCCAAGGGATACAGATTTTACGGCCCTAATCATAATATGAGGATAGTAAAATCTGGTAATGCAAAATTCCTAGAAAATAGTGAAATCAGTTGAAGTCAAAAGTCTCGAAGGATTAATTTTGATATTGAGGAGATTCAAGCTTCTTCTCCTATATTATCCCCTATTCGAGAAATTGTTGTTCCTCAAATCAATGAGAGAATTGATGAGGGTGAACAACAAAATAACATTGATGAATTCTCACATGATGTTGATGTCACCGCTAATAGTCTTGTAGAACAATCACAATTGATAGATTTGAGAAGATCTCAAAGAAAAAGAAAACATGTCATTTCTTATGATTATGTGGTATATCTACAAGGATCAAATTTTGATATAGGAATAAAAATAGACCCTTTATTGTTTTCACAAGCCATAGAAAGTAATGATTATGAAAAATGGTATGATGCAATGAAAGATGAGTTAAAATCAATAGACTAGAATGGTGTTTGAGAACTCGTTGAATTGGTCAATAATTGTAAAAGAGTCGGTTGTAAATAGGTCTTTAAGACTAAACGTGACTCGGTGGGCAATATCGAACGATATAAAGCCAGACTTGTAGCCAACGATTTTTCTTAGAAAGAGGGCATTGACTACCATGAGACTGTTAGAAATTGAAATGAGAGAATGAAAACTTGATATTATTGATAAATGCATCGTCTATTTATACAGGGATGAGGAAAGATTTTCCTCAACTAATGAAGATTTCCCTCAGATTTGACAGTAGACTTAGTCAAAAGATTTCCCTAAACTAATGAGGATTTCCCTCAACTAATGAACGAGATTGGCTCGTTCAGTTATAGAGTTAGACTTGACTAACATGCCCCGCAAGATCGAACTTTCAAGGATGTCGATCTTGGACCGATGTAATAAAAAGGGCTTGCGAGCTAAAGACTTTGTGAGGGAGTCAGCAAGTTGATCAGCTGTGTGAACATGAGAAACACGAAGCTGCTGACGAGCAACTTGATCCCGCACAAAATGAAAATCGATAGCTACATGCTTCATGCGAGAGTGAAAAATCGGGTTCGCACAGAGGTAAGTTGCACCAAGGTTATCACAATAAATAACAGGCAGAGTAGAAGAAGAAACGTGAAGCTCCTTAAGCAAGTTGGAGATCCAAATGAGTTCAAGACTATAGCTCGATATTCACTTCGATCGTCCAGACAGCTGTCTTTTGTTTCTTAGAACTCCATGATCGGATTAGCACCAAGAAAAACAATATAGCCGGATGTGGAGGTTCGATCGTCAACATTGCCCAATCAGCATCGAAAGACATGAAGTTGAGAGGAGAATGTTTGCGAAGAAAAATACCATGATCAATAGTCCTTTAAGATAACGCAAAACGCGTTTGACGATCAATGGAGAGCGGATGGCGATGCATGAACCGAGGCAGTTTATTAACCGCAAAGGAAATATCCGGTCGAGTAAGGGCAAGATATTGTAGCGAGCCAACTACAACGGAGTAGGGTCCGTAGCAGGACTACCATCACATAACTTCAGTGATTCACTAGAGGATAGAGGAGTGGCAACCTCTTTTGCATCCTGCATAGCCGTCTTGAACAGCAAATCAAGAATATACTTTCTCTGTGAGAGAAAGAGACCAGAAGACGTAGATGTAGCCTCGACTCCGAGAAAATAATTTAGGTGACCAAGATCCTTAAGAGAGAATCGGTCAGCCAATTGTTGAATAAATGCTTGAACCGCCATAGAGTTATCACCGGTAATAATAATATCATCCACATAAACCAGAAGATAGATAGTAAACCCATGTTGGTGGCGTAGAAAAAGAGAGACATCAGATTTAGAGTTAATGAAGCCAACCGAAGACAAGTAGAGACCAAGCTCAGTATACCAGGCTCGTGGAGCTGACGAAGGTAAATGGCTTTTCGTAATTCTGATACGGGATCGAGGATGTATAAAACCTGGAGGCTATTGCATGAAAACGTCTTCAGTAAGTGTTCCTTGCAAAAAGGCATTGTTAACATCGAGTTGGCGTAAGCACCAGTCGTTGGAGACGGCCAAACTCAGGATAAGCCGAATGGTAGTAGGTTTGACGACAGGACTAAATGTCTCAGTGTAGTCAAGACCAGGACGTTGATGAAAACCCTTAGCCATAAGTCGAGCTTTATAGCGAGCAATTGAGCCATCAGGGTTTCGCTTAATGCGATAGACCCACTTACACCCTATAATGTTTTGCGTGGGGTGAGAGGGGGTGAGAGTCCATGTACCATTACGAAGAAGCGCATCATACTCATCACTCATGGTCACGCCGGTGTGAGAATTTTGGGCTTGAGTAAAAGATGATGGTTCAAGAGAGGCTAGAGAAGAGTTGGTGACATGTAAATTAAGAACTTGACGGGGTTTAAAGATACCACTTTTGGAGCGGGTTTGCATTGGATGGCTTGAGACGATAGGAGTAGCAGAGGGTAAGGATTGAGGGTGATCACTAGTGGAGGTGGACACAGGAACTACAGAGGAACCAGGACAAGGTGAGGACAGAGGCATTGGCTCTGGAGGAGAGGAAGAAGCCGGAGAAGAAGACGAAGGAGGAATGCGGAATCGAAATAACAAGTGAGTGTGGATCTTGTAGAGGCACGGGAGGAGGAAGATGTAGTAGAGGAACTCAATGGGATGACAGTGACCTTGATCTCGAAAGGGAAGACAGACTCCACAAAAGTGACATGTCCGGAGACAAATACCTTAGTAGATAGAGGATCATAACCGAAAAGTATTATGTTCAAGAGAATATCCGATGAAAATACAAGGCGAGATCGAGGTTGCGCTTTATGAGAATTGTAGGGCGTAACCAAGGATAACAAGACCAAAAACTTTTAATGTGTGTAGGTTAGGTATTTTGAAATAGCTTTTCAAATGGTGGTAATCAAGAACTGGAGTGGGCATACGATTAATGAGGTACACGATTTGAAAGGCGACGAGGCGGAAGGCATAGATGCTTGATGAAGCAGAGTTAGACCAGTTTCAACAATATGACGATGTTTACGTTCGGCAGAACCAACCAGTTGAGGAGTATACGGAGGTGACTTAAGATGTTGAATACCACAAGTAGATAGATAAGATGCAAGAGCTTGATATTCACCTCCGCCATCGTAATAGATGGTTTTAATAGTAGTTTGAAAATAGTTCTCAACTAAGTTCTTAAATTTAGAGAATACAACAACGACATCGATTTTTGACGAAGAGGATAGAACTATGTATACTTTAAAATAATCTACGAAGACAACATAGAATCTAAACTTGTCAAAGGAAACAACCGGGACCCCAAACATCGATAAATAACCTCAAACGGCTTAGAGCAAGAAAGAGAGGAAGTACTAAAAGGTAATTGATGACTTTTATTACTAAGACAGCATTACGTGAGTAAGAACATTCTGGATTTAAACAGGAATAGAATAACGAGAAAGTAATTTTTGTTGAATAGAGTTTAAGGGATGACCAGACGATGCCATATATATGTTGGTTGTAGATTCGTGGGTGAAACGAGGTGAAAAGGAAACATTTGGACGAGAATTGAACGAAGGATATGGAGGAAGAAGTGATGGATGAAAACTCATAGTAGTGGGAGGTTGGGTGACTACACCTTTTGAAGTATTATTGTGGTATTCTACCGGGCTTTTGAGTTTTGGGTGAAATGTGATGGGAGGTTCGACAAAGGTCCCGATAGCTTGGTGTCCCGCTTTAAGTAAGCTTCATAATCCGATAAAGTTCTTCAAAGAGGATAGGAGAGTCACGCAAGAGCGCGAAGTTCTTTGTACTCGATTTAAGCCATTGAGCGTGTGAACCAAGATTCATCGAAGAAGATGACCTATCAAAGCCGGTCATCGATAATGACTTTGATATTTTGTAAGTAATCAGCAATACAACTTCCTCTTGCTTGAGAGTCATAAGATTGGAGAGTAGTCCAAGCATGCGAGTCCGAGAGCGGGTAGTTGTAACTTGTTCCATGCTTCCGCAGCGGACAGGAGGTCACAAGCGAGCGATGGATCCAACAAGAATGGCTTGGAGGATTAGTCGATCTGCCATAAGCCATAAGTAGGCATTGGGTCTTGGGCTAGGGTCTCTGGGACATGAATCATGGGTGGACAACTAAGTGAACCGTCAACATAGCCCAATAAATCATAACCAATCAAGAGGTTAGAGAATTGAGCACGCCAAGAGGCATAATTGCCATTTTAGATAACTTGAAGGGGATTAAAGATGCGATTAATGGAAATAAGACCGGACGATGAAATGTAATTATTAGTAGGAAAAGAGTAGGGACATCCAGTGGATGAGAAAGACATTAGGAAATCACAAAAGCTTTGCATAGAGTTGAGAAGAAAACAACCGGTGACCAAGAAAAGGAAAAGAAGAAAAGAAAAGAAAAGCAATTAATGGCTATAAAGTTGTAGGTAGTAGCATAGATCAAGGTGGCTAACAAAACGAATCGAATAGTGTAGAAAACACGGTAGATACGGAGTGAGTGGCGAATGAGAATATCCAACGGTACTCAATAGGTACATAGCTGTGAATCACGCCTTCGTTGGAATAGAGAAAGAAGGAAACGGAGGTAGCGACGTCGGCCACGAGGAGAAGCGCTCTGTATAAAGCTACGTGGATCTGGAGTATCGGTGATAGTAGATTTGAAAGATCCAAGTAGCGTTGCCTCGGTAATGAGATAGCGAGGAGGCGCATGTAATGGCAACTATTTTTTCTCGTTTGACAGAGAATAATTTCTCTTATGGCTCGATACCATGTTAGAAATTGAAATGAGAGAATGAAAACTTGATATTATTGATAAATGCATCGCCTATTTATACGGGATGAGGAAAGATTTTCCTCAACTAATGAAGATTTCCTCAGTTGACGAGACTTAGTCAAAAGATTTCCCTCAACTAATGAGGATTTCCCTCAACTAATGAACGAGATTGGCTCGTTCAGTTATAGAGTTGGCGGTAGACTTAGTCAGCTAACAGAGACCTTCTCTCTAGTTTCTCGAAAGGACTCATTGAGAATCATCATGGCATTAGTAGTTCATTATGATCTTGAGTTACATCAGATATATGTGAAAACATCATTTCTGAATAAAGATCTAGATGAGGAAATCTATATGGAATAACCTGAAGAATTCATAGAAAAGGGAAAGGAAAGTTGGGCTTGCAAACTTAAGAAATTCATTTATGGCCTTAAACAAGCTTCCAGACAATAGTATATAAAGTTTCATGATACCGTTACTTCCTTCGTTATAGACTCACAAAAGCTTAAAAAATAAAGCCAAAAATTTAAGTCCTCAAGATTTCAAAGTACTGACATTATTATCGTTGGTGCCGGGCAATACTATCACCAAAATAGAGTCTATGAATTTGGGATCTAGTGATACCACCATCACCAGCAGGGAACAATACTATCATCGGTATTCCCAAAAAAATAAAAAATAGTGCTTTCCAGCTCTCAAGCAATACCACTACTTAGGCCAAGTAGTACTACTACATGCCAATTTTAGGTCATCAAATTGGCCTTCCAATATACCTAATTCAGTCCTGGTTCAAGCCCAATAGACTTCCAATTAAGTTGGTATGGTTTTGACATAATGACAACTCAAGACCCCAAACAACCTTGATCAAGACTTAACTACTTAATCACATATCTAGTGTTGAATCTCAAATTTTAATGATAAAATCAAATAATAAATTTATAAACTAATATGTTTTTAAAATAAGTGATGCTGGAAAACTTCAAATATAGACTTTAACCATCAAGCAAATTATCGAAGTAGGAAAATCAAACATTGGACCAAAGAAAACATCAAGTTAGAGATTGGACGTCGAGTCAAAGTTCGGGCATTAAGTTTAGAGATTATTATAAGGACAAGAATAATCATGTTTCTACTTGCTTGATGCAAGGGTGAACAAGAACAAAATCTTGAGAATTGAAATATGTAAACTCTCTTAAAAGTATTTGAGTCTCTTACTCATTAAGTTTAGAGATTATTATAAGGAGGTATAAAGTATTTTGTAAAAGAGTTAATGTACCAGTTCTCTCTTAAGTATGGTAAAAGAATAAGGGTTGTAACAAGGGTAGTTGATCTTTGCCCATTAGAAAGAAGATCAGCAATGAAATTCGATAGCCTCGAGGGAAGAGGAATCGGAAGTGGATGTAGATTGGGATGACTGAACAACTATAAATCAGTTTCCATTTCCTTCCTTCTTTGCCTTGTCATTGCTTACTGATTTACTTACTCATTTCTCTTGCTCACACTTCTTAGTTAAACGTATTTTCGATATACATATTTTTTATCAAAATTTTTAAATTGAAACCTTATTACAAAGCACTAATTCAACCCCTCTCCCCCTACCCCTAGTGCTATTATGATCCTAACAGTTTATGTTAGAGCCAAGTTCTCTTAGTTGGATTAACCCCATATGAGATTTAATGACTTTTTTTTGGCAATCAAGAGGGTCATTTTATCACTTATCTTACTATATTCAATGGGACAAACTATACTTATTAGTAAACACGAATGATGATTTCGATTTATGGAACGTCGTTGAATATGGTTTTAAAAAATCTTATAAATCAATTAATGAATGGAATATTTTGAGAATAAAATATTTTTCTTAAATGCTAAAGCTATGCATGCTTTATTTCATGCTTTAAATAAAAATGAGTTTAATCATGTTTCTACTTGTGACACTGTACATGATATTTGACACACACTTGAAGTTACTCATGAAAGCACAAGTAGAGTAAAAGAATATAAAATTAATCTTTTGATACATAGTTATAAATTATTTAAAATAAAGCTAAGCGAAACCATTGGTGACATGTATACTCGTTTTACAGATGTTGTCAATGGTTTAAAAACTGTTGGTAAATATTATATTAATCTTGAATTGGTCAATAAAATTTTAAGATATCTTCCAGAAAGTTGGGATCTAAAAGTAATGGCTATCAAGGAAGAAAAGGACTTGAATAACTTTCCTCTTGAAGAACTCATAGAATTTTTAATGACCTATGAAATGACTTGCAAAGCACATGATGAACAAAAGGAAAACCTTCTCAAGTGCAAAAAGAATATTACATCTAAAACCAAATAATACTCCTCGAGCGAAAGCTTAAGTGATGATGATGATAGTATTGTACTTCTTACAAGAAGACTTAAAAAGTTTATTGAAAAGAACAAAACTTATAAAAATAAAAGTCAACCTACAAATGATACAATAATATGTTATTAATACAAGAGGCTTGAACACTTCAAAAATGAGTGTCCATAATTGAAGAAGAAGTTGTCAACCTAAAAGAAAAAGAAAGCATTCAAGAGAACTCGGGATGAATCATGTGCATCAGAAGACGAAGAGCAAATCAATTAAGACGAAGTGGCAAACTACGCTTTGATGGCCTTCAACAGTGAGGTATGCGACTATGTTGAAACATCTTTATCCTATAATGAATTATTTGATATATTTCATGATTTATATTATGAACTCAAAAAGATTTATAATAAATATAATTCACTAAAAGGGGATCATGTATTACTTACTAGTAAATTTGATACATCAACAATTATACATGAGACATCAATATCTTGTGCTCCTTGCTCTAAATGTAAAGAGTTAAAGTCACTCAAAAAGAAAAATATACTATTACAATAAACATTAAACAAGCATAAAATTAAAAATAAATCATTAAACATGATTTTTGCTAACAAAGGTTGTGAATATATAAAGTAAGAAATGTGAGTAATAACATCCATCAAAAGCCAAATTTGTAAAAGGACCGACACTACGTATTCTCCGTAAAGTTAAATATAATTATTGTGGAAGATTTGAACATTATACTTATACATGCTCTTTTAAAAAATATAATTCTTGTAAATTAATTTAGGTTCTTAAAAGAATCATAACGATTTGATGCCAAAAGTTAAGAAAGGAAGATCTAACTATGAAGGACTCAAAGTAAATTGGTACCAAAATAAATCCCTCTTTTTGTAGGTATGTCTCCATACAAAGAGCTAGGAGCATAGGATGGTATCTTGACAGTGGATGCTCAAAACACATAACCGGAGATCTAACATAATTCTCAAAGCTTACTAGCTAAGACATAGGATATATCACCTTTGGAGATAATAACAAAAGAAAAATTATTGACATTAAAAAATTAGTAACAAAACAAATCTTTTGATTGAAGATATTCTGTTAGTAGATGGTTTAAAATATAACTTATTAAGCATTAGTCAATTATGTGATAAGGGATATAATATTAAATTTGAATCTAATACTTGCATCATAGAAGTACCTAAATAAGAACAAATCTATGATTGTTTTAGAGAGCGATAATATTTGTACTATTGATCTCGATAATTTTTGTACTATTGATCTTGATAATTCTCATGATGGAACTTATCTTTCGATTTTAAATGATGATGCATGGCTTTGGCATTGGAGATTAAGATATGCAAATACGAAATTAATCTCAATTTTAGTTATTTTTTAATTTTATAGAAATCTATCATTTTTTTTAATAAATTTTTTAAATGTAAGAAAAATAATTTTAATAATAATTTTTAAATTTTATTTGAATGAGAGTTCTCCTCTCTAAAGTAACTTGGATGCATCTACTTTCGAAGAAACTTTACCTAAGGAATGGAAGTATATAGATAGATATCGTAAAGAGCTAATTATTAGAGATATGTCAAAAAAAGGTGTTTAAACTTAATCTTCGTTTAAAAATATTTATTCAAATATAGAGATCAATACCTTTTACTAATTATTCCCATAGGATCCTTTTTTTTATTAAAGAGAAGATTTTTTCTAAATAAATCATGATTTTTTAATTGAATTCTTGATATTCCTGACTTTATATCAATCTCGTATAAATCAATAACTTTTACTAATTATTCTCCTATGATTATTTTTGCTATTTAATTAAAATAAGATTTTTTTAAATGAATCATAATATTTCACTTAACTTCTTGATATTCATGACTTGAGATTAATTTTATGTAAATCAATAATGTTTACTAATTATTCTTCTATAATTCTTTTTACTATTTGCTAAAGAGAAATTTTTTCACTTGACTTCTCAATATTTATTATTTGATATTTATTTTGTATACGTTCTTCTATAATTCTTTCTTTTCGCTAATGACTAAAAGAGAGATTTATCCAAATGAAATATAATATTTTATGAATCAAGATCATTTACTATTTTTTTTCTATTACAACTTAAATGCATTGACTATGTTGGCTTTTGAAAAGCAGTAAGTTACACATTTTTACTTTGTTGATGACAAAAGTAGAGAAGTAATGGTAACTTTTTGATGATGTAACAACTATGCTGCAATCTTATATATGTTTTGTTTGATGAGATGTGTAACTATTTTAACATAATATTATATGATTATTTAACTAAAATTATGTATACAATTTTTGTAATGATTACTATTGAAAATCACTATGATTTTTTGATTAAAATTTTTTTAACTTGAATTCAAAGAGCAACAATGAAAATGTTATCATTTTCTAAATTCGAATCCATGATCCAAAATTTTTCTACATCACTTATCTTGAAAGCATATTAGTCCATAAATTCATTAATTGATTTCATCATCAAAATTTACGATTTAGCATATAGCGCAATCATGAAGTTTTTAGCATATTGTCGAGCATTCTAACATATCACCAGCACTTCGTCCGAATCTCTGATGCATCGTTCTTTCTTTCGGCATATCACCCAATCTATCGGTATGTTAACTTCCCACAATATTCAATCTATCGACATGCTGACTTCCTATATGATAATCAGGCACTTCGTGTGAACCTCTAATGCATCATCCTTTCTTTTGGCGTATTACTCGATCTATCGGCATGTTGACTTCCCACAACATTCGATATTTTGGCACAATACCTGATCCTTTTGGCTCAATGCCTAAACTTATGGCATGAAGTCCAAATTTTGGTACATCAATCAATCCTTCGACTTGACTTCCAATCTCTAACTTGATGTTTTCTCTGACCCAATGTCTGATTTTCCTGCTTTAATAATTTTTTTGATGGTTTGAGTCCATGATTGAAGCTTTTCTTGCGTCACTTATTTTAAAATTGATAGTGTCTACACCATATGAGATATAGAAATGGAAGAAGTATGATATTAAAGTTGTTCAAATTTGAAGCTGCCCTACCCACATTAGAAGACACAACCTCGATAAGTTGGAATCAAAGTCGTAATGGTACAATTTCATGGGATACCCTATGAGACTTGTCAGTATTATTTCTATATATTTGGTTGGTTTTGGTTTTGGTTGCTAAGAGGATAATGTTCCTTGAGAAGAAACATATATTTGATGGAAACAGTTTGAGCGTGATAGAGTTGAGCAAGGTTAGAGAACCTAGCTCAAGTACTATTCTACAAGACGAGAATGTTCAGGTACCTAGCACACAAGTTCTAATTTTGCATAGGTCCGGAAGAGTATCCTACCCTCCTTAGAGATATGTGAGACATATCAAGGAAGAAGATATTAAGGATGTCAATCCTCAAACTTACGAGGAAGTTATTACAAGAATATACTTTGGGAAATAACAAGAGACCATGAATTCTGAGATAGATTTTATGTACTTTAATAAGGTTTGAAACTTAGTTGATGCACTTGAGGGTATCATACCTATTGGTTGTGAGTGGATCTTGAAGAAGAAGATTAAAATAGATGAAAAGATGGAGACCTATAAGATAAGGCTAGTGGTTAAGGAGTATCATCAAAGTTAATGTATTGACTATGATAAAATATTCTCTCCTACAGTCATTTTGAAATCCATCGAATTTTGTTGGTTATTGTACCACACTATGATTATGAGATCTTACAAATAGGCATAAAAACTACGTTCTTCAATGGCAACCTTGAGAAAGAGGTGTATATGATATAGCTTAAGGTATTTATGTCCAAGGAAAGTCCAAATAAGATATGCAGATTGCTTAGATCTATCTACGAATAAAAACAATCTTCCCGAAGTTGAAATATAAGATTTGATGAGACAATCAGATCTTATGACTTCGTTAAGAATGAAGATAAGCCTTGTGAGTATAGGAAGGTAAGTGAGAGTGTTATCGCCTTCTTGGTACTATATGTGGATGATATCTTAATCATTGAGAATGATGCAGGATGCTCTCCACTGTTAAGGCTTGGCTATCTAGACACTTCTTCATGAGGGACTTGGTGGAAGTATTATATATTTTGGGAATTCAAATCTATAGAGATAAATATAAGAGGATGCTTAGTTTATCTCAGTCCAGGTATATAGACACCATTATCAAAAAGTCTTTGTACGAAAAAATTCTAACAGAAACCTGATACTGATGAGAAGTGAAATGTCACTTTATAGGAGTATGTTCCTAAAGACTCCTAAAGAAAGGACAGATATAAATAAGATAACATATGTCTCTACAATAGGGTCCATCATATATATTATGCTATGTACTAAGCATTGTATAGTGTATACTCAAGTGTTATGAGCAGGCATCAAGTGAATCCAGGTTTACAACATTAGAAGGTAGTAAAGTAACCTTAATTACTTAAGAAAAACTAAGATCTTTTACTGGTATATGGAGGAAGTAGCATAAAGGTTGAGGGCCACGTAGACTCGAGCTTCTAATAGCAAGTCGAATTCAGGATATATGTTTACCTTGAATGAAGGAGCAATAAGCTAGAAGAGTTTCAAGCAAGATACTACAGTTGATTCGACCATAGAGGCAGAGTATATTATTGCGACAAAAGTAGTAAATAAGGGAGTTTATATAAAGAAGTTTATCGCAGATCTAGGAGTCATGTCAAGCAGCGAGAAACCAATTCCCTTATATTATGACAACAACATAGTGATTACTAAAGCAAAGGAACTCATGTCTCATTAGAAGTCTAAGCACATTTTGAGAAGGTTTCACTCGATTAGAGAAATCATAGCTCTTGGTGATGAAAAAGTGAAAAAAATTCCATCTGAATATAACATTATAAATCCACTAACAAAGCCGTTGACTCAAGTTGTCTTTTGTCGTCATAGGGGTCTGATGGAGATGAGGCACGTGGGTGATTAGCTTTAGGTCAAGTTAGAGATTGCTTATTAGATGTGCCTTGTAAGCCAATCACGTGAGTGATGACACGTGTGACACACTGCATAATTTTTTTATTATTAATTATTATATTTTTTAATATAATATAATAAATATATTATGATGTCCTTGAATCTATATAATAAAAATTGGATCATGATGAAATCATAATAATGTGACTAATTTGTCTTTAAACAAAGATCGTAAATATTCTCAGTCATAGGTTACTCAAGAGGGATATCGAAATAACTGGACAAATCGGTATATTATATAGTTATCTATATAATACAAGCAATTGGTATCATAATTGCTTATGTATGGGTACTAGGAATATGATACATGTGCTCATTCGAGAATGAATTTACTGAATGATCTGCTTATGAAATGCTGGATGATTAATGATACCTCATTATCATACAATAATTATATGATCCTAATTATATATATGGTCTTTAGACTTAAGACACGAATGATGTCTTATTTAAGTATTACATTCTTTGATACCAGACTTATAGGTCTAGAAGTTTTAGATTTGGTATATCCATTATTATGAATAATAGTTAACCTTACGAATGTAATTGAGTGTTAACAATGGATCATCCACTCTCGATGTCATGAGAGAAATATCTCGTATGTTCTCCTTCAAGTAAATCCTCATCCATGGTCATTCAGATTAAGAGAGAAGAGAACCCGATTAGAGTAAAACTCGGATAGATTATGCATGGACCTGATAGTACCATGCCCAATGTACAATCTCTAAGATATTAGATGGGTGAGAGAGTATAGCACACGATAACTAATGGTAGATAGATCCAATAGATTATATACCTTTATACCATTTAAGGACTGGTGTATTCACCTACTATATCAATAGTCGATGAGTTGAGTGAATTATTATACAGATAATAATTCGTTGAGTCAGAAAAAGTTATGATAGGTGCAACTCATGATAACTCATATTGGGTCTAGAGGGTCATACACATATGATCGATGATGTGATAAATAGAAGATTGAAGATAAGATATCCAATAAGCCCCTATTTTATTAGATCCATTGGGTGAAACCCAATAAGAGCATAGAGTGGAGAGATTCAATTTCTATCAAGCTTCAGATAATTGGATAGTGTCCAGTATCCATTATGTTAGGGTAATTTGATAGAGATCTAATACCTAATAAAGTAGGATCCATTATGGTTAAGTTGAGAAGGCTCTCTATAAATAGGAGAGGGACCAAAGGTAATAGGATAGACTATTTGGCTACCTACCTCCTATTCTCCCCCTCCCTTTACTCTCTTGCCATCAGCCCTAGTTGGTGCACGAGGATAACAAGAAGGGTCGGTCCCTTCTTGTTTTTTATTACTGCGTGGTGGTGCACAAAAGCGAGAAAAGAATGTGCTGCAAAAGGAGGTGCATCGTTGTTTCATCCATCACTACACAAGAGTTTATAAGAACCACTTCATCCATTGACTTGGATCTGTGTTCTCTGGGGGTATACGAGTTCTTTTAGGTGAGATTATCTTACTTCTCCACACGATTTTGTTGTTTCTCAAGTTTTTTAGTCCCAATCATCGAATAAAGATATGTTATTATTCTTTTGGAAAAATTTTTGTGTTTTCATTTTTCTGTTGTGCATGTCATCCTCCCTAAGTTTCTCAATAGCTCGATCTATTGAGTTTTGTAGAGTTGTTATCTTGAGGTACTCCTCAACATGTGCAATCTATTGCACATGATTCTCCCTCTAGAGAATCAAGACTTATCTCACATGAATATCTATTTTTTTTTAGCAATTTTCCTCTTCCTATCCTTTCCTCTGGAATATTGGAGACCACCATATCCTTGGACTACTCTGCCTTGTTGAAAAACTATGCATTATTCTGTCCTGTAAACATACTTGCTAGATTGCAACTCTTCAATAATATAACTTATATTGCATCCCTCAAGGCTTAGCAATATGTTGAATTTGTTGCACACTTCAGCCTCCTATATATAGACTTATCATTCTCATGCTGAATCAAAAGTTTCAATGTTCTATGGTACCGAGTTTCGATCGACTTGCGGCGGCCACGGATAATTCATCATCCGCATATAAACCTTTACATGAGTATCAAATTCTTTAGGTTAGCAATTCCCCTCATATATGTAAACTTTGCACACAACTCTTTCGATCATTGAGTCACTCATCCCACCTTGCATGATCTCATTCTTTGCCAAGCATCCTGCTTGCCTTGAGCACCGTCAAGTTTGGTTGTCATTGTTAAACCGTAGCTCGAACTCAGTCATCCCAATATTTATGCATTACACATTATTCCTAGCTAGCTTGTCATTATGGTGCCTCTCGCGCGAAGTATTGGTCATTCCTTTAAATGTTAATATCAAATGCTTACTCCTTTGAGCAACTCTTTTCCCTATATCTCAATACTTGTTTTACTCTCAACTCAGCATGTCCTTCATAGTTTTAGGTTTCTTACTATTGGAGTTGGCATGTATACTTTGATTCATGGTCACATTAGGACTTGTTTGTTACATTAATGAATCGTATATGTTTAAATTTTCATTGAAGTGGAGACGAGAAAACGATTTTAATGGCTCCGATGATAAAAGAAGTTTTTGGAGATTTTGTGTGAGATTGAATGTATACTAATACATTTCGTGAAAATAAGCAAATAGTGTCCAACCACTTAAATGAACCACATCATTTACATTGCAATCGGAATGTAACCATGAAATGGGAGAAGAAGATTCATATCATTTGATACTAAAAACTTGGGTCGCAAGTAAAGGTCATCAAACCACTTGATGATCAACAAATGCAAGAACAAGATCACACCCACTTATAAGCATGTGCTCGTCACAGTCTTAGGATGATAAGGAAATAATCATTGCATGAAGAATCGAAGCAGGCTAATGATGGGATCTTCCAGTCCCAGCACAATCCCCTGGCCTTCTTCGGCAGACATGTCAATGGAGATCTGACCAGGTTTCCACATCAGGTAACGCAAACTCTGACCTCCATCATCACCCTTCTCCAACCGAGAAGGACTCTATAGCATGTCATGTACTTGCCCCCTCCCCATTCCATATTAACCTCCTCCAACCAGTGCTGCAACTGAATAGAACGTGGAGTTATAAGAGGGTCGAGGGAGCTACTGCCGGAGAAGAAGGTCGTGATCTCCGTAAAGACGACTGCATGCAGTGAGTGCTTGCCCTTCGACCGATGAGATGCCGGAGGCCGGCTCTACGGGTCAAGGGAAGGCGTCGACATCGTCGAGGAGCAGCAAGAAGGATGTGATCCACATGGAGCGGAGCCGGAGGGAGAAGATGACCGAGTTCTACACCATGCTGCAGTCGATGGTTCCAAATCTGTTTCCCAAGGTCAGCACTCTGTGTTGTGAGGAGTTCATGTATTCTGTTGACGTAACAAAAACCTGCTTGCTAAAGCAGATCCAACAAGTTGTGCAGGCGACCAGGACGAGGATCGTCGACGAAGCAATAGCGTACATCAAAGGCCTCGAAGAAGTCATCGCAGCGCTCGAGGCGCAGAAGGCGGCGAGGGAAGCATCGAGCGGACCGGCAACGCTGCACAGCCAACGGAGCTCGACGGTGGAGGTGTCCACGTCGGGCAACACCGCGTTCTTTGCGATCAGCTTCGCGGCACAGCCCGGCATGGTCGTGAAAGTTCTGCAGGTTTTCGAGGACCACAAGGCGGAGGTCCTCAACGCCACGATCGCGTGCAACGATGGAAGCGTTACGGTGACCGTGACGGCGTCGGAGATGGAAGAAGAGGCTCTGGGTAAGATAAAGGGGGACCTCATTATCATATAGTCTATTAGAGTTACTCGCCTACAGGTGTTGTGGTGTTGGTTTAGTGGAAGTAGGTGATCTGTACATGATTAATCTCTGAGGCTATGAACTGTACAGTTTCGGGAGGTTTGGGTCCGCAGTAAGTAACCCTAACAAAGTCTGTGTTGACGAGTAGAACTGCACGGTTCTGAAAGCAGACCTAAGCTTCTCTCTTCGTTCTTCCCTCCAAGTGTTTTGACTAGTAGAACAGAGCGTATCATTCGAGGTGGATGGGGCTTTCCCGACTGCAAATACTCATCAGTCAAGCTGTTCTCTCTCTCTCTCTCTCTCTCTCTCTCAAGTCTCTTTCTGTGGCGGCTCTTCTCTCTCATCAGCTACGTATAGAAGATATGAATCGCCAACAGGAAAGGGGGGAGGAGTTGTTATCGGTTGTGTCGTCAGGCATTTTTGCGGCGCATGCCACCGAAAGGCAAGTGATAGAAGAAGGACAGCAGTCTCAGAACTCAACCAGAGAAAACAAGTAACAGGCAAGACCGACGTCCATTTCTAATTATCAACGACGACTTGACTGCTTTGACTGTTTGATTCATGTCCTTATCATGTATGGAACTCGAAGCACAAAAACACAAAAAGTAGCGCAAAGATTCAAATTGATGTCGCTATATCCTACGTTCATGTACATAGATGGAACAGCCATAGGAAATTGATGTAGCTTTCCCGTTCTAAAATAATCTTTGTTCTTAGTTGGATGCATCATCTTGTTCTCTTAGCAAGCATTTTGAGTGAGAAGCAATGTAAAGAAAAAGCATTCTTTCACCAGTTTGTTGATACATGGAATTACTTACTTCTCCTTTTACTGCCATTGGCGACAGATCAGTGAAGTCCAAATAATTAAGTACATGACATTTATTATTTATTATTATTATTTTTACGGGAAGCTAAATAAGAAAAACATTCACGAAAACTGATAATACTGGATATAAAAATTTTGATATTTTGAGACAAAAATAAAAAAAACATGTAAGTAATATATAAAGATCTTAGACGTGTTCCGTTAGAGAAAAATACCGTGTTGCTAAGAACAAGATTACGTTGTGAAAGGAATAGTTGTGCAGCACTACTTCTAAAGGATGCATGTCAGCTAATTCTGACGCGAGACTCTTCTTCCCTTACCATGCCTGTGCAAGAAATGAAGAGGAACTCTGATTACAGCATTCATTTGAATGGTTAGGGTTTCCACCACATCTCCTGCCCCAAGCCACCCAGATTACAAAAATCTGGACAGCTGACTTTGATTTCAAAGTCATGTATAAATTTCAAAATCAACTAATAAATGTAAGTCATAAAAAAACTGTAACGTACTCATACAAACTTGCTAACACATCAAAAATACAAAAAACGAAGCTGCTTGACCTCCGTTTGGGTTACTAGTGTATGTGTATGTAGCTTCCCTGAGATGACCATCTATCTATCTTTCCTCTCGGCTGGGCATACACTGCACTCAATTATCAAACAGTGCTTCCAGAAGGCTTGTCAACTTGGAATCATTGGTCCCATTCTCCTCGAAGATATCTATTGAAGCTGATTGCTTTCTGTTCTTCCGCTCCTCTACGATGGATTCAACCGAACCAGCACAATAATTCCTCCTGACCTGCTTGATGGGTTTCTCAGCTACAGTGAACTTGTTGCCCTCTCTATTTCTTTCAGGAAAACCTGCCCAAACTGGAGGATCCCATTGAAGGGAGATTAGGGCGTCAGCTAGCAGAAACAGAAACACTACATTGCAGCATGACCAAGTATCATAGAATTCAAATTATTTAAGATTGCAGAATTCACTGATCTTAAAACCCATCAAAAAGAAATTGTTAGTCATCAAACAAGATGCTAAAGATGCAAAGGTGAGAGTGTCACAAGGCACGTTGAGTGTGCAAAGTTTGGTAATTGAATGCCAGGGCATATCACTGACATTTTTCCCAGAAACCGATCGATAACAACTCAAGAATTTGTAAAGATCAATAGAATATGAATTCCCTAGCTCTTAGCATACCACTACAACAACAGATTTCTGAAATCTTTTAGTTCTAGGATAGTTTTCCTTGACAGATGTTTAGTTGTCATTGCAACACATCATTGCCAACAATCAACCAGCCATTCGAAAGTTTTGTTTGATTGTCAACTTTGTAAGTGCAGCCCTTTTAGTGAATTGGTTACTCTATTAGAGCAGTGCACTGTAAGGTGAGTTAAGTTGAGCAGATATCATAAAGAAACCAGTTCAACAGAACAAATGGGAGCAAGGAAAACAAGAATTCTAAGAGACAAAGTTAAAGCACCAAAGCTGCGAAAAGCAAAGTAAATTAATTTCACATATAATACAATAAAAAAATCAATCTATCAACCAATAAGAAAACATAAACAGCATAAAGAAAAAAAAACTGTGTAAATTCTGCAAAAATTAGCAAAAATATTGAGCATAGGACTTGTATTCATGTAAATTTTCATATTGGCATGCACAAAACTAAAAGATATTTGCTCACATACAAAGATACAAGGTGTGCATCTGTAACATAAGAGCAAGGAAATTATATATTTGCACCTCTAGAGGTCTACGTGTAGATCTGTTTCCGGTCCACCAGAAGCTTTTCCATATAAGCATTAAACTTCCTAAACATATTAAATACATTAGTAAAAGTCGGAATCAAGGATCAATTCTCTGCCATCAAACTCTATTGAGGGAAATAAAACTGGTAAAACTAATAGTGATAATATCTCATTTTATTCTTTCTCATAGGATTTTCTGGAGGCCTATTGGCAGAGATCTATATTGAGTGGCATCGTAAAAATCAAATTTAGCCTCCAAACTTTTGCCTCAACTTCTGTATTCCAAAATCATTAATTATTCCATAATATGGTTTCTCCCTGAAGAAAAAACATATTTTGAAATCTCCACTATAATATAAAGAGAATTTTACAGTTATCTAGTATCATATGTTTTAAGAAAATGTAAGTTGTTTACAATTCCATAGTGTTCCCTCCCTAGAGATTAATCTTCAAAGAAAATTGCAATATAATCCTTATCAGGAACATTGCTTAATCTAGCATCTTTTGGTGTCAATAGTTTCCTTGATGCTTTTAACATATAATTTCCTTACATGTCATGCAATCACCTGACAATATTTGAGCAATGAACGCTATAAGTTCCTTTTTATTTAGGAACAAAAGAGTCCATTCTATTACTTGACTAATTACTATATATAAGAAATAGTTCACGACTCAGTAACTATTGGTACATACAAACCAAAGTCCAAGAGAAAGCCAAATTGATTTACTTTTTCACCCTAGACCAACTAGGCAAATAAGTCTTGGAGTTCTCCTCAGAGGAAGTAGTTTCTTTTAACCATACCACTAGGACAGGGAGAGTCTATCAACTGCCTCATTTTTCTTATTTTCTTTCTGACTCCTGCTTTCTCGCAACTGGAATGATCTTCTGTTCTGGCGGGGTGCGTCAGCTTATTACTTCCACATGCAGACATCAATCAAATATTATAGGGGTGTTTCTCTAGTGGTTTTTGACTTTCTCTTTCTATACCTGTGATTGTTCCCTTATGGATCTCGTCATCTCAGGATCTATCTTGACTCAGATGAGCCAATGATGTGCCCCGAGTATACCAGCTCCCTCAGCTCGGTCAAGCTGTCAATAAGCCCATTCTCATCATTTAAGGGAGGGTAAACTCAAATTATAACTAATCTCTGTTCCCCCAGTAACAGCTTGTCTAGAGGTCACATAAGCGCAACAGAACTAAGCTTGTTTGCTTGTCCCCCAAAACTCTAAAGAAATATTTTCATCTACCTAGCATAATGCAAACTTCTTAGTGTTGCATTGAGCCAGCTGGTAGCAGTGTGTTTAGGGGTGTTGAGTATGAAAGCATACCTCTAGGAAAGTGCCATCAGACTGGGACAAATGATCAACTCACTCAGACGAATATTTAAGTGAGACATGATTGAGAAAGACCTCTGATGTGAAGGCTCCCACTTTGACCCTACCTTAAACGAGAGAATTGATTAAAACCAAAGCAGAGCTTCCAAAACTCGCTGTTTACTCTATTTACTGCTAGTTCAACCTATGTGCTTCGGAGTTTCTTACTCAAAACAAGTAAACAAACTGCTGGCAAAACTCACTGCTAATTCCAGAAATTGTTAGAATTCAACTTTATTTTCTTGGACTGAAACAATCAAAATCCGCCCAGAAATATACCAAAGAAAGATGGGTATGATGGGATTTGCGAAAAGAAGCACAAACACCTCGACTCCCCCACATCACACTGAAATATTCTTTAATTTATCATGATATAATTGTGAATAATTGTCAATACTTACTATAATCAAAAAACTGTACCATGAATATAAGTTATACTACATGGTGGGTTATGTGATTGAGGATATAGTTTTTTTCTATTTGCTCACAACTTAAGATACAGTGTAGGACTACGTCAGTGTAGTCCTACACTGTATCTATTTTTGTGTAGGATTACTACAGTGTAGTTCTATTTTTGTGATCATATTTAATTATTTTAATGGAAGCCTGTCCTAATCTGTATGGACGTATATACAATTTACAGTTGTAATACGTGTAGAGCAAAAGTTCAGCCAGGAATTGGTTAACCAGATGCAATCAGTAGTTTTAAAAGCGCTATGCATCAAAAGGTGCCAAAGTTCCAAAACATCCAAGGAGGTGTCCGCCCGAGCGAAGCAAGATGCTCCCAAATATTAAAATTTAAAATATATATTACTATTGATAAATAATTAAATATGATCACAAAAAATAAAAACGATACATCAAATTGGAATCATATAAATTACCAAATTATATCTCTTGTAATTATGCCGACAGCTCTTGTAAGCTTACTTATACATAATGTGTGTGTATTTTTCTAGAAGTGCTAATGGACACAGGCCATAGAAACCCTATCAGTGTAATTCATTTATGAAGATTAATAAACATGGAAACCATACTGGATCTAGTGGTCTTTTTATACCAGCCAAGTAAGCTGCATGGCTGTTCAAATGGTCCCTTTTCTTCAAACCACCAAGTGACTAGGGTAGATAAAAGACAGATAAAAACAGCATAATTTAAGTACTAAAAAGACAGATAAAAGACAGCATGGTAGATCCCTTCTATTTTTTTCTTTTCTTACTTTTGGAATAAAATCTTGACATTTTGATGTAACAACATTTATCACTACACTTCTAGTGCTTAACCTGTATGAGTAAGAAAAAGTATGTTCTGCTTAACAATGTGAAAGGTTATTAACTATAAAATAAGAAAAAGAGGAGATGGAGAAGTAACCGGTGCAAGGCTGTGGAGGAAGGTGGGGGGGAAGGTGGAAAATGGTGGCAGACGAAGCTGCAATAGCAGTGGGCGAAGTTGCCGATGGCAGCGGATGAAGCGATACGGTTTTGCTTGTTGCTTTCGATGGGTTGGGGGTCAGTGGCATTAGTTGGTTCGGTTAAACCAACTTAGTCGCCTAGACTCAAACCTAGGTTGAGCCACAACCAATTTTGGCTTGGGTGCACACCCGAGTTGCCCAGCTCCTAGGCTCTGCCGTGTGTCGAGCGGCACTTCATTGAAACACCTTGTACCATCGTGTTACTAGGTGCTCTTGTCTCGCGTCACCTCGTCATGTTACTAGGTGCTTGTGTCTCACCTCCCCTCGCCTCGCCTGGTCTGAGCACCTTTTGAAAACACTAAATGCAATGGTTTGGTTGTTAAAGGCCTTCAATCAAAATCCCATCAACATACAAATTCTCATAACAATTAGATGCTCAACAACTACTATGGTTTGTATTCGTAGCAGAGTAAACAATAATTTGAATGGTAGAGAGCAGAAAGATATGGTTACAATATCTATGAATAGATGCCATGGACATATTTGATCAGCAAAATGAATAAAAAAAATGGTTCTCAGATAATCTATAGTGGTCGCTTCTAGGTTTAATCTAATAAACGCAAACAACAATGTGCATCCAAAAAAGTTTTTAAGTTATCATAGAAAACCTAGAGATATAAAGTATAATTGCAATTCCAAAATCCAATGTATGCACAAAGACTTTCATCTTAAATGTCATCTAGAAAAGCAAAATGGAGAGAAGATGGAAGATCCAGGCACTTATCCTTACAATTAAAGCTTCACATTTTGAATGAATAAACAAACAGACAAACCGCCAATTTTCAGCATGGACAACCATGGGACAGACCTTGTATAGCAGTTTCAAGTTCTAGTCAAATAACATTTTAGCAGCATACTTGCAACTAGTTCTCAATAGCTTCAACAGCTCTCTCAAGTACACTAGAAAGTGCACATCCTTTATAGCTATTAAATTAGTAGGTTAAAGCTTGTGACATTTGTATTTAGCTATTAAATTTAGCTATAGTAAATTTCTAATTGTTGCATAAAAATGCACCATATAACAGAACATCAATTATATAACACGCTTATCTAAAGCAACGGACATCAGTTCTTGAATTAAAAAAAATGAGATCAATATAGAGAAAAGAAATGGCTTCTGGATAGCAGAATTAAATCAAAATTACCTCCGAAGTGGTGCAGTACAATAGAAGCTGCAACTGTGACATTAAGTGATGCAGTTCCACATCCGTATTGGGGAATGTAAACAAAGAAGTCACATATCTCACACTCCTTCGCGGAGAGCCCCGTTCCCTTCATCACGATAGAAGAAATCCCAAAAAAAAAAATCATAATCATAAGAAAAAGAATAAGGAACAAAAACTTCATTGCAAGCGGAGCACACCTCGTTACCAAGGAGAAAAGCTGTACTCTTCCTGAAAGGGTGTTCCGCGATGGAGAGCGCCCCATCGGTGATCTCCACCCCGCATATGTCACAGTTTCTCTCTTCCTAAAAGTAGGAAGAGAAGCGGATCAAGAGGATCAGATTAACGCGAAATGGAAACCCTAGATTGGGAGGAGGGTTTATGAGAGAGTGCCTTGAGGTAGTGGCGAGCTTGGGAGAGGGAGTGGAAGTGGCGGAAGCGGAGGTGGGAGGTGGATCCGTGGCTGCCGAAGGCGTTGAAGTCGCGGCGGCCGACGAGGACGATCTCCGACACGCCGAAAGCGGTGGCGCTGCGGGCCATCGTCCCCACGTTGTGGCGCTTCGCCACGTTATGCACCACCACCAGGCTCTCCACCGAAGTCCGCAACGTGGCCACTTCTCCCGCGTCCATGGCGCCGACCAGAGACAGTGACGGCAGCGGGTGCGCAGAATGACTCCTATAGAAGAAAGAGGGAGAAACAGAGTGTGGTTCGCGTCAGGAAGGCAAACCCTTAAAAAGAGAGAAATCAAAAATAAAAAATGCCATTAAAAAATTTAATTCGTCGACAGCAGGGTTCGAACCTGCGCGGGCGAAGCCCAACAGATTTCAAGTCTGTCTCCTTAACCACTCGGACATATCGACAACTTCGTAGACATGTTTAAGTTTTCACTATAGATGCAATATCTTTTAAAAATGTAAAATACCGATAATTTAATAAAACTTATTCGATTGTGTTGGGCATCAGCATCAAATGGATTAAGAGCTTCCGAAGCTGCACGTTGAAATGGATGTTGAAGGCTTGTTGGTTAACATCTTAAGCAAGCAAGATCAACCTGCATGGTTTTTTAAAAAAGTGCACAGTTTTAGGAGCTTGTCGATGAAGTAATATCATTACTTTTTTTATCTTGGAAAAAAAAATTCCTTAATGGTGAATATTGGCGATATTTTCATTAAGGATGTTATTAAATATATTACTATTTCGATGATTGATCCAGGGAAATTAATTGCATTTCTTTGGATTTGGAATGTCCTACTTCCTCTATTTATCTCATAAAATGCAATGCATGAAGACCAACCGCTCCCATTTGCATATCAATACCATCCTAAAGAATCGTAAACAATATCCAATATAGCACTTGGATAAGAACAAACCCGCCATGAATCAAGGAAAGATTCGGGAGAATTCCATCTATATAAATAAGCCAAATCTGTATCTTGTTCGTTGCAGCAGCACGATAAATACCATTTCGGATCGACACAAAAAAAAAATAGTGTCACCTCTCTCCCTCCTCTTCTTCCTCATCTCTCTTCCTTCCACCAAGACCAACCATGGCGACGAGCTCGGTGCTCGTATTCTTCCTATCTCTTCTGCTTCTGGCCACCGCAGGCGTTTCTGCTGGGGCGCCGCGGAAGAGGGTCGGGATTTATGAGCTCAGGAGAGGGGAGTTCTCCGTCAAAGTCACCAACTGGGGTGCAACGATTACCTCGGTCGTTCTCCCTGACTCCCAAGGTTTGAGGCTTTCGGATGGTGGTGGTACTGTTGTGTTGTTCCGTAGCAATAATGCACGTCGTTTACCATGTTTTGCTCCTACGTGACAGGGAAGTTGGATGACATAGCTCTTGGATATGATGGAATCCGCCCTTATACCGTAAGAAATCGTGATCCCTTACGGATGCATCTCTTCCTTGTTCTTGTGAAACGTAGCAATGAGTTCTGATCATTTTGATGTCAATATTAGGTTATCCTTTTAGGGTTATTTTGTTGGAAATAGCAGCAAAGTATTTTTCTCAACGTTTGCGTATATTTCATTCCTCATCCTCTTGAAAGGATTATATCAGTTAGTGTGTATCTTTCGAAGACTCAAAAGAGTTATTCATTTTTATTTTAGTTACTTTCAATTAGTTGATTACATAAATACTTGCCAACAATATTTATTTTAATGGGACGCTTCGACCTACGATTAGGAGATATTGTCAGTTTTAAGTCTTCAATTCTTTATTAATATTTCTAATAATGAACGAGTATATTGAGGATATTCTAGGTGCTTACTTTTTTAATATAATTTATTGAAGCTCACAGATTGATGTTAATGAGAATGACACAAAGAAAGAAAGTAGATATTTGAGAGGATATTTATTCTATATTAATATTTTATAAGAGCAACTGGAATTGAAAGGATACATATACGTAAAAGATAGTGTAAGGACCCATTCAACACCCCGGTCGTATTAGTGTTGTCATAGTAGCATCTGAATCCACAGACGTACATCACTCAAAATTTAATCTTAAAAATTGGTTTCGAGAAATGAAGTAGTTACTCTTGACTTGGAGATTTCATACTGAATATTATGATTAATTGTTGAATAGCTCCACAATACATTGCGTTACTTTGTAGTTCAAAAAAAAAAAAAAAAGCGGCTCAATTTCTTTCTGCAGAACGACACCACTAATTTTGGAGCATTGGTGGGACGAGTTGCCAACAGGATTGCAAATGCAAAGTTCACTCTCAATGGGACGACGTATCATCTCTTGCCCAACGACGGAAACAACACTCTTCACGGTATGCCTCCTCCTTTGATTCATGCACTCTATACATTGTTATGGTGCATTCTTCTTCTTTCTTCTTTCTTCTTCTTCCTTCTTCTTCTTATTATTATTATTATTATTATTATTATTATTATTATTATTATTCTGCATTAGGTGGGCCTAAAGGATTCGGTCGGGTGATTTGGACTGTGAAAGATAAGGTAGATGGAGAACATCCTTACATCACCTTGTACTATCGCAGCTTCGACGGAGAACAAGGTATAATTTCCATTTTATGCACTAGAAGATGTGACCTGATTCTGTTCACCCATCCATCTTGTGGTTGCTTTGCTAATTCTAGTGTTTCCGATTATATTATTTTGTGAAAAAAAAAAGATGAACATGATGATGCATATCAAGATAAGTTCTGCTAGGGTTCTACATGATTAAGAATGCTATTCTTTTTGCGTTCGTCCTTCTACTTGTGAGAAAGCTTAAACTGATCAAAGACAAGATGGTCAATAAAATGATACCTCTTAAACTGGGAGAGGGAAAAAAAAAAAAACATGTTGATGTAGAGAAGGAAGAAGAAGAAGATCTAATTTTGTAAAGAATATACATGTATATATATATATATATATATATATATATATATATATATATATATTTGAAGACTAAGATAAAACATTGTCCTAAATGCTAGTCATGAATACAGTTAACAATCTTTTGCCTGCTCTGCATCATCAAACAGGCTTCCCCGGTGATCTTGATGTCTACGTTACCTACAAAATCGACGGCGACTTCGTTTTGAGTGTCATCATGCATGCGGTGCCGCTGACCAAGCCTACACCCGTAAACCTAGCGCAGCACACCTACTGGAACCTCGGCGGTCATGAGAGCGGCTCCATCCTCAAGGACAGGATCAAAATCTTCGCCTCCCATATCACCCCAGTCAACGACGAGCTTATCCCTACCGGCGAGATCAGGTCCGTCTCCGGGACTCCCTTCGACTTCCGCCACCCGGCGACGATCGCAAGCAAGATTGGCGGCGTCCCTGGTGGGTACGACATCAACTATGTTCTCAGCTCGCCTTCGGACGAGCAGGGTGTGAGGAAGGTCGCCGTCGTGGAGGACGGGCGCGGCTCCGGGAGAGTGCTCGAGCTTTGGGCCAACCAGCCCGGGGTGCAGTTCTACACCGGCAACTTCCTGAAGCACGAGAGGGGGAAGAATGGCCACTACTACAAGATACATGACGGTCTGTGCTTGGAGACTCAAGGCTTCCCTGACTCGGTAAACCACCCCAACTTCCCTAGCCAGATTTATAGTCCCGGGCAGGTTTACAAGCACGTCATGCAATTTAAGTTCTCATTCAAGTAGGGAGAAGAGAGGCTTTGTCTTATATTAGTAGATGCTTGTAACGAGTTGTAGTAAGTGTAGCTCGTTGGATATCTCAGCCTCAAATTGTTGTGGATGCAAATAAACTTCAATTTTTATATCCTGGCCTGATGCTTCTGATGCATAAATTAGACAACTCCTTCGCAGCGTCTCACTCGTTAAGCTAACTGTTAACACTTTGGTGTCATGGAAGACGAAACTTGGGTGTTGAGATCATTGAAGACCTTTAGGTTTTTAATTCTCTCATACTCTTACTTAGTTTGAGCCCCATCATTATGACTTTATACTTTGCCTCATTGAGGCTCTTTTGAGGCTTCTTGGATAAGAGTCATCTTCACCACAAAAATATGCAAATGCCTTATCTTTAATTACAGTTCGAGGTAAGTAAGAGATGTCAAATTCACTAAGTTTCACTAGCCACTTAAGGAATCTTTCGATAGCGTTAGGCTTGAAGAGAATCTGACACATTGGCTATTCTGTCGTGACAATAACATAATAAGCTCGAAAATACATATGGAGATTTCTTATTGCAAGCACAAACACACACATAGGTGAGCTTCTCAAAATTTGGACATCATGTCTCTGCATCCTCTTCCTGGATTTATAGCCACTAGTGCTATTAATAGGTAGAGAGATATAACTCCTCTCTTGGAAGTGAACTTGGAAGACTGGGGTGGTGTTGATAAATAGTTTTTGAGTTGATCAAAGGTCACTTGGTACTACTCTATCCATTACAAAATTTTAAAAAATAACAAACATTAATTGCCCATTCTAAATAAGGAGCTAGTAAGTTGCTAAACCTCTTTAATTGAGTTTGGTGGCTTCACGTTGATGATGACTTCAACTTTCTCTGTGAAAGCATCTATTCCTTATTAATTTATCATAAATTCAAGAAATGTCAAAAACATAGTTTTGCTAGATTCAATCTCATCTCAAACTTTTCTTTTTAAGAGCGTTGAAAGTTTATACGATATCAAATAAGTGGGTTTCTATAGCATGACATTTTATAAGTATATCATCCACGTACACTTCCATATTTAGTCTTATATGATATTTAAATATTTTAGTAATCATCCTTTCGTACGTTACTTTAGTATTCTCAAGATCTAAGGGCATCATACCATATTATTTAATTTGGTTGTGCATAGATAATTCATCCATAAAGTTGGTTAGTTGATTAATCAAAGAAAGTAAAAATTATTTTTTCGGACATAGCTTTGTTAAGATCGTACAATGCTTAAAATCAATGTTAAGTTGATGCTAAGCTATACTATTATTGCTAGGTGACTAGGCAAACACTTATGAATTAAGGCATAGTAAGGTAACCAACTCTTACTTCTCATCATCGAGTAAGGTAGAGCCGAGCTTGATAATGAATTCCGACATTTAGAGTCGAAAAAAATTTCCTCAAATGTTTCTCATAGATCAGGATGCAAATTTGATGATGATAGCTCTCGTGGGTTCATTTTTAAACATAGAGCATCACTTTCCTATCCCCAAGCTTGTTTGGAACTTTAATGTCCCAATGATAGAAACTTAGTTTTCACCACTTTCGAGCAATTATCGAATCCAAAAGTTACACATTTTTATATTAAAAATTAATTTTATATTAAGATTATATATAAAATTTTTTATTTAGGACAGCCGTAATATTGACTTAAATCGGCCTATTATCATGAGTTATTTAGATTGAGCTAAAAAAATTGAAGGAAAAATTAAAAAATGATAACTGAGTCGTTGAGAACCACAACTTTCCGTATGAAAGAAAAAAAAAAAAAAAAAGGAAGGTTTGCTGGGCAGCAAGCAAACAATTGAAAGCAGGTATTATTATTATTTTTTAAAGCAGGGATTTTTTGGAGAGTTTTCCAGAACGACAATATGTCCTAACGTTATTAAGTTGTTGTACATATGCATAACCCTCGTAACCCTGCGAAATAGAGATTCTTACCACCTTGCTTGCCCCTTGCTGCTCTCTATGATCTGCGGCGGCGGCGACGGCGACGACTGGGGTGACACCGAAGGCACGTCCTCCTCTTCTTCTTCTAGCGGCGGCGCCAACGTCTGCTCCTCCCGTTGCCTCCTCTCCCCCTCCTTCTCCGTGTCCTCTCTTCTGGCCCTAGATTTAGTCTCTGGGTTAGGGTTTTGAAGGGTCTGTGGGTTCCACCAGATTGTTCCGCTCGCGATTTCCCGTACTCGATTGCTGTCTTTCGGCGGACCGTCTGCTTTGTTCCTTCTTGCAAGGGAAGGTTTCCGGAGATGGCGGAGGATGGGTCGCCGCAAACTTTCGAAACTCTTGGAGTGAGAGAAGAATTGGTGGAAGCATGCGAAACCTTGGGGTGGAAAGCACCCACGAAGATCCAAATCGAGTCTATTCCATATGCCCTTGAAGGTATCTAATCGCTTGTGGCTCTTTTAGTAACTTTTCATGACGTTCTTGTCTTGTTTAGTTCGAGAGTTTCCACTGGCTTTTTTTTCATATAGAAACTCAAAAAAAAAAAAAAACAATGTAGAGAAACTTTGTTTGGTTGGCTGACAGGGAAAGACATCATCGGTCTGGCTCAAACGGGGTCGGGTAAGACAGGAGCTTTTGCAATCCCGATCATTCAAGCTTTGTTGGAGACTCCACAACCCTTTTTTGCTTGTGTGCTTTCTCCTACGAGGTTCGTTCGCAATTACTTGCTTAGAATCCTTTTCATGGGAAGTTCTGTGAATTGGTGATTATGGATCTCAACTCTTGTTTCGTTCCTCAATTGTTTTCAGAGAGTTGGCAATTCAAATTGCTGAGCAGTTTGAGGCATTAGGATCTGGCATTGGCGTAAAATGTACAGTGGTGAGTTATGGGATGTAGTTAAACAATTTTTATAGATCTGGATCCAGCACCTGTTATTTTGTTTTACTTGCCTTATCCTTGTGATATTTCGTCAACTGTTTATTGAGTTGAATGATACCAATTGATAAATTATGTATATTTCCAAGAAAAGCTTATGACATACAATTCATCCTGGAATTTTATTGCATAATATATGATGTATGAGCATTTCAAAGTGGGATCATGTCTCTTCTAAAATTTGTTGTCCTTGATCATGTCAACATGGTAATCAATATGCATTATTTTTGTTCAATCAAATGTTCCTTCATGGAGAAGTTCAACGATGGTGCTATTATTTAATCATATTAAAGGCTTGATATGTGCTTTAATATTTTCATGTTGGTATGACGTTTTGGTTGAATTTTTTTTGTCACAGCTTGTGGGAGGGGTTGACATGACACAGCAAGCAATTTCTCTTGGAAAGCGTCCCCATATTGTGGTATGTTGTTGTAGATATCATCTTTGTTGTATGTCTATCTTTGTGTTAATTTTTAGAGGGTGTGTAGGTCATAATGATTCATACTAGTGACTTTGTATACTTGGTGTAGCTACTTTACTGGTGAGGTTTTTGAGTTCTTATTTGAGTACTTGGTTCATTTTAATTTATAATAGCAGTATGTGATAAAACAAAACTCAAGTCTCTTACCCAAACGATTTTTGTAGTTTTTTACAATTTAGCCACATTACTCTCGTTGAATAATAGAAATGGATAATGGATTATCAGCGGTGGTCACCTCACACAAGTTTAAATCAGAAATGAGACTTGAATTAGCTCCTAAGTTGAGGAGGATGCTACTTAAAAAAGCCTTTTTTTAAGATGAGATGTCCCTCTATATATTTCAGAATTTATTTATACTCATTATCATAGAATGAATATTTCAAACTCAAAGTACCATTTCATCATTGTCATCTGTGGGTGTACTGAAATATTCAAAATGTTTTCGCATTATGTTCTTACACAGGAAGTCCATTCTTCAATCAATAATATACTGGCCTATTTTGCTATCTTAATTTCCCTCCAAAAGAAATATCTCCAGAAGAACGAAAGACTTTTAACAATGAAGAAAGACTATTTTGCAATACACAGTAGATATAGTCTTTTTGGCAATTTGTTTTGATGTGGTTTAGGTAGATGATTATTACTAACACTTAGTAAGCAATCATGCTGTTTTAAGCATGCTTATATTTGTATTTAATGTTTTCTTATGTGATGTTTTACACCATAGTTTGTGCATCATGTATAGAACTTATGGGCAAATATGTTGTTTTAAGCAGCAGTCCTTGGTTATGTTGACTAAGCTTATCAGTAATGGCCTAATTCTAATTCTTTGCTGATATGGGGTCTATCTCCAATCATATATTAACTTTCTATGGCCATTGTGAACCACTCAGATGGGTAACAATGGGCTCATAAAGAATTTAGTTGATTACATTATCTGTTTGAAAAGGTTATATTTGGCATATATTTTAACATAGAAAGGACATGGAATCTGTTTACTCATTCTGCATCTCTTTCTAATTATATAAGAACCAAACATCTGACACTATTGGAGCTCCTGCTAGATATGCACAGTTGTATGTGATAAAATTACTTTTTTCTTCCATTATTGATTATTATTGAAGCTTTCAACAATTCAATTCTGCGTCTCAGGCATCAATTCTGTATTCATCTGACAAATGCTATTTCCTGTAGGTCGGCACCCCCGGGCGTCTCTTGGATCATTTAACTAACACAAAAGGTTTTAGTCTCCGCACAATAAAGTATCTGGTAAGACCCAATTTCACCATATTGATGTGAAGTGTGTTTGTGAGAAGAATATTATTCTCCATCTACATTTTTGATGTTATGACTTGTTATTTTTGTAGTTCCAAGTGTCGATAATATTTTTGGTGGAAACAAGCAATTATATTCTATTAATCGGAATTAATCAATTCATTAACTATTAATGGTGCTGAACCCTAAATTATGATTTGCATTAGACAGCTTGGTTATTATATTTTGAATTATATTGCAGAATTGTGAAAATTTAAAGTTAAATGCACTTTAATATTTTCATGCAACAGAAAGAAAAACTTAGGATAGTTACTGTTTAATGTCATCCTGGCAAAGTCATAATTCTTTGGTTGAAAGATATATCTGCATTGCTTAGATCATTGAAATGTTGAATGCCTTTGTATTTGTGGAAAATTGCATCTTCATATGCAGCATCTATGGATTTAGGGTGTCTTGTTTGGGTGTCTGCAGTTGCAATTTGGATCCCTATTTGTGAATTTGGTGTTTAGATCTGAGCATTTGAGACCATATGCATATCCCAGAATCATGGCTATGCAATGCGAGGGCATTGAAGCATGGAGAATGACCTTATAGTAAGAAATCATGAGAATGGAGATCTATGCATGAAGAACAAGGATTTTGGAAGCAAATGATTGATAACGGAATTAGTTCAGGAGTACATCTATGGCCAATTTGGTCGAATGAGGAAGTGCAGGATTTGAACCTAAAATTCATTTGTAATTGCAACTACTTAAATTTTGTAGGGATCTAAATAGATTCTGCACTGCTTGCATGATATGCAGGGAAAAATGCAGAGATTTGAGCTAGTCCATTGTGGTGAATGCACCTAGCGAGAGGCATTTGCTATTGATATACAACCTGTTTATTTTCTGTGCACTTGTAGAATGCTAAAGCCTCACATAGGAATTGTGCGCTAAATTGAAAGTTTGAATAGCTTGATGGTTGTAGCAAAGCTATAGTTCATTCTGATCAAGATTATTCTTTTTCTCTATCCTCGCTGGATATGGCATGGTAAAGCCAATTTGCATGTCTGTGCATTTCAACAAAGATTGCTTGTATTTTTTCTTATCAAGATGAACCATAACTTATAAAACCAGGCTTAAAACTGCCATTATATAGAACATGGTTTGATGTGTAATATGCATGCTTGAGTTACATTGGCATTAATCTACATTCATGTTCTTTGACTTCCTGCTTGTTATTAGAAGACTTTTAAAACTAACAAGATATCTCAGGCTCTTGCTAAGACAAATTAAAGTGATACTTTATGCACCAAAAGTGATCAATGTTAAAATGCTAAACCGGTCACTTTGTAATAAGATCTCAATGATTGTCGTGTGTCAGTTTTTATCGAGAGATGAAGATAATCTTGAAAAATGCCAATGCTAGGTAATTTATAACACAAACAACTGGAAATCTAAGAAGTCCTAATATTACTAACTGCTGTAGGTGTCACACTTTAGGGTAAACCTCTGATAATATGGCCATTCATCAAGTCATGGATAATTTAGCAAATGTTAGCTAACGTAATCCTACATTTGTTAGAAGTGATGATTGCCCACTAGGTTGCCCACGCATGAGAAAAGACTCAAGTCTCTGATTTTGTTTGTTGGTGAAGTGATAAGTGATTACATTTACCAATGGAGAATACATCAACAAAAATTGAGGGTAAGTCAATTTGTTGGATTCAATAAATTTGTTCGAAGATTTTTCTTGAATGGTTCTGTCCATGCAACAACTTTTATGTGAATGTTTCACTTCTGCTAGGTTCCTTTCTACTCAATTTTTTCAGGAAGTCATCAACTCTTCTCCTTGATTGGCATTGCAGTAGAACCTTCTTAGTGCTTTTTGCTAATTTCTTTTATGGGCACTTCTATATTTACTTGTTCAATGGCATTGTTTTGTCCAGTATGTAAAAGGGCTTTGAAAGATTTAGAGAAGTTTCACTGTTAAAGCTACCAGGGCATGTTGAGTTAGATGGAGTGCAAGCCAACACTAGTAATTTACAAATGATGTTAGAAAGGAGGTATAGGTGCTCCACACTTAACTTTGATTAGATTAACAACATATTGGTATATTATTTGAATGATTAAGAGTTACATTGTGGCATCGAGAATTCAGTGTGTTCACAACAATTTTAACTTAGGCTATGGTTTCTTATGCATCTCAGTGACGACAAAAGATCTATACAGTAGGGGTTTAAATAGGTGTTCAGGCACTCGGGTGAGGCGAGGCGAGGCTTGAGCGCCTTAGGCCTCGACCAGGCGGCACGCTTCAATGAAGTGTCGCGTGAGCACTTGCCTGAACCTAGGCATCGAGCGCCTTGGGCGAGTGCTCGGTTCAAACGGAGTAATTGAACCCGACTTTTAACTTTTAAGTTTGGTTCGGTTGAACAGTAGCTAGTTGGTTCGATTGAACCAACTAGGCTACATACTATTACTATAACCTGTGCCCCTCGTGCGACCTCGAGCCATAAACCCTAGCCTTCGCCGTCGATGCTTTGTCTATCGCTACCTTCATTGCTAATGCATAGGATCGACGCTTCCTCTATTATTGATGGACGGGTTCAACGACCTGACTTTCTTGCGTAGTTTCCTTCGTCGTTGTCGCTTTCGTGTGTAGCTCCTTCCACCATTGAGGGAGAGGATCACAGCTTCCTCTACCATCGATGGACACTTCTGAAGCTTCCTTCGCCCATAACATCGTTATCCACAGCTTCTGCCACTGCCATTGCTGTTGTTCGAAGCTTCCTCTATTGCTATTGTCGTTCAAAGCTTCCTTCGCCGTTTCCACTATTGTCAGTAGCTTCCTCTGCTGTCACCGCCATTGTCCGAAAGTTCATCACTGTTGCCCTCTCCTTCCCCACTTTCCACTATCAGTGACTCTTTTCATCCTCTCTAACTATTGTTAACAGTAGATAACTCTTTTCTCCCCCTCCACTTACTGTTAACAATCGAATTAATAGTAGATTGTTAACTATTGTTATCATATAATAGTCCCTATTTAAATTTTAACACCACCAATCTCTATATATTTAGAACTGTTATTAGGGTTTTAGGATTTTTATTTATATAAATCATATTTATCAAAAAAATTTATATTTTAATATTTTAGAGCGCCTTGCTTCGCTCGGGCAAGCGTCTAGCGCTTTTTAAATCACTGCTATGTAGTCAAACTTAAAATAGTTGGGACATAATGGTTTGTTGTTGTTAAGCCTACAGGAAGAAAGATGCAGAATATTGTAACTAATAAGAAACTGCGAAGGGGATGAAGAAATAGAGGAAAAAGGAAGATTGATTATTAGAGATTTGGCAGCCATGGAAAAGTGCATAACATTTTTCAAATTCATGGAATACAAAATTTCCACTGCTAATAATCAGTATCTTACTTTAAAGTAGACCTAAATCACATTACCAGGACTCGGAACTCATAAAAATAGCAAGAAGCTACTTTATTTAAAGAGCTTAATTATAATAAAAAACTAAAATTGTAATTTACCAACTAGGTTACTGTAGCATGCTATTTTAACACTAAAATTGTAGGGCACTACTTTGCACTGTTTATTTTGCAATGTGTGATCCATAGATAAAATTAATAGCCATCTACTTTTAACTGTCTAAATTCTTAAACTGGCTATAGAACTAATAAATTGAACCCAAACGATATTCATGCTGCAAACCAGACGCCCATGATAAATATTGGAAGATGGTCAAATCACTTAGTGGCAATATGTTGGCCAAGAGTAAGTTGCAGCAAAAGATTTTCAGAAGAATTATTTGTCATCAATTATGTGGCCTTTTTTCCTTTCAAAAATTTCTATAGTTAGTTTCACATGAAAAGCTAATTAATTATGGGGTGTGGTTTTCAACAAGCAGTTTATTTAGTTTAGGCTTTTTGCTTATTTCTCACTATATGTGAGGTTAGTGATATTCTGCAGTAACCATTTAAGAAGCATTTGATTGCAACAGACATCTCTTATGGCATAGCAACTTTTATTCTCTCTGTGTGTGTGTATACAAATGTGTTTGTGTTGGTGAGTGGTGTGCCTATGTTTATTCTCAACTGAGCAGGGTGACACCTTTTTCATATCTATTCTTTTCTTGAAATAGTGGTTGTGAAGAATTATGTCAACTATTAGAATTTATTTATTAAATGACCTGGTTTGATCTTCTGATGGTAAGGTCCTAGATGAGGCTGATAGATTGCTCAACTTGGAGTTTGAGAAAGCAATTGATGATATTTTGAAGGTTATTCCTCCTGAAAGAAAGACTTACCTGTTTTCAGCCACTATGACAAAAAAGGTCAGTATACATTTCCAAGTGGACTTTTGTATCAAGCTTCAGGGACAAGGATTTATACATCTAGCATTAGTTACACCATACTTGCAATTTCTGTGCCATCGCCTGCATGAAAATACTTCTTCCTAAATTATCTGGGACAAATTTGGTGCTGCATGCTGGGATCAATTCATGTAGGATTTGGTTTTCCTATAAATATTCCTACTTATTATGATATAGTTCTTGATTTTGCTAGAAAATGAGTTGTTGTTTTAATCTGACAGTTAATGCATGTGTTTTAATTTTCTCTGGTGCCAGTTGTGCTTGTGTATGTTGCAACAGTTCTATTTGGCCTTTCTGTCATTTATCGAATTGGATTCAGACATGGTAATGACCAGTAAAAAATCCATGCAATTCCATTTCTGTTACTAATTAGACTGATGTGATGCCAGTCTACTGGGTGGTGTACCAACCGCTACCCGTGCGGTATCATTGAATAAGGTATAAAAATTAATGCACGAGTACAGAACTATATGTTTAGATAGTGTACTTAGTCAGACCAGTAAACATTAATCTGTGTGTACCAGTTTGACCGGTATTCAAATCCATCTTGATAAACGCTAAGAAGTGCTATCATTGAGAGTGTATAACCAATACTTTTAGCTTTGTCATTTTTCATTTGTATGATATCTGTAAAAAGATGTGTGACATCCATGTCATGGCTTCATGAATTATATTCTGAGGTGTGCCTTTCATGGTAACATATCAAATTTGGTGAACATATTATGAAATGTGTTTTCGTGAGACATTAATTTGGGAATATATTAGGGTATTAGCAGATTGTGACACTTTCTGTTTCTTCTACAGGTGAGCAAGCTTCAACGGGCTTGTCTTAGGAATCCTGTGAAGGTAGGCATTGATATTGTTTTTGGTTTTTCTTATTTTATGTTTGCATTCTCTTCCATTTTTAAGGCCATATTGCCCTAATGCTTGCGTATGTCAATTGATCGATGATTACAGATTGAGGCTGCTTCTAAATATTCCACAGTTGATACACTGAAGCAACAGTTTCGCTTAGTTCCAGCAAAGTATAAGGTTGCTTACTTTATCTTGTTTTAATTATATTTTAGTTTTGACTTGATATGAGGTTGTTGAAAGTTGAATCTGACTTTGGAACAATATATCTTAGTTTTACTGCATAAAGTATTCAATCATTGCAAAAATCGCTTAAAATGTTTCTAACACAGCACCAGTAGTTTTGTATTCTTTTGCATCATCCAGACCTTTTTTTCCTTGGAAGATAGCCTTGTAAAGCATGCAAATAGATTATGGATTTCTTTTTTCTGTTTCAATAAATTAAGGGGAGGTTATTTTGAAGCTTCTCCATTTAGACTAGATAATCTCTAAATCCGTTGTTTGTTAAGATTGTAAATAATACTATGCTGAAAACCATATTAGAATTTTGCATATGGCTGCAAGTTATTTATTCGATATGCCATGTTGTCTGGCAATATCTGCAATAGATGCTCACAATAAGCACTGCCCCAAATGATTCTTAAGCTGATCAACAATACGTTGATGCACGGGCCAGTTCTGCTATCCCTTATGAGTTAGCAGTATTAAATTTAAGGAAGGTTTTAAATACAGGTGGTACCAAGACAGTCTGGTATTATTAATTTTATAGGAATTGGCATGCTGACCAAGCAAAATCATCCTGTCGAGGTCAACATAGTTGTATATAATTTTTTAGTCCTTTGTCAAAACAGCAGCTGACAGTTGATAGCTTGAATAACCTTTTGTTTGATTCCTTTCTTTTTCCTGTTTTCCTCCCATTTCCCTATCTCTTTCCAATGCCTAGCAGCCTCCACTGTTGCTGTTTCCTTCTACCTCCTCCTTGTCAACAGCTGTTGACAGCCTCAACAGTCATTTCTTTTGTTCCAATGTTTTCCTCATTTCTTTGTTTTCCCATCTCTTTGTCTCACCTTTTCCTCGCATTACTGTTGCCATCATCTCATTCTGTTCACTGTTCTTTTCCTCATCTTCCTCTTCTCTTTTTTCTCCTCATTCCCCATTCCTCATCTGCCACTGCCTGACTCCTATGCTGTCTCCATGCTTGATTCCTCGTCTACTACCACCACCACCCCCTCCTCTGGTTCCTCCTTATCCACCTTCTCCTTCTTGGTTCCTTATTACTTCTTTATTCTCATCCTCTTCCTCTTCCTCCTCGTTTGACTGGACCCATATCAAGGTGTACCAACACATTGTAGGCCCTACCATCTGGTACAGAACTGATCCAACCAGGGAACTGTATGGGTTTCTGACTGTAACTGTAAACATTGGTTGCAAATAATAGTACTTCATTACTGAAATGTTATCATTCTTGTGTCAGATATAGTTGACAATTTTCTCATTTGGTTGATCTTGTTGACTCATTGACTTCTTGTTTGGTTCAGGATTGTTATCTGGTTTACATTTTGACTGAGATGTCTGGAAGCATGTCAATGGTATTCACCCGAACATGCGAGTCGACACGACTTCTCTCTCTAGTTCTCCGGAACATTGGTATGAGAGCCATCCCTATCAGTGGTCAAATGAGCCAGGTAACTGTTTTTCTTTGAAGACATGGATATCCATTTGTTGAATAATTAACTCTTGTGAACATTATTCTAACTATAGCATGCAATTTGAAACTGACCTTTTCTTGTTTTCTTTACATTACTAGAAACTTTGTCATTAGTATTTTCTGCAGTAATGACTTAACCCTTTTCTTCTATGGAATTGATTTAACAGGCTAAGAGGTTGGGGGCTTTAAACAGATTTAAATCAGGAGACTGCAACGTCCTTATATGCACTGATGTTGCTAGCAGGGGACTTGACATCCCTTCAGTTGATGTAGTTATAAATTATGACATACCTACAAATTCTAAGGTTCTTGTTTTTCCCCTTTATTATTGTTCATCACATATTCTTAATGCCTGTTGCAGCCAATAATTCCTGTAGTTGGCAACATTTCTTACTTTGAACAAATTTATTCCATGTATATCTAGTTGAATAATAAAAAGAGTCAGATAGCATAAAGACCTTCTCGCTGACTTTCCACCTTATATTTCACACTTGTTTCTTGCCTTAGAACAACTTATGTAATTAATTTCAAGTTCATTTAGTTGAATAATAGAAGTAGTCAGTTACTGGAAGGATTTTTCTGGTTTACTTCCAATCTTAAATCACATGATGAAAAGACTGCTTTATGGTGCATTTCATTTCTCACCTTTGATTTATGAAAAAAGAATCTTAATCAAACACGTCTTCACATCATGGATGTAAATCTTTGTTTGCTACTAGGTACAGTAGTCCATCGACCAGTAGGGTACCAATATATCGAGTGGTATACCAATTTATGCTGCCTGGTATTATTAAACAAACTAATAACAAATAAAAATAAATGGTTTTGTACTAGTATCAAGATATAAGTTGAACACTGATCTTGATAATGATTGGTATTTAAAACCTTGCTTTTCCATCTTGATTAATTGAAAATTGAACATGAAATGCATGCATAATGTAGTTCCAGCTTTTCTTGTGTACCTATGGATACTTTTTAGTGTTTTTCTTTTCTTGCCTAAGGATGAGCATATGATACTGATGGCTGTATCGCTAAATTATACTCTGATTAACTACCTACTTGTGATATCAGTTTGTTTCACATGGATATCAAGGCAGTCATATCATCGAAGGAAATGAATTTCAGTCATACTTTTGAACTTATGTTGGTCCTAAGTAAATTATTTGGTCTGTAAGCTTGATGCTTTTGCTAGCAGCTGTCCTCTGATATTTTTTTCAATAGTCTGTCAGAATCAAATTTTTATCCTCATAATCCTGCCGTGTCAAATGATTTGTTTGGGGATTCAGTCAGTATTTCATATTAAACCTTTAAGAAAGTTTAGTCAATAATTTGGAGGAGCACTTTGACATTCTTAATTCTGTATCCTGAACTATCAATAGTATTCAAACTAAGTCTATAGAATGGACGATATACAACTAGGTTTGTAGGTTAGAGACAAAATCTTTTTCAATTAGTTTAGGTCATTTACTATTTCTGTAAACATTATGCATCAATAATTTTGTCTTTGCAGTACTGTAGCATACATTTGACGTGTGGCATTGAAACTACTTTCTAAATGTTCTTTTGAGATAAACTTGTAACTAGTAGTTTTGCCATCAACCACTACCTCATGTTACTATGTACCATGATAGGTTGGATGGATATCCTTTCCTTCTTTTTGAGAATTTGAATTGTATATATATATATATATATATATATATAAACCCTTCCAAAATCCTGATAGTTTGTTGATACCACTTTTTAAGCCATTATAATGGTTTTGGTGTTCCAAAATCCCCCTTAATTTTGCTTACTACCGGTGGAACTTGTTTTTTCTGGTGGTTTTTCATTCAAACTAATGTCGCAATTTGTACCGACCGACATACTGCAGGATTATGTCCATCGTGTGGGCAGAACCGCCCGTGCTGGGCGATCTGGGTTGGCAGTATCGTTGGTGAATCAGTATGAGGTCGAGTGGTACCTACAGATAGAGCAACTCATCGGTTGGCTTCACTATCTTTAATTATGCCCTCTGTCATATAGTGAGTGAGACTTATGGAAAGCACTGATATACTTTGTACCATTTTGTTTTATAGGCAAAAAACTACCAGAATACGCAGCAGATGAAAGTGAAGTCCTTATATATTTGGAACGTGTCTCCGACGCCAAGAGGATTGCTCTCATGGTATGTAACTTCTGTTTCTGATTTATGCTTTTGTATAATCCTTATCCAACTTCTTATTGCATTATATTTCATATAGGGGATCAGCTTTGGACTGAATACCTTTTTATATTTTTTGGTTAACTAGAAAATTAAGGACAGCAATGGCAATAGGAAGAGGAAAAAGGTAGAAGAAGATGGTGATGAAGCGGAGGAATATGCTGGGATTTCCAGGAAGGTAAAATCATCAAAGAAATCTAAGAGACGGTAACATGTTGAAGCTGAAGAAAGATGAGGTGGTGGTCGTCGACCTTTTTGCCTTCTTTTGTTTGAATTGTTTATTTCTAAAGCGCGTTTGTCATGCGGGTGATCGTGGCTGTTGAGATTTTTATTATTTTTTAGTTTTTCTTCCAAAAGCAAAAACAGCTATATTACTGAATCAATCTAGGAAAGGATGCATCATCACGCTCCTCGTAGCACCAAAAAAGGGCCAACACCGGTGGGTATATTGTCCTCCATTAATAAGAGGACTGGGAACACCAGTGGGTATATTGCCCTCCACGAATAGGGAATTTGATAGTCAGTTCAGTATCACATTCCATCACCAATTTGGAGACTTAACTACGCAACTGTAAGCTCTATCCCACGTTTAATTGCTATAGAGCTAGTTGTCTTCAATAGGTATATAATGGCTTATCATTATGCATTTCCGTGTATCTAGGATAGAATCGAAATTTTATCACATGACATATAAGCCAAAACTCTGTGTCTTCTTAGAGTGAGATGATTTTTTTTATCGGCCCTTTGTACTTTATGTCAGGGCCACCATTGGTCTAGCAGGAGGTGTTTGTCTCCTCTCATATGGTTGTAATACACTAGGGCCAAAGTCGGGCTCTTTTAACGTTCAAGTTAGTAGAGGTTAAGCAAAAATATTCAGTAGTCGTGTGTGTGTGTCGTTTTTTTCTCCTCTCTTGACATTGTTTATTAGGGTGGTGTTTATACCTCTGATTTAAGGTCGACATATGTAAATGTTTAATGGATGTCGGTGTCAACGTATGTAGGTGTTAATGTGTGATGGCGTCTCAGGCGATTGACTCATACTTTGAGTGCGGCACCCTCTTGTATTTCTTGAGTAAAGGGACAAACTCGTGGCATGTTTCGATGTCACGGACTTAACTAGCTCGGGGTGCTTGGTTGGCTCAGTCGTGGCAATCTAGGGGGTTGGGTCCTCATGGAATAGGGGGTTGTTACATGCCATATCATTCTCTCTCCCTCAAGGAGTCGTGCCTTGAGAGAATCAAGAGGCGCGACTTTGGGTCCGAGCTTGTTTACTTGTTGGTTCCATTGGTTACGTTATGATGCTCAGGGAGTTCGTCGAGGTACACATAGTCCCATGCAACTGGAGCCCTAGGAGGTTTGGGGGTTGCGAAGTGCTTGGCCTTGGTTCGACCGTGGCATAGTCAATAGTGGGTTGGCCGAAGTTAGGCTGACAATGGGTTGGTAGAGACTAGGTCGATAATGGACCGATCGAGGTTATGTCAACAATGGACTGATCGAGACTAGGTTGATAATGGACTGGCCGAGACTGGGTTGGCGATGGACTGGCTGAGACTAGGTCGACAATGAATTGGTCGAGACTAGATTGGTAATGTAATAGGCGAGATTAGATTGACAATGCACTGGTCGAGACTAGGTCGACAATAGACTAACTGAGATTAGGTCGACAATGCACTGGTCGAGACTGTCAGCAATGGACTAGTTGAGACTAGGTCAACAGTGGACTGACCGAAGCTAGGTCGGCAATGGACTGGTTGAGACTAGGTCAGCAACGGATGGTTGAGACTAGGTCAACGGACTAGCCGAGACTAGGCCGACGATGGACTGGTCGAGACTAGGTCAACAATGGACTGGCCGAGACTAGGTTGGCAATAGACTAACCGAGACTAGGTCGACAATGAACTTAGTCGAGACTAGATCGGCAATGGACTAGTTGGGACTAGGTCGACAATGGACTGACCAAGACTAGGTCGACAATGGACTTAGCCGAGACTAGGTCGGCAATTAACTGGCTGAGACTATGCTGGCAATGGACTAGCCAAGACTAGGTCGATAATGGCCTGGTCGAGACTGGGTCGACGATAGACAAGCCGAGACTAGGTCGACAAAAGACTGATCGAGATGAGGTCGGCAATGGACTAGTCAAGATTAGGTTGGCGATGGACTGGTTGAGATTAGGTCGACAAAGGACTAGTCGAGACTAGATCAACAATAGATTGGTCGAGACTAAGTCGGCAATGAACTGCGAGAGAATAGGTCTGCGATTGGCTGGCCGAGACTAAGTTGACGATGGACTGGCTGAGATTGGGTTGGTGATGGACTAACCGAGATTGGGTCGACGCTGGGTCGATGAAGGACTCGCTGAGACTAAGTCGACAAAGGACTAACCGAGACTAGACCGATAATGGAATGACCGAGACTATATCGACAATGGACTAGCTGAGACAAGACAATTTATTGGCCGAGACTAGATCAACGATAAACTAACTAAGACTACGTCGACGAAGGACTGGTCAAGACTAGGCCGACAATGGACTGACAGCTTTATGCGAGTAATTCAAATTGTGACAACAACTAGTGCGCCTCATGCCTTCTCGAGGGAGTCACTTTGCTACGATGATAGGGTGCTGAGCTGCTTCGTCGCGATTGGCCTGTAACACCCCCCCAAATTATCGTATTCAAGAGACGTGAACCAATCTTAAATATGAAAACATTATAATTCATTAATAGCCCAAATCCAATCCAGAATCCTAATTAATATTTGAGGATATTGAGAAACACTAAAACTTTAAAATTCACATCTATAAAACCTGTACAGTTTATAATTATGCATCGCATTACTCAAACATTTATGAAACCCAAATCCAACTTAACAAATATTAACCATACTTATAATCCATCAGCAAAAGAACCTATACAATCATAAAATCAACTATTTACCACAAATTCACTTCATCATAGACTAAACTTAACATTCCAAAATAACTCCAAACTTAATAGGTCATTTAAAGCTTTTACATGATACATTAATTAGATTCGATAATATTTCATTACATATAAATATACTTATACAAAAATTACAATATATCATCCAACAAAACTTGTCCAAAATCTGAATAGCTCACCGTTGCCCCAGCCCAATCTTAACAGTTCAATGAGTGTCAAGCTAACCTGAAAAATTGATAAAACAATGGGATGAGCTACAAAACTCAACAAGCGTCTAACATATCTAAGACAAGAGCCGATGACATTCAAATAAGCCTGGTATCAAGATACAAAGCAAGGATACAATAATTTATGGATATCACATTAGATATAGATTTGCAAATGTCATTTCAAGACATATTTGGTTCATAACAAATGGAATAAAGGGTAATTGGAGCATATCAATGACGTAATAGGTATTTTCGGAGCATAGCAAAAGCGCATAGGATATATCAAAGTATATCAAGAGCAAATAAAACTTTTTGGAACATATCAATAACAAATGAAACATTTTGGAACATAACAATGGCGAAGTGTACTAAGACCACTAAGGCGTCATCATGGTCAAGGTACTCGACATCCTCCACCCTGAAGGCAATCTTCGACTCGTCCGTCCGCTAGGGGCGCTTCTCCACGACAATTCGGGCATAGGCCTTTCGGCCCGACGCGCTATCCCCTCCAACATCTCGACGATAGTGTATTTGTTGGCCCGCTAGAGCATCTCGGGCACGATCATCAGTGGCTAGCAACCAAAAAACCGTGGATGGTCGTAGCCCCATTAAGAACACTTGCATAATTAAAGAGGGGTGAGCGTCGAGTATTGCCCTGACTTCCGTCACGAAGTGAGACGAAATGAGAGAGAGACTCGTTGTCCTTCTAACTTAGGCCAAGGAGCGCTACCACGGATGGCTTCGACTTTGCATTGGCCAAGAAGTTGGACTCAAATTCTTTTTTGGTAAGTGTTTGCTAGTTAGTTGAAGGACAAAATCGAAAAGGGCTTCAGCCGATTGTACCACATCCGAGCGGGGCCTCAAAGGGTGGTCAAAAAAGCTCGGCACATTAGAGCGTCGGACGTGCCATAAAGGGCCATCTGGGCTCGAAAGGCGACGATATGCTCCACCGGGTCGGACATCCTGTCATAGGCCTCTAGCGTCGACAGGCAAAAGCTGGGGATCGACTTGTCTTAGATTTCTTGGACGAAAGGGGATCCCCGAGAGAGCCTTCTCTATGTTCTTCCTTTTGACTTGTGGAACCCTCTTTGGGCTTCGTTCAGTCGACGATTGATCTGGCGCAGTTAGGCCCGAAATGAGTCCAATGAGTAGGATGACAAGGTGTCCGGCTTGAGGCGGCTCGCGAGAGCCAGTGGGGCCTCTGAAATCCGGTGCTCGTTTGGAGGTCATCTGGCTCCATATGGCTCTTCGTCCGATGGGTAGCTATCTCGAGCTGGCCTATCATGTGCAAGGGGATCTGAAGGTGTTTGAAGAGGAATAAATCATTCTGGTCAAGGCAAAAGAGATTTGATTGAGGCAATAGTGATGGTGCCCGTAGTGGCGCGATCTGCATAACGAACTAGGGGAGAAGGCTCGCTTGGGGAATGAAGGGGATGATGGACTATATCATTCTGGTCAAGGCTTGGACCTATTGCGCAAGGCTAAGGAATGCTTTTGGCGAGACGATAGGTTACGACGCACCTCCCCCGAGGGGAAAGAGCCCCAGGTCGTTAAATAGACTATAGTACCTACTCGGGGTATGGGATGGAGCATTCCCATCCTGGGAGGGAGGGAAGGAAGCCTATCCCCCAAGGCCGAGGACAGGGTGCGTCACGTGGGTCTCCTCGAGGTGTTTCCCGGGGTTGGTCAGTTGTTGGCGCGTTCTTGTGATATTAGCCCTCTTTCTAGCGCCAAAAATGTTAACGTACTTTATGTCGGGGCCGAGGTGGCAGCACGGCTTGGTCCGATCCGAGTACTCGAGATCGTCAACGTTCCTCCAGGTTGTCGGAGAGGGATTAGTGGGGAACCCAACCCCGAGGTCCCTATGCAGGCTTCCTGAGATGTAGCGGGTGTTTGTCTCCTCCTCCCAAATGGTCGGGGGTCTTGCACCAAGGTCGGAGTTGGGTAGAAAGTCCTCCGACTCGACCCCTCTGATGATCAAATTAGTCGGAGCCGAAGCTCAAGGAAAAATATTGAGTGGTTGTGTGTGTGTGTGTCTTTTTTTTCTCCTCCCCCGATACCATTCATCATGGTGGCTTGTATACCTTCGATCTTGAGTCAATGTATGCAGATGTTTAATAGTTGTCGGCATCAACGTACGTAGGTGTTAATATGTGTTGACGTCTAAGACGACCGACCCGTACTCTGGGCACCGATGTCGTCTGATCTATACGATGCCTTTTTTGTGTTTCTCGAGTGAAGGGATAGACCCGTGACCTGTTCCAAGGTCACGGGTTGAGTTGGCTCAGGGCGCTCGACTGGCTCAGTCGTGGCAATCTGAGGGGTCCTCTTGGAATAGGGGGCCGTAACATGCCCTATCACATATCACTAAATGCAATAGGCAATGAAGGTTGTTGAAATACCACAACAGTCGATTTTAGTGAGGGTGCCCCTCTCTCTCAACCATTCATGTGCAAACCGGGATGCTCAAAACATAATCTCAGCTTCCTTTCCAATCCACTCCACACCTCACATGCAAACCTGCATTAAAAAAAAAAAAAAAAACATGGTCCTGCACATCCAAGCTCTCTCTACACAACTCACAAGCTATAACATCATAAAAACCTAGACTGGATAGTCTCCCAGTTATTGGAAGCCTGCAGCTCAGCAGCTTCTACCAAAAAAAGAAACAGAAGAAACAAAAAACACTTGCACTCCAGAGATAAGACTTTCCAAAGCCTTCTTCAATATTTCTCACTCGAACCATTTTCCACTCTTGATAGCCATCAAATATCTATATGCTGATTTGGTTGATGGTTGCCCTCTGAGGTCAGAGTTCCAAATCTCTTTATCATCGTAGAGACTCGGGGTAATATCAAGACCCAAACAAGTGGAGTGTCATATCTGTTTCCCAATAACCATCTCTGATCAGATCAGAGATCATGACATTCCCAAATCAGTAATCCATATTCCAAAAAGATGATTTCAACTAAAGATGACTATTAAACAACTAATTTTAATGCAGTAAGTCAATCGAAGATCCATCTCCAATAACAAATATAAAATTTAACTTGAATCTAAGATGAGATACTGTCATATATGACAGTCACTATAACAATCGGACTCCTGATGCAACATCATAGACATCTTTTTCGCTTGAAGAGCTAAGCTAGAAGTGACCAAGTCATGAATACCTAATCCCCCATCTCGCTTAGGAAGTGTTAAGGTATCCCAAGAAATCAAATGAAGACTCTTGTTATTATCAACCTTTTGACACACCTTTCCATCCGGTCAAACACTTTCTTATGCAACCAAGACACATTTAAAGAATGAGTTGGAATGGCATTGGAAGACAGACCTGATAAGAGTAATTATACCAATTTGGGAAAGCTTGGACCCACTCCAAGAATTGATCTACTATTGATGTGTTGAGAGAATCCACCAAAGGTAGACAAAGGGATTCCATGAGGGGTTATCATTAATACCAAGGTATCTAAATGAGAACTTCTTCTCTCAACACCAAAAGTAGAGCAGATATCATGCCGCCTCTCTGCTCTCTCGCTAAAAGGAAAAAATATTTCAGATTTACGCAGATTAATATGCTGATTTGTAACGACCTCAGACACCTGGAAAATATCCTTGATGGCTTTGTAAGATCTTCTATTAGCTATAAAGCACACATATCATCTATATACATAAGGTGAGAGATAGAAATCTGGTTTTTGAATTTAAACGGGGAAAACAACTTAACATCAATTGCCTTATGAAATAAGCATGAAAGAATCTGGGCAACAATAATGTGAAGATAAGGGGATAAAGGGTCTCCTACCCCTATTGCTCTTAAAGTACCTCGAGCCCTCTCTATTAATAAGACAAGAAAAATATAGGAGTAGAAATGTAAGCCTTAAAAGAGGAAAAGTAACTTACCATCAATTGCCTTATAAAACAAGCACCAAAGAACCTGGGCAACAATAATATCAAGATAAGGGGATGAAGGGTCTTCTTGATTCAAAAAAAAAAGTACCTCGAGCTCTCTCCATTAATAAGACAAGGAAATATAGGAGTAGAGGTACAAGCCTTAATCTAAGACACAAATTATCGTGAAAAGTTTAACAGCTCAAGAGTACGTAGAATGGCATCCCAAGATAGACAGTCATAGGCTTTCTGCAAATCTATTTTCAACATGATCAAAGGGTTTTTGCCTTTGAAATTAAACATCGAGTGGGTCATTTCATGAGCAATTAAACTACTATCATATATGCTCCTACCCGGGAGGAAGGTTGATTGATCACTACTAATCAAATTATTCGAGAGAGATTTATTACGAGAAGCTAACAACTTGACAAGAGCATGTGCACCGCAGTACAAAGGGAAATGGGTCAACAATTAGATATTCTTCGAGGATTAGAGCATTTAGGAATAAAGGTCAGAAACGTTCTAACCCACTCAATAGGCAAAGAAGCAAGACCATGGAGTTGATTGAAGGCCTTAACAATGTGGTCCCCAACTGTATCCCAGTGATGCTTATAGAACTCGATTGTGTAACCATTAGGCCTAGAGCTTTTCCCAAAACTCAAAGACCTAATAGACTACCATCAAATCTCAGCCTTACCAAAAGGTCTAAGCAACTCAGAACTTTGATTGTTAGAAATACCCGACATGATAGGCCAAAAAGAGTTTTAAGTTGTTAGGCATCGAGGATTGGTTTGCATCCCCAACCCACAAGCGAGAATAAAAGGACATAACTTCATGAGAAATCAAATCAGGTTGGTAAATACAACATTGATCAGTTTGAATGCTATGGATAAAAATTCCTCCTACGTCATCAAATTATGATAGAATCTCATATTTCTATCCCCATCTTGAATCCACTTGCATTTGGCCTTAGCCCAACCCATAAGGTTCACTTGCCTAGTAAGAGCCTGCACACGGTTGTATAGGGACCCCAACTCATTGATCTCCCCATCAGTGATGCCAATGGTGCTATCCAAAAGCTCCAGTTTAGTAATTTCCTCCCTATCTTGGAGTAGAGGGAGTTAATATGTCTTAAGGTGTTCCAGTTCCACTTAGACAAAATCTCCCTCGATCCACTAAGGTTCTAAGAAATAGAAGCCATAGAATCCTTAAGCCCATCTGGAAAGCAATTCCAAAACTAACGCATGACATCCTTAAGCCCATTATAATCATTCAAGAAACCTTGATACCAAAAAAGCTTACGCTTAGGAGCAGTACTACCATAAACCTCAACTTTAATATGGCAGTCAGAACACCCCCGTAAAATATGATGGACCCTATACCGACTAAATAGGTTGAACCAGTTGGAATTGACAATAACCCTATTGAGCCTCATCAGAATCTTAGCCAACCCCTACTGATTATTTGTCCAGGTAGAAAGTATACCACAAAAATCTAGATCATTTAAGCTGACCGATGGAATAAAATCCCAAAAACCACGAACATAAACCAATCACTAAAACATTTTCCTCCATTCTTTTTCTCGGCTATTCAAAATACAATAAAATACCCAACCAAGCACCAAGGGAAACCATGAAAATTCGGCAATGAAAGTTCATTCCAAAAAGCATTCCTATAAGACATAATAGGAGACAATGGTCCTAGCATACACTACCTGATAGGAGAAGATATCACTTGGCCCGTAGATGCAATCCAAAGCCTCAGAGGTGGACTCACCAGCCTTAACGGAGGCATCCTGCCCGAGGGGCGGTTGTTACGGCAGCGGCGCCACCACCCTCAGCGTCTCTTTTGAAGGCTCCATCACCGGGTTCTTCTTAGGGCATTCACAGTTCCTATGCCCCACACATCCACATCCGAAACACACCGATGGGAGTTTCTCGTACGACAGAACCTGGAAGATCCGTTCCTCATGCTTCCCAATCCACACCCCCTGCTTCGAAGGTTGGGAAAAATCAATTTCAACGCAGACCCGGACGTACCGCCATCTCTCAAAGGTCATCGAGCAGTCGTCAATCTTGAGTGGCCGGTCGATCAACGACGCAATCCGGAAGATGGTCTCGTGCTCCCAGTTGTATTCGAACCGTAAAGTTGGCAATTGAACCCATTCCTCAAGAATCGGTGGAAGTGTGGTTTCCATGGAATCAAATGCAAAGTTCCTTCCCCCAAAAATAGACCAGGGACCTTCGAGGAGGACCTTCAATCGATCACAATCCGAGGCAAACCGGAACAGAAAAACCCACGAGCCATATCCATCACCTGGGGAGGAGACGATGGCTTCCAAATCCGAGACACAGAAGCTCTAATCACCTCCAGCGGTGGAGGACGTCTCGAAAACCGCCCGACCAGCGATCGGTACCAAGGTTTTCTTAAATCGGAGTTCATCATCCGTGAAAACCGCAAAATCCTCAGAAGAAGCCTTAATCCGATTAAAGAAACCATAATCCAGGAAGGGACCCTCCGTTGTAGAAGAAACGCGACCAGAGATTACCTGAGCCGAAGAAACATCCTTCCTTCGACCACGGGGACCCTCCATTGGCTGCTAGACTCCGGAAACCCCTTTTGAAACGGGGACACCCGGAACCCCCACGGACGGAGCGAATCCAGGGGACGCTCATGTAGGGCAGAACCGGTCCCTTCCGGAGCCCTCGCGGACGAGGCGATCACTGGCTCCGGTGCCTAGGCCACCGTCGAGGAGGTTGTGACCCCAGATGAAGAACCCGCGACCGTCACTGCCGGACCCGAGGGAGGAGAAGATGCATCTCGCGTAGAAGAGGAAGGGAGGACGAGGCGGAATGTCCGATGAGGTTTCCCCCCTCGCCGCCCTTATCTCTCTACCGCCAGCTTGTCACTCATTCTGTTTAGATTTTGATTATAATTTAAAGAAAGCAAGAAACTTTTCATGTTTTACCGATAAACCTCGCCAAGGAGGACCTCTAATTCATGAATTAAATTTATTTTAAAAAATTTAATTTTATGAATGAAATCGAGTCTATGGATTAATATATATTTAAGATAATTAATATAAAGATATTTTGATGATAGACTCAAACCATCAAAAAAAAAAAAAAAAAGTAAATTATCATATTATATTTAACGTTGAGCCGAATGATTGATTTATGTGTCAAAGATTAAACTCCATACTATATTGTCTAATATCATGTCAAAATGATAATGAATTGTATCAATCACGTGAGTGGTGACACTTGTGACATATTGTATATTTTTTTACTTATTATTATTATTTTTTATTTTATATTATATGTTGTATATTATGATATTTTCTAGATCTATTCAATTAGATTCGGATCATGATGAGATCATGATAATGAGACTAATTCACATTTAAATATAGGACTCAAATATTTTCGGTCATAGGTTACTCGAGAGGGACATCGAGATAACTATATAGATATGTTTGCTATATATTATTTCATATGATTGAGGTAATAGCTACTTGTGTGGGGACACTAGAGATATAGTGCATGTATTCATTAAAGAACGAGTTCACTGATTGATCAGTTTACAGAATGTTGGATCGTTAATGATACTTGATTATCGAACAACGAATCCATAGTCATAATTATGTATCTAGTCCTTATACTTGAGATACTAAGGATATCTTATTTGAGTACTCCATTTTTTGATATTAGACTTGTGAGTTTTGAAGTTTCAGATATAGTACAACCAATTATTAAGAATGATAGTAACCTTACAAAGGTAATTGTATATCAATAGAGAATCATTTACTCTCGGTATTATGAAAAGAACATCTCATGTGTTCTCACTTAGGAAAATATTTGGTCATGTCATTCAGATTGAGAGAGAAGGAATTCTCTAAGAGAATTTGATTAGACCGAGACTTAGATGGATATCATATAATCTTGATGTTACCATACTCGGTATATAGTCTCTAGGATATTAGATGGATGAGGGACCATAAATACACGATAATTGAGGACAAATAGATCTAATGGAGTAGATCCCCCTGTATCGTCTAGGGGCTATGGCGTAGTAGCCTAATCCGTCCATAGTCGATGAGTTTAGTTAATTATTATGAGATAACAATTCACTGAGTTAGGAAGAGTTCTAAGTCAAAAGGAGTTCTGATAGGTGCAACTCACAACCAGCTCGGTACTGGGCTTAGAGGGTCACACACATATGATAGATATTGCGAGGAGTATAGGTTCAAATATGAGATATCCATAGAGCCTCTATTTTATTGGATATCCAATAAGTTTCTATATTATTGGATCATGTAGATGAGATCTAATAAGAGCTAATAAGAGATTATTGGATAAAGATCTATTAATCCAAGAGGCTTAGGTAATTGAATAGAGATCTAATACCCAATAGCGCAGGATATATTAAGGTTAGATCTTGTCCTATTGTAGTTGCTAACTTGAAAGTAATATTGTTCTAGGAGGTGATTTAGCTAGTGTCTCTTTGCTTTAAACTTCTTTGCATATATGCTATAAGTAGCGTTACCATCTCCTCTTGAGATTGAACGATCAACAATTACATCCACGTGATGTTTAGTGGGGCTTTGTTGTTAAGGAGATGCCTCGTGAACTCTAGAAAGATAATAGTCCAAATTTTCTCTCTGAATCAGTTACTAAATCAGGTGCTTCATGCCATAATACTCTTTTTATCACATGACTATAACCCCAATGGATTTAGAAATATTTTAACTCATCCCTTCTCATAGGTGTTATCCTTAGTGATCAAGGTATCCACAAGAGTCTTTTCTCTCTTATTTGTAAGAATATTTTTATATAAAATATATTCAAAGGGTAAATGTTATGTGATGAGGACTCGATCTCCTCGTGGTCTTTCATTTTGCAGCCAATCAGCATAGGTTAGTTTCTTCCTTTCTAACTTCTTTTTTTAATATCTAGGATTTAGCCACGATGTCTTGATTTGCCTTTCAAGGAGCTTTGGGTATATGGTCAGCGATTTGGTGATAATTGTTGGAAATAGGAAGAAGTAATGAAAATGCCCATTGAGTTCATTGATTCGTCATCAATTTATACAGGTGAAGATAGGAGGATTTCTCTCAATTAACATACGTGATTTCCTGATTCAGTTGGGGAAATCATATCTAAATCCTATCTTCTATCATGCCCTACAAGATCGAGCTCTTGTAAGAACGTTGATCTTGAACTAAGGATGTCGATCTTGAACCAATGATAATAAATTTGAATGAAGGAAGTCATTGTGTTGTCAATCGCGAAAGATCTGACTGTAGTTTGACTTCGACGGCGATGTCAACCTAGCTGAGAAGAAAGTCGTTGTATTATCAACCGTGATGAAAATCTGATAGCGATTGACTTGACGGTGATATCACCCTAGTTGAGAAAGAGCAGACGATTCTATTGGAGCCAAATTTGAAAATCCGATTAGATCATACTATCATTGGACTATCATGCCCCCGCAAGATCAAGCTCCTGTGAAGGACGTAGATCTTGAACAGATGCCAATGAACTTGAAGGAAGGAGATCGCTATGTTGTCAACCACGACAAAGGTCTAACAGTAGTTGACTTCGATGGCTATGTAAGGCCTGGCTGAGAAGTGACCACTATGTCGTCAACCACGGTGAAGGTCTGACGGCAGTTGACTTCGGCAGCCATATAAGCTTAGCTGAGAAGGAGGGTGCAAGCATGGTTGAGAGGAGGTCCAGCATGTCGTTGGAGAACAGAGTGGAGAACTGATAGAGTTGGGGTCAAATGCGAGGAAGAAGGCATCGATGCTACCAAGCAATGGCAACGGATAGAAGGATCTTGCCAGATAAGTGGATGATAATAGTAAGAACTGAAAGCAAGGAGAGAAAGATGTGACAGTGATGCCCTTCATCTTCTTCTCTTTCTCTCTCTCTCTTTTCTTTTTTTTTTGACAATTGTTGCGGAAGGTGGCCGGCAATAATCAAGGTTCTGCTTCCACAAAGGACGAGCAGAAGCGGCCATTGCAAAGAGGGCAATAGTAAAGGGCGCGGTTGTGGCAGGGGAGAAAGGCCAGCTATGAAGGGCGATGAAGGTCGGCTATGAAGGGTGGGGCAGCAGCGTGGGAAGTTGTGTTGGCGGTTGAAAGATTGAAGTAGAGGAGGAAGGGGGAGATGGTAGTAGTGATAAGGCACGGTGCACTGTAGCGGTCGTAGCGATCCTTTTGCTGCTGTGCACGCTGGTGGGATCGAGGACGACTGACGCGACCAATGATGAGCATGGCCTGTGATGGCAGCAAGTGTTGCGGTTGTTTGCAGCCTTCGGTCACGAGGTGGGGAAGTAATAGTAGCGGGGTAGAGTAGGGTGCGTGGCGGGAGAGGCGTAGTGGCGGGCAGTAGCTGTCAGGCGGGCGTTGAGGAAGGCAACGTCGGAGGGAGACTGTACAACGATAGGGAAAAGGGGATGAAGAGGAGTGGCCGACGACAGGAGCAGGTGCGATAGTGGTGGCTAGCGACTAGAGTTGATAGGTATGACCAGCGAAAGTGGTAGGATGAACATCGTTGATGGTGGCAACGATTAACGCTAGTTGATGCAACTTGGGTGATGGTAAGATGGTGCGGCTATGGCTAGGAAGCAACGAGAGATGGTGGCGTTTGGTTTGTTGTCGGGAGAGAGAGCAAAGCAGCAACAACGCTGCTGGTGCAGGTGGAGAAAGGGCTGGCCTGCGACAATTGCGTCGATGTTTTGGAGTGATTACTACGGCAAGAGGAGAAGAAGAGTTGGCCGGTGGTAGGTGCAACAGAGGTGGCCATTGTTGTGCACGACCAAAGGCTGCTGCTACTACTAATAGCAGCGGTGTGGTAGGCAACAAGGGAGAAAGAGGGACCGGGTGTCGAAGAGGAGCAGCAGTTGCTACGGCAGCAACGATTGCTATGGTAATAACACGAGCTGCGTTGGAGCCACAAGGCAGCAAGGGAAAAGACAACAGTGATAGAGCCGACGAGTGGCGGAGGATATTCTTCTCTTTACCGAGAGAAGAGGACAAGGGAGAGGAGCCCTTGCAAGAAGAGATTGCAATGGTGATAGTTGTGCCACAAACTTCACAAAAGGGCAACGGCGGGCACCGGCGACAGTGGTGGTGCACAAGGAAGATGGTCTCGTGGATTTCTCGTTAGCAAGATGCTGTCGTTTGATAGGAAGAAAAGATAGAAACTATCGCTGGATAATTAATAAAAAAAGATAATCTTTCTTATAAAGAGAAGAGCTCTGATACCATGTTGGAAATAAGAAGAAATAATGAAAATGCCCCCGAGTTCATTGATTCATCATCAATTTATACAAGTGAAGATAGGAGGATTTTTCTCAACTAACGTACGTGATTTTCTAATTCAGCTGGGGAAATCATATCTTCTATTAATAACCAATTGAAGAATCGAGATGGACGAATAACACTAATGTAAGCATTAGATTCGAGACTATCTTGTTGAATCGTTTAATATTGCTAGCAAGTGTATCGTCTTCTTATTGTACCACCAATTAAAAAATAGATCGTCTTTTCATAAACTTATAACTAATAAAGTTGAGTTCAAATTTCTTGACCAACGATATGAAGGACATGATTGATCGATTCCGTGGTCAACCCAAATTCCTTCTACAAAGAGTCATCAAAGGTAAGGCCTTGACTCTAGTTATTTTTCATGCTTAATCTCCTTCTTTTATGTCTTTGAAATGAGTTGGTCCTTCTAGATGAGTTGGTCATGGACTTCAAAAGGAAATCCAACAGAATGGATATTTGACTCCTTTGGCATTTTAGTTTCTCCCATGATGGCATTCCGTGGTGATTGCACCTCTGAGGAATCTACAAAAAGTATATTATCTGAGTGTTAATACCGAAGAAGGAAATAGTGATAATTTACTGTGATAACTAGGCAAGTTGGGGGATGAAATAGTGATAGTTTGAATGATCAAACCTAAAGCCTAAACTTGTTGGGTTAGGTTATCAAATGTTGCATTAAAAATTATGATGATAGGTGGGAGTGAAGTTGGTTATAGAGAAATTGGTTGGTTGCCAAATCATGCAATAAATGATACAAGGTAATGGGTTATGAAGGTAAGATAGAGGAGAGCTAGATAGATCCTCTTGATATATCTGAGAGGAATCGATATGGGGATCCTCCTTCTAATATTAAGATATATTCTAGTTGTTTGACTTGGATGTCGATTTAGAATCAATCGAGGGTCATATTTCGTGTTTGTCTCAATGTGATAATAGTGTCAGAGCAAGAGGTTCGATTTATAGTTATATTTTTTTTATGTACATTGAGAATCGACATGATTTTTAAAGAAAATTAATTGATGTATATTAAGTGAAACATTTATGTTTCCTTGTATAAGAAAAGATAGGTATCATGAATAATTTCAACAAAATTCATCTAATATTTAAATTATTCAATATCCGTTATTTATTGAGGTGAGATGCATTGAATGAAAAGAAAAAAACAAAAACAAAAACAAAAACATTTGTCTTATAGCATGGGGGTGGAGATATCCGCTGATTCATATTTTATTGTGATAAATATATGCTAATATGGCAGATCTGATCGTTTTATATTGTGATTCCCCGTATCAAAACTCAAAATTAAGGAACTTTCTTTCCTTTATATGTCTAATATCCAATTAAGATAAATTTTATCGTAATATTATTCCTACATGCATGTTTAAAATTATTATTATTATTATTATTATTATTAATCAAGAACAATCGAAAGGATCCGACGAAAATTCCGCACCCGAATTAGAAGAAAATTATATACAAAAGAGTATAGCAAAAATAAGCACCTTCCTGGAAATTGAACATGACCAGCTGTCTATCTCTCTCGGTGTGACCGCCTTATCATCCTAAAAGTGTGTTTTTTTTTTCTTTTCTTTTTTGTGTGGAAATTTAACAGCATGCTTGTGTTGAAAATTAAGCTCGATGCCCATAAATGCCAAGTTAACATTCAACTGTGCGTGTGGACCTCTGTGAAATGATTCGTCTTTTTCCTACAGGGAAACAAAAGGAAAAAAAAAAAACCTCAAAGCCCTCTACCAATGTTTGATTCAAACGAAGAGGAGACTAGAAAAACCACTCCTCAGTCGTTCTAATCCAACGAAGCACACAACAAGAAGAAAAAAAAGAGCCTCCTCCTCTTGAAAAGTCTGCCACCAACTCCATCCATCAACACCCTGTGCAGCTTCCAAGAGTTTTCCTATTTCTCATCTTGTAAGCGCATCCAAAAGTCACCAATGAAGAGGCAGCAGCAGCACTTGGCATTCCTACGACAAAACTATTCTCTCCCGCATCTTTGTCAAAAAACCCCCCCATCATCATAGTCAAGGCCAACGAACCACACAGTATCTAAACGCCAGCTTGCTCTTCACGGGGTTCATTTGCCTACGCTATAAATGAATCTGATGCCTCCTCCCACATCAACCACTGCAAAACTATAGCAATACCAAGTTATCGATCTCCATGGCCAGCCTTCCTAAAGCACCTCTTCGTCCCCCCACCATCTCCCCTCCCTCCTACTCCAACTCCTTTGCATGCTCCTTCCATTTTTCTTACCCTGTTCGAAGACGCCTTGCCCACCCCAAGATCTCATGCAAAGGTAGCGATGAGCATGAGATGACTGCCAACCCCAAGCTCGACCGCCGCGATGTGCTCGTTGGCCTCGGCGGGCTTTGTGGAGCCGCTGCCGGCCTCGGGATCGACAGCAAAGCCCTCGGAAATCCCATCCAGGCGCCTGATCTCACCAAGTGCGGCTCCGCAGATTTACCCACCGGCGCAACGCCCACCAACTGCTGCCCGCCTTATTTTCCTGACAAGAAGATTATCGATTTCAAGCGGCCGCCGAATTCGTCGCCCCTCCGTGTCCGCCCGGCCGCCCACTTGGTCGACTCCGACTACCTGGACAAGTATAAGAAGGCGGTGGAGCTCATGAGGGCACTGCCGGCCGACGACCCTCGCAACTTCATGCAGCAGGCCAATGTCCACTGCGCTTACTGCGATGGCGCCTACGACCAGATCGGCTTCCCCAACCTCGAGCTCCAAGTCCACAACTCCTGGCTCTTCTTCCCTTGGCACCGCTTCTACCTCTACTTCCACGAGAGGATCCTCGGCAAGCTCATAGGCGACGACACTTTCGCCCTCCCTTTCTGGAACTGGGACGCGCCCGGCGGCATGAAGCTGCCGTCGATCTACGCCGACCCTTCGTCCTCGCTCTATGACAAGCTTCGCGACGCCAAGCACCAGCCGCCGGTCCTCGTCGACCTCGACTACAACGGAACCGATCCTAGCTCCACCGACGCCGAGCAGATCGATCACAACCTCAAGATCATGTACCGGCAGGTGATCTCCAACGGCAAGACGCCGTTGCTGTTCTTAGGCTCGGCTTACCGTGCCGGCGACAACCCAAACCCCGGCGCGGGCTCGCTCGAGAATATACCGCACGGCCCCGTCCACGGGTGGACTGGCGACAGAAGCCAACCCAACCTCGAGAACATGGGAAACTTCTACTCCGCGGGGCGCGACCCTATCTTCTTCGCCCACCATTCAAACGTCGACCGGATGTGGTACTTGTGGAAGAAGCTCGGCGGCAAGCATCGGGACTTTAACGACAAGGACTGGCTCAACACCACCTTCCTCTTCTACGACGAGAATGCTGACTTAGTTCGAGTCACCCTCAAGGACTGCTTGGAGCCGGAGTGGCTGCGTTACAAATACCAAGACGTCGAGATCCCGTGGCTGAAGACCCGGCCGACTCAAAATGCCTTGAAGGCGAAGAAAAAAACAGCGAGAACACTGAAAGCGACAGCAGAGACGCCGTTCCCCGTGATTCTGCAAACCCCGGTGAGCACGACGGTGAAGAGGCCCAAGGTGTCGAGGAGCGGCAAGGAGAAGGAAGAGGAAGAGGAGGTCCTCATCGTGGAGGGGATCGAGTTCGACCGCGACTACTTCATAAAGTTCGACGTGTTCGTGAACGCCACCGAGGGTGAGGGCATCACGCCGGGCGACAGCGAGTTCGCGGGCAGCTTCGTCAACGTCCCGCACAAGCACAAGCACAGCAAGAAGGAGAAGAAGCTGAAAACGAGGCTCTGCCTGGGGATCACTGACCTGCTCGAGGACATCGGGGCGGAGGACGCCGACAGCGTGCTCGTCACCATCGTCCCGAAAGCCGGCAAGGGCAAGGTGACGATCGCCGGCCTCCGCCTCGATTTCTCAAGTTGAAGCAAGCAATACGATACATCAATTTGCTTGCTTGCTTGCTTGCTTGCTGCTACGTTATGTCTACTACCTACCTATCAAGGAAAATAAAAGCCTCACCTATTCATACCAGTGTAAAGCTCAACTTGAATCATCGAGTTTACATCTGTCGGACGTCGTAATGTTTGTGTTTGTTTTGGGATTTCAGTAGCTTCCTTCCCACAACAATAATAAGACCGACCCATTCGTTATCGTCAATCTCGAGTGATAAATGTATCTTTGAATCGTCGTGTCGTAGGTACGTTAAACTCAGAAGGCACCACCAGCCATGGATGGATGGTACGATAAATGTATCTACGCGTGGCGGTGCAGATGACTTTGTGATGCCGGCTCGAGTGGCGAGTCCAACTCATGTGCACATCACACCACACCGATGACTCAGAACAGTGGTCAACGATCAATTTAAAGTATGTTAGGTTGGGAATGCCTATTGGCGTAAAGCATGTTAGGTTGTTTCATTGACGTCAAACAAAGTGCACGTTCGATGAATTCTTCGCCAAAATGAGATCCTTCGTTAGTCAATAAGCCACGTGCGTGAATGCATTCATGTGTAAACTATCTGCGTCGAGACTTTCCATTTATATTTTTAATAATATATTTGGAGGACAAATATTCGAGAGTTTGTATGTTTTTTTAAGTATTTTATAAATAATAAGTAAAAATTATATTTTAAATATATATTAGCTTAAGTATTATCTGATCAAATTATATCTCAATAGTTCATTCAATATTATTATGTGACAATTTTATACTTCTTTTTTTATATATTTATTCAAAAATAAATACATATTTTTATCAGTTCAAGTAAATCCTCTTCTATAACTTGTATAAATAGATGATGTATTTAAACATCATCTATTTCCCTTCCACTTTATCACACATTACTATTTCCCTCCTTGCTTTTGCTTCATATGCCTCCCTCCATCTTTTAAGGAGGGTGTCCTCGCTCTCTTCTTAGTCTCTTGGATTCTATGTCACCATGTTGAAGGAGCATGTCTCCGCCCACTTCCACCTCTCATCGTCGCTCGATCAAGGGAGCAAAGTAGATCGAGGAGGGAGAGGAAGCCTATCGTGACCACCTCATGCCCCTTAGTTTCCTTCTCCTCCATCAAGGTCGACGACCATGATACGTGGAGAGACCTAACGATCGACATGGCATAAGACAACGAGATCTCGCGGTAGGATAGAGGCGGAGATGAAAGCTAAGGGTAATCATATTTCTTTAAAAATAAGGAGCACTCCATGTGAATAAAATGAAAAATTAAAAAATAAATTTGTTAATTATCTTTTTTTCTCCATTTGTAAATGAAGAATAAAAATTCTTTCAGTGCCTTCCGAATCATCCAATATATTATAATGCTAATCATTTCTGAAGTTATTTTAAAAGTTTGAAACCTCTATGAAATTGCGTAATATCATAGTAATTTTATGTAGGATTTTTTTAGAATCTTCATATTTTTAATCGAGTTTCTATCATGATACACCACACATACTGTACATCGTTTAGTTTTCTCATTTTCCTTCCAATATAACATACAATCTTTTTTGTTTTTTTTTGGAAAAAAAATGCAATCATTTTACCGTGCATCTATCAATTCATAGCAAAGACCTAAATCACTAATGATGCTTTTTACATCATAATATGTTTTAGGAGGCATCACATTTCCCTCAGAAAAGATATTGCATAACCATTCCAGTATCATGGTAAAAATTTAATCTGCCATATGACTCATGCACTTTATATGAAAAAACTCATGTGCAAACCATGAGACTAACAACTCAAGAGAAATCTGCTTTATAAAATTAAGAATAAGACTTACAATTTGAGGTACTCTTTTTACAAACTTAAAATAAGACTTACAACTACTCAAGAGATTAACTTCTTAGAATACAAATTTGTCACATAAACTCAAGAAATTGCTTAAGAACGTTTGACAATTTCTATGTTCAACTCACCAACCATCATCATCATCTTCATCATCATCATAGAGACCTTAATCACGAAGCAAATGATAAAAAAAAAAAAAAAAGGTGCTCAACATCAGGAGTACTAGTGGCACCAGTACCACTCTAAGGTGGTAGTATCGGTGATTTCTCTGTGATGTCGGCCATTGTGTGTTCAACCACCATTCGATGTGATGTCGAATAAGTCTACCTCATTTCCAGCTAAGGTGCAACCACCATTCGATGTTGATGTCGTCGTCCTTCATACTTCTTTTAAGATTTTGTAATGCATCGAAGAAAGGTTTATCTGCGAATTATTTTTGAACGTGAGTTTACAAAACCATGATGGAGTGGTTGGTAGGTTTGATAGAACTGCTGCTCTGTTCTTTTTTTTTAATCTCTCACCCTACTGCATCTCCACCATGAGGCTGTAGCATATCCCCTTCGACTCCTTCGTTTTGGCCTCAAACTCATTGGCCTCTGCCGCCTGATTTGTAGCCTCCAGCCAACTTAGGGTCTTCTCGATGACGCCCTCCACCTTCTTGACGGTGCTTTTCATCTTGAGGGCGTAGTTCTCCAGCTCATTCTTAGCCTCCATCTTCCTCTTCTGCTCTTCGTCTTCCTCCTTGTACTTGTTGGCTCGCCAGACCAACTCCTCGATCTCTTCCTTGCTCAGCCTGGTCATGTCACGGGCGATGGCGATCCTGTTTTTCTCCTCCTTCTTCCCCATGGTCTTGTCGTAGATCGACAGGTCCAACATGCCGTCGGCGTCGATGTCGAAGCAGACGTTGATCTCAAGCAAGCCGTCTCGAGCTGATGGAACGCCACAAAGTTCAAATCGCCCGAGGAGGTTGTTTTCCCTTGTCCTGCACCTCTCACCCTCGTAGACCTTGATACATGCTCGAGGTTTGTGGAGACGGGTGGACAAAACCCGCTCCTTCTTGGTGGGGATGACGGTGTTCCTCGGTATCAATAACGACCATGTTGCCGCCACCGGCTTCCAGGCCCAGGGAGAGGGGAGCAACATCTAGCAACAGCATGCCGTGGAGCTTCCCGTGGTCGTCTCCCCTCAGCATGGCAGCTGTGGCTGCAGCGCCTTTGGCGACAGCCTCATCGATGTTGATGCTCTTGCATAGCTCCTTTCCGTCAAAGAGCTCCTGCAGAAGCTGCTGCACTCGGGGAATCCTCGTCGATCCACCGACGAGAACCACGTCGTGGATGCTGCTCTTGTCCATCTTTGCGTCCTGGAGACATTTCTTTACGGTGTCGGCGCACTTGGTGAACAAGTCGTCGTTGAGTTCCTCGAACAAATTACGAGTGATGGTGGCCGAGAAATCCGAGTCCTCGAACAGGTTGTGATCTCAATGGTAGCTCGGTTGGTGGAAGAGAGTACTCTCTTGGCTTTCTCACATGCTATCTTTAGCTTTCGCACTTTCCTTGGGTTCCCGCTTATGTCTTTCCGGTGCTGCCTCTTGAACTCATCGACGAAGTGGCTCACCATCCGGTTGTCGAAGTCTTCGCCACCGAGATGGGCATCGCCAGCGGTGGCCTTAACCTCAAAGACGCCCTGCGCGATGGTAAGCACGGAGACAGCGAACGTACCACCACCAAGGTCAAAGATCAGCACATTCGTCTCGCTGTTTGATCTTTTGTGGAGACCGTAAGCAATAGCAGCAGCGGTCGGCTCGTCGATGAGTCGAACGACGTTGAGGCCCGCGATGGCTCCAGCGTTCTTGGTGGCCTCGCGCTGGTGGTCGCTGAAGTAGGCAGGAGCAGTGATCACAACGTCGTCAGTGGGGCATCCAAGATGGGATTCAGCATTTATCTCACGCATCTTTAGGAGGATCATCGAGGTGATCTCCTCTGCAGTGAACTGCTGCTCCTCGCCCTTGTACTGGACGACGATCAGGGGCCTGTCGCCTTGGCCATCGATGACCTTGAATGGCCACGATCGCACGTCATTCTGCACCGAGGGATCGCTGAAACGCCTCCCAATTAAGCGCTTTTACATCGTCTGTAGAACAAGGGTGGTGATCATGTAGCAAGGAGAATGAAGCTCATCGTACACCTGCTTTCCTAAATATTATATCGGATGGTTATCGGTGAGCTCGACGGATTTTATAAATCCTTCTCATTAAATATCTTTATCAAACGTGGAACCATATATATATATATATATATATATATATATATATATATATATATATATATATTATTCTTAAATTAATATAGAAATAAATATCCTGACAAAGGTATCGACCTTTCTGGTTTTTCATGGCACATCAAGAAACCGAAAACTGAAAGTGTAGAAGAAGAAGAAGAAAGTGAGGAGAAGTCACCGAAGACAGTGTTGGTGGGGTTCATGACCACCTGGTTCTTGGCGTCATTGCCGACGAAGCGTTGTGTGCCGGTGAAGGCGACGAAGGAGGGGGTGGTGCGGTTGCCCTGATCGTCGGCGATGATCTCGACCCGGCCGTGCTGCCACACCGCGACGCACGAGTGGGTCGTTCCGAGGTCGATTCCGATCGCCGGCCCTGCGCCTCTTCTCTCCATGGAAGGAACCATAGAGCTCGATCTTAAGAGCACAAGCACACACAAGTGGAAGCAGCGAAAGAAGAAGGCTGATTGATGGCCGAAGGATAATTATATCCGAAAGCTTTGGCTGCAAGAATGATCTGATGGAATCGGTGGAAGACTCCTAAGCAGTGCATGGTCACGTCCACCTTTCCTCGTGACTTGATGACTAAAGAGCATTAGATTCTTTCCCGGGGTCAATCACTGTCGGCTGGTGTTTATTAGACTCGGTGGATAACTGCTTCTTCTTCTTTTTTGTTTTTTTACTGTTTAATTATAATGTTCTTCGGATTATTGTTTTCTTAAATTTTTTCATGTATTTAAACGGTAACAAATTTATACGTATACATCTTTTCACTCTTAAGGTGGACTGGAAGTGATTGCTTTTGTTAGGTCACAACTCAGGCAAAAAAGGGCCTAACGCGCTCAGACACTTAATTAAGTTAGATTCTTTTTCACGTATTTGCTTGCATATATCCAACTCATATAAATTGGATTAAAGAACATACTTGTGAATAGGTCTGGAATGAGTCCTAAAAAATAAAAATAAATATCAACAAAGTCAAGTTACTTGGTGTGAGAATATTGACGGCTACTCTATAGCTGCTATAATATTTACCTACAATTTGTGATTGTGAAAGGAAGGTTGCACACGCACCCCATCGGATCGAGTATTTGTATAAGATTACTTAAATTTATGCAAAGGAAGCATATTATAGTCATTTTCCATTTGTCTCGATCACGATGTCACATAAGCAATTGATTGGTTGAGCTGTTGACTAGAGATTCTATACGGAAGCAAACAAGGAGAATTAGTAAGTGCTTCTATTGCCGACACCACTTTATGCACTTTATCAATAATGCAAGAGAGAGATTAGTTCGCAACTCAACTAATATGAGCCTTTTATTTTCTTGGGTTAATGTTTATTTTATCACATGTATTTTTGTGACTACTTAAATTTTCTTTTATGATTTACTCATTAAAATAACTCATATATATATATATATATATATATATATTATATAATCTACTTCCATCAAGTTTTAATTAACATACATAAAAATTTACTTATGTTGAATCATAATTAATATAATAATATATATAATTTAAGTTAAAAAATAATATGTTTTAATCCCTATATTTTGGTCATGAAACACTTAACCTCTTATGATTTTGGTCATATCTAAAATAATTTTTATATTTTTAAAAAGATATCATATAAGTCCCTTCTATCAAGTTTGAGTTAATAGACGTTAAAGTCAACTTATGTAGTATGCTAACTCATAATAAATAATTAATATAATATTATATAGTTTAAAATAAAAAATTAAAATCACAATTAATAACGAGAGGATGTATCGTCGTGGAAGCAACCACCAGTAGTAGCACTGAGTCGCTACTACCTAGTAGGGCGTTGTACGCACGTAGCGTCTCCCGTATCGACAACAAGTTCAGGAGCTTTTGGTTCTATCTTAAGCGGATGTGCGTCGACTAGTTCAACGCTACGCATGTAATGGTCTCTTGGTATTTCTTCCTTCTAGGCATTATCATCCCCATCGTCTCTCACTTCATCCTCTTCTACGCCCTCAACCATCGTACCTATGATGTGGTGCCACTTTGAAGAAAAAATATCTATCTTGTCGAGGAAGAGGGAGCGATAGAGGTCGTAACGATGAACGAAGATAAAGATTTATTTTATTTTTTAAAAAATAAAAGTTATATTAGATATGAGTAAAACCATAAAAGCAAGTGATCTATGGCCAAAATCATAAGGTCTAAAATATTTTTTTTAAAAATAAATTATATATATTATTATATTAAAAATTTATTATAAATCAGCATGCTAAGTAAGTCTTTAACATCTGTTAACTCAGACTTTACCGGAGGAACTTACATGTTATGATTTTCAAAATATAGAGATTATTTTAGACACGATTAAACCATAAAGACTTAAATGATCCATAACTAAAATTACAAGAGCTAAAAACTAGAAGAGGATAAATTTTTGAGAGATATCATGTTTCCATCAAAATCCTCTCATGCGTAAAAATCAAAATAATTTTTGGAAAGAAAATAGTTGTGCAAACTAGTTCGCTGGGTTTCCTTGGTTAGAAAAAAAAAAAAAAACTTTTTGTTGGGAGGCCAGTGGCATGATCCTCTGTTTCCTCTCTCGAGTGATATTCTTCGAGCTCACATTGTCTGCGAATTATTCTTTAAATTACGCATTATGCATCAGTCGAATTATTCTTTAAATTATATTTAGAGAAATATTTGGATGGTTAGCTAGCAATGTTTGAGCTTTTATGTAACTCGTATATGTAGTCTGATACAATGCTTGTAGTCAATTGCATGAAACCAATCAGATCGTGAATTAATTAATGCATATATATATTTCATGGAGAAGTAGGTTACTAAGCAAGATTCTTTTAATATCTTATAAATGTCAGCTATGAGGGGGGGGGGGGAGAACGAGACCTCATACTTTGATACTTATCTTTGACACAGTATAAAAATATATTATTATTTTTCTGGTGAAAAAAATTCTTCTACCTAAGAATTACATTGTTCAAGACCTAAAGATCCAGCGATTAAGACATTTAACCCCAATGCCTAAATTACGTGAGACAGTGATTGGATAACCAACATCCACAAGCCACAATTTAATCCAAACTCGGGATCTCCAACAATTTTCAGGATTTCCCATCTTATTTCAGCATTTTTTTTACCACACCACAGAAGAAGTTGGTGAATTTTTAACTGCGTGACATTGAGAACACTGCTTTTACAAGTTGCCCGCCCCACATAATTATTTTTACAATCGACAGAACAGTATGTAGACAGCAGGAGGAGGAGGAAGAACCATGACCTGATGTGGTGAGAGTTGCCAACAGGTTGAACAACACACATCAAGATTCAAGATACAGGGATCTTTCAACATGAAGGGTGAGATAAAGGAAACAAAGTAGTGAAAAGCACAGAGCAGCAATCAACACCAACAGCATCACCTGTAGCGCCAGGTGTGGACTCAAGAAAAAGATGACAGCAATGGCGGCGCTTTGCCACACCTTCAGTTGTGCAAAAGCCGATTCCTGTTCAGCATTTTTCAGATAAGATAAATGTTCTATTCAATGCCTAGTGAGAAAATCCAAGCTATGAATCATCAGCAAAATACAGAACCAAAATAAATCAATTCATTCTTCAGTAAAGTTTACATTAGAGAAACAAGATTAAACCGGAATCAAAATTCGCATCATCACGAACCAAAAAAAAAAATTGAGAGTTAAACAAGTATCAACATGACAAGATCGCTGGAATCCTTGTATATGCAAGGCCACACAAAAGAAGTTTTAAGATATGACACAGTGGCAGGGATGATACAATTGTAAATCCGATAATGGAAGAGCTTCTTAGCCTACCACATAAGGCCATTAGTTAAGTCAAAAATCCAATAGTTGCTTTCTAAACATAACTCTTACCGTCATCGGAGAGAGTCACAAACAGTTCCATTTGTTAAAATCATATACCTGAGAAACATGTGTGCATCTGCTCCAAGAACTTGCTCTCAGATTGGTCCCTTTTTTCTTTTTTTTTACATTTTATTTGAATTCCTGACCTTGTGACTATGTACTGTGTGCCTTACTCTTCCCTTGGATTGGCATTAGGAACTGCATACATACACTCTACCAAACGCTTCCACAGTTGAAAATTTATTGATTTTAGAAAGTGAGAGCGTCCCTTTGAAATTATGTATTTGCCGACTCTTTACCCAGTAAAACTCTCTCACACATCACACTTTCCGTTTCTATTGCCGAGTCAGACTAGGTGATTAGCAACTGACAACGTAATTGATGCAGGCATTCAAGTCCTAGGTTAGTCTTGGATTAGGTTTGATTGTGTGTCAATATAGGGTACAGTTTTTCATATTAGGTCTAGGTTGAATTTTTCTATTTTACTTGAATTTTTCTGGAGTTATTTAATAAGGTATGACAAACAATTTCAGAAAGGTAAATGATCAATTAGATTAATTATGAGCTGGAAGGATGTTAAAAATTCTTTGGGTTAACTTAGTTCTAATGTAGTTGTCTTTCAAGTCTAATTATGCTATAATCCGGTTACAGTTCCATGTCCAGTTGCTAAGAGCCAATTTTACATATATAAATATATATATATATACACATATATATATATATATTCACATATACATATATATACATACATATACATACATATATACATATATACATATATAATATATAAACATATAATCAAGATTCATTGTATCATGGCATACTACTCGGTATGAGCAATACGTACCGATCTAATAGGGGACCCCGATACAGGCAGTATATCGATATACTCCCATGTACTATATGTCAGTACACTCGGTACAGCTCAGTACAGTTCGGTACATACGATATTGACAGCTGGTCGATACATCAGTATGGATTGACAAGGCGAACATGCATATAATATATATATGGACTATCCTACAAATACAGCACCTCCCACTGTACAGATGATAACAAATCTATCCTTTTCATCTATGTGAAGTTCAAAAAAGAGTCTTATGTAGATCTCATTTCTTTGTTGAACACCTCATCCAGATTGGGCATCCGATGGACTTAAAAACATAAACACAGTCTTCTTAAGGGTGAGATGGGGCAATTGCCCTCAATTGATATGCTGTTTTTTATCCAAACAAAATAAGAAAAAGTGTTTAGTTCAAGATTTCTTGTTTTTCAGCAGAGTATCTCTTTCAACAGATAATTTGTTTCTAAAACATCTGTCAGGATCCCTTGCTTTTGACCAAAAGTTGGATTATAAGTAATATCAGGCTGTTTTTATCCATACTCCAACTAGACCAGTTAATGCCAAAAACAGAAATCAGATTTAGTTGTCAAGAAAACAGTTTAAAAGATATCAAAATAATTGACCATTGGAAAGCAATTTGGGGAAAATATAATATACAATAAAATGCAGACTAGCAAAAAATATAACATGAGAACAGCAAAATAAAATAGTTAAAACATATACTAAGACATCCCATTCAGAATGTCACTAGCTTACATTACCTTGTCATGCTTAAAGAGTATTGCAAGTAATGCACCCAGCTGTGTGTTAAACACTCCATCTCCTACACCCCATAGAGCACCCATGAGAAATGGATATATATAGCCAAGTAGCCCGCTTGTTGAACTGTGATGTAGACAAAGGATAACAATATTCAGAGACAGTATTAAAGCAACTAGTTATGAGTGGACATAAACTAGAAGACACTACTAGAAGTCAATGAAACCTGTAGCCAAGCAGAAGCCAGAGGATGACAATGATCTGAAGAAATGATCCACCAAACACAAGTAAAGTGATAGAACGCAAACCAGAAGTCAGCCGCCCGGCAACCAAAGAACACTGAAAATAGTAATTCATATAAGAGGCCGAGTCAATCTACATAGCCATTTCATGTCATATAAAACATGAAATATTTCATGTCATATAAAATATGAAATATACATATAACCAAGTTACTTGACATACATATTTTCCAGATATTATGTAATTAGCTCAAAACCAATAATCAGGAAGAATATATGTCAATTCTTTGGTCTAACTTGCTCAAACGATGGTTGAGGGTTCAAAATCTCATTGTATATTTTTTTCACATCTGATACGTGCCAAACACACTTACCAAATATTAACAGTTTGAGACATCAGAATCTAATGTCGGTACCAAATAGGTCAGCAGAAATGAAGCACAAGACAGAAGTGCCTCACAAAATGGAAAAGAGAAACAAAAACAATATACAAATAAATCAAAGTATGATTAAGTTGACAGTATGCAGCATGAAAATAATTAAATAACAAGAAAATTAGGCAAATTCCCATGAAAAGCCTCTCATTTTAAGCTTTCTCAGTTGGTGCCCTTCTTGTCTTTTTCCCCATCATTTTTCCAATATCCCAAAAAAGTGCTTAACCAAACAAGCCAAAAGAATGTCCACCCTTTGCATTGGATCGGTTTACAAGGTGAACTAGTAACTGATCCAGTTATAATGATTTTGGTACACCTATAAAAACGTTGTAACTGATAAATAAATACCCAAGTCCAATATAAACCAACTTATCATTAATTGTGGAGTTTCAAATACATATTTTTATTGGTTTCAGAACAAGGGCATACAAAAAAACTGACTTCTATGTCAAATTGCAATATTTTTGTCACCTATATAAGAACAAACACCATAAAACTATACAAAATCATTGTAATTGAGGAACAACAACGAAAAATATAACATAAACTAACTTCTTATCCTTGATAGGGTTTTGACAGGGATAAACTTGGCACCCTCCAGCTACCTCCACCACGTGGCCCAAAAGACAACAAAAGCATGAGAACCAACACTCATTAATGACAACATAACTTAGCCTTAGCCTCTTCACCTCCTGGCTATCATCTCAAGCCATGCCTTTATGACTAACAGTACTCTGCATTAATAACTGATAGCAAGCCTCCCTCATCAACTCCTCTGCCACACAAACACTTTATATCACCATTGCCTCTTAAAGAGGCACAAGGAGGTTCAGAAGCCGTGCGTAGCAGAATCTGCACCGTTTGAAATCGCATGAAGCGGCACTCACTAATGAGGATATAGCCCCTCACAACATGGGGTTGGAACAGTCGCACCAGAACGGACGAACCGCTCGCCTGAAATATCAGCGAACGCCAACAGCTAGCATATAGCCAACTCCCTACAAGAGATATAAAAATCACACCCCAAGCAAGAAAAAAAGGGGGGTCAAAGCAGGCAAGAGTCTCTCTACTCTCTACTTTCTACTCTCATTTACATAGTTCACGCTGCTATCCTCCTCCCCATCCGTCTTGCACTGACTTAAGCATCGGAGGGTCAAGCCGAGTAGCCCCCCGGTGCAGACCTGTTGTGTAGGATCATCGATGGCCAGGAGATAACACCATAACCCAAAGACGGCCCAACAGCAAAAGAGGACCTTACAGCGGAACAGATCCCAATTCCTCTACCCGATCTTACCGCTCTAAGGCCAGATCGATCCCAATGAACCACCTCCCTCGCGGACCTCTTATGCCTATTGCCATGTCAGCACTCCCACATTAGCATAGAGGAGACATCAGGATGAGCCTACACTCTCGGTGGTGAACCAATCGAGCCGATTCGTACTGACTCACTAGTGATACTCATGCACTATCAAGTTACAAATAGATATTTTTATTACTTTGGGAGAAATCATTTAGAAAAACTTGGACTTCTAAGTCCATTATAGCTTTTATAAATAGGGTTACATTGGCACCTCTGTAAGCAAAGGGTGGAAGGCTGCTGCTTTTGGATGTCATGTCAAGAGTATTTTTGAGTGGGTATACATCTCAGGAAGTGGAAAAACAAAATGGGTATACATCTCAAGAAAAGCCCAAAATGAGGGGCTTTCCCCAAGAATTCGCTCTAGAAAATTCACTATTCATGCCACATGAGATCCATCAAGAGAATAGTTGATAAAGTAGTTGTTAGTTATATCGGATGTTGTCAATATCATATATTATCTCTATAATCAAGAGAGTGGACTGAAACTTCACTTAACTCATACATGCGATCTTTCCAGTACCATATCAAGGGAAAATTATATATGGAAAATTGAATCAGACCAACTGGAAATTAGTCTAGTGATCTAGTGGTGATACCTATGTACCTAGGATCATCGTAAGGACAACCAAATCGAAGTAATCTTTTTTGTAGAGCTGAAACATGATGTTATGATGAGTAGCAGGCACACAAATGAGGGACAAAAATGAAAGTCTTATCAACTAAGAATATAATCAAAAGTGAATATTATTCACATCAAATCCAGAATATTATTTCTTCAAAGAGGAAAAGAACAGATGTCTTATCTTCGAATGAAATGATAGAACTAGAAATGACAACTTCCAAAAAGGAAAAGAAGCACATCTGAGTAAAGCACCAAGTGGAAGTTCCACACTTACACTTCAGCTCATAGCAACATTTTTTGACAACCATGCTTTTCTGCTTCAATCATCCCTCAAATGACAGGGACAACAGTAAAGCATGTTCTTACTGACATAACCATGGAATGCAATTTCAGGTACCAGTCTTGAATCAAAAGCTAGGCCCAGACTGGTACAACTGAGTGTTAGAACACTGGTATATACTGGATTTCGAAAAATGGGCTGCACAATCAGCCAAAAATGAAAAGAAATACTGATTCAGGATTCTTTCACCTCATTTCTTGGATAACATATTCAAATTAAATAACAATAAGTGATTCAAACTTTAAAGTACAAAACAAAATATTATGAAATTGAAATGTGTATCAAATAAGGACCAAAGACAGACTTCCCTATCTTCATGGACCCGTAGAAATCAAAATAAGATACTTCAAGGACCCAGAGAACAGGGAAAAGGAATCAGGTAGTAGGAGGTAGAGGGGGCTGTCGGGGTCCTGGAAGGCTCAGCAGTTGTCCATTAGGAGGAAGCTATTAGGGGGGAGGAGGAGGAGGGAGGGGAGACAGGTGACAGCATAGAGGAGGAGAAAGAGGGAACGGACAATGCAAAGAGAAGAAGAGGAAGGGAGGAGGGATCGAGTAACAGGAGGAGGAGAAAAAGAGGGCTGTCGGGGTCCGAGGAGGCTTGGCGGGGAAGGGAGGGGGTGATGACAGTGGAGAAGGGATGAAGATGGGAAGCAAAGTAAAGAGAATTACCATGAGAAGAAGAGCCCATGAAGATCCACGAAATGTACGAAATCTGCTCGCCAAAAGAAGAAACCATCATTTGCCATTCGAGGGGAAGATGTTGTTGTCTTTTGTTATTCAAAAGGAAGACATTGTTGCCGATTAGGTTTTCCAAATGAGGAAACAGGGTTCAGTACACCATGGGCCAGGGGGAGGAATTGATTGTGAGTAGCATGCAAGGAAGGGGGGAGTTGGGTTTACACTAATTTGGTTTTATCAAATAGAATCAACGCATCTAACTCGCGATCGGCTCATGCAGGCTGGATTTAGTTCAGGGATGCGCCTGAACGGCCCAGTACATAGGCTCAAGTGCGTGCACCCACTTCTAAATGCCCTCAGACACCGGGCCCTTGGACCCTGCCTTGCCTAGGTGCCTAAGTGAGCACCCAAGCGCTAATTTCCCTATTGTCTGTTAGTGATAATACCTGAACTTCATCTAAGTAAGACGAGTCAAGCAAACTCAAAGATTCCCCAAAAACGAAAAAAGGAGTTTCTTTAGTGTAAATCCATTGCAGGTAGGTAATGTGTTACGATGATGAATATAGTAGCATTGTATATAAACAATTACGCATGTTTTGGCTTTGCGATGATCTTCTTTAGATTCAAGGTCCCTAGAAGCATAAACAATAATGTTACTAGGTGATTAATTTTGAGAAAGAAATGCTAAATGCTAATGTTCAAACCAATTTGGAGATCTATGAGAACCAATAAAGTATCGATGTATCTGATAAGAGGGCAAGCTAGTGCATAAGGTTCCCACGAATAGGCAAGAGAACATCAAAATACCTTTTATTAAAGTAAATTACCAGAACCAGGAAAAAAAGAAAAATGTTTTTAGAAACAGATGGATAATTGGTGCTTATAGAACATAGGAAAATCATGCCTAAAACATTTAGTAATGTTGCTTACAGTGGCATCAGCAGCACCATATATTGCCATGGCACCACCCACGCCCGAGACACCTAGTGCTGGTGTTATAATATGCTTTGTAAATTCAGCCCTGAGAACAAGAAAGCATAAGAATGAATAACTCCAACGATATAATTGTTGTTAAGAACAGCATGTAGTGCTTACCATACAAATGCTTGTTGTAAGCCAGAATATGCAATAAGAGGAATAATTAACAGCATTCGTTTGTCAAATAGAGGAGCAACAACAGACTTCAGTATGGATCCAAAAGATGAGTTTGTTGCAAGACTGATTTCTTTGTCGTTTCTTTTCGACAGAAAGCACATCAAAATGATGCCCAGTACCACGCAACAAAGGAAGATAGTAAATAATAGGTTTTTGCCTGTGACAGTGTCTCCTTCCTGCACTAAAAGTGAATACGCTCAATTTTGACACCCATGCCCAAAAGAAACGAGGGAATTTCTTTATCATGCTTCATAATTATTTAACTATAAGATTAAACAGCTTTTGCAAAATGATCAAGACAATAACCAAATTTCACAATTACGAATGGAAAATAATATGCAAGTTTTATTTTCTTTTGAACAGCGTTTGTTTATATATAAATTATAAAGTATAATTAGTAGCAACCACTAACAAGAATGACAAACATTAGATGAAGTAAGTCCAATATTGCCATAAGCAGGTGGAACTAAAACCCTCTTACAAGAACTTGTAATCGTAAGTGTTGAGATTGTAAAAGGAACAAAAGCTCATCAGTAACTAATGAAAGCAGTAAGCATTAAAATGAAAAGAACGCCAAATTTACCAAACACTCCTACAATGAAATAACATTTCCCATAATGAAAACCTAAGCAGTTTTGCTCTCTCCTGGCATGGCAGCATGCCTATACCTAGCAGTAGTCATGAACATAGATCTCTAAATATCCTAGACCTTGCCGAGATCCTAACTTTCCATTTTCTATACCAATAATATTTAAAAGAAAACCACTTAACATCAATCTCATTCTATTTTATAGTTATTATCAGCATTTATTATGAGCCTATCATCTAATTATTTTGACTCTATATAAGATCATATGAAAGCATTATTTTTATTGACGGAACATGTTTACAAAGAACACAATTACAAATGATTCACATGCTTCAATTACATAACTGTTCAATGTAGTTGCATCTCTAGACATACAGCAACAGCCAAAATTGATATAGTACCTTGTTATCAATACAAATATAAAGTAGTGTCACATTGCCAATAATTATGCCAACAAGCCTTGTCAACATCAGCTTGCTGCAACTACTTGAAAATTCACACATCAATAATTAAATTCCAAAACTTGGCCAAATGAATCAACCTTGTACTACTCCAAGGTTAATCAACTGTACCACTCCAAGGTTATAAATTTGTTTGTAAAGTGCATGTTAATCCTCTCCAGTTTCACTTGTACCAGATTTTTAGAAATGGGCAAAAGGAAAAGAGAATTGCACTAATTCATAATTAAAGTAACAATGATAACCATAAATTTCAATTGGAAAGCAAAAATATAAAGTCCATGCAAAAACCGTCACCATTGAAAAAGTAAAACCAATTCGAACAACAATTTAAATTTTCAGTTGGCAGGCTCTACTATAAGTACGAACTATGAAGATTATGGTATGAAGATAACTGACCTTCCCACCTCGCAACAATGCAAGTGACAATAAATTGCCAATCACCTGCTTAATCAAAAAAATAAAATAAAATAAAGTAGGATGACAGTAACAGTAGCATAAGCATTTTGCTCGAATGGAGAAGTAAGAACTGATAACAAAGGCTCCTCCTCATAAACGGTTTAGCAAAGGAAGTTCTCGTACCTGGTGACCAGCAAACATTCCCCAAAATTCTCCATTGAAGTTACCAACAACAGTTCCTTCATGCAAGTGGCAATCTTTCGCATGGCTATAAGCAGCTAAAGTGAGATATGTTCCCTAGCATTGCATAACCATTGACTATCAATTCGTTTTTCAAATGCAAAAATTAAAAAAGACTTCAATCTTACAATCATCCACCTGCCCAACCCAGATGATAGATGCAGTAAAGCCCAGATACAGTGATGCTGGGACCATTGTGTACCTATGTGAGTCCAAACAGGTAATAAACAAGATTAGTGAAACTCTTTTTATAAGAATTGTACCAGGCATTAACTTTTATAAATTTTCAACCTTTTTCAGGCTGGTCCCAATCCATATAGATCTCTCCAATGAGTAAAGAGAAGTTCAAATATGTGAATAGGGCTACAAAGGCACCAGCCTCAGAAGATGCTTCCTACGAAACTTAGGAGATCGAGAATGCAAAGATGATGTTTTGGCTCTATGCAAATCAAGAATCAACAAGATGTACCTTCTTCCTACGGCTAGAGACATTTGGGATGATGTATTAATAAAACCTTCTCAAAAGTAAGTTTTACTTCTCAGATTTTCCAAATCAAAATGCAAAGTCAAAAGATAAAGTAAGGTACATCAAGCGTAACAGATTACTACAATAATATACGAGGTCTATTGGCTGAATTAGACCTACATCAAAACCTGGAGATGGAATCTATCATCAACACTAAAAGGCTGAGAAACTTGTTGGAGATATAGAGGGTATTTCAATTCTTATTGCAGTTGAATTCTGAATTTGATCAGGTATGTGATCATGTTCTTAGTAGAGAACCTTTTCCTAATCTTAATGAAGCATTTACCCTTGTTCGAAATGCTGAAAGCCAACAGGAATTTCTAAGTACTGAAGATGAAAATTATAGCAAGCATATAATGGAAAACTCTTCCTTGGCAGGCTCGAAGATACTTCCCAATTAAGAAAGATACATGGTGTGATTATTGCAACAAACCAAAACACACCAAGGAGACATGCTGGAAACTACACGGTAAACCTCAAAACTAGAAAAAAAATAAAAAGCAGTGATAAAGGAGTTTAAGGAATGTAGGCAACCATAGATTCAAGCTGGAGGAAATCAGGGAAGCTTCGAGACACCTTTGTTCAGTAAGGAATAGCTAGAACATCTGTATGAAATTCTTAACCAATCTCAAACCACCACAAATTCATCTCCTACATGTTCTCTTGCAAAGCAAGGCATAACCAACCATTCAAACAAGCCATCCCTAATTTTAAATATTGTTTTTCACTCTTCTCCAAGCCTTATTCTAATTTGGTGATAGTCACTCCTCAAATCAATTTTCGAAAAAATAAAAGCACCATACAATTGATCAAGTAAATTGTTTAACCTTGGAATGGGAAAACGATAATCAATTGTGATTTTGTTGATGGTGCGGTTGTCCACACACATTCTCCAAGAACCATCCTTATTAAGCACCAATAAGGTTGGAACCGCACAAGGACTCATGCTCTCCTAAATGAACCCCATTTTTCATCAATTCATCTACTTGCCTTTGAAGTTCTTCATGCTCCTTGGGGTTCATTCTGTAGACTGTCTTATTAGGTTGCACAACCCCTGAAGTAAGATCAATGTGATGCTGGATGTCTCTCCTCCAGTATAATATCTTGAAACACCTCCAGGATTGGTTTCATGATTGTTGGTGGCTTCTTATATTGTTCATTGTCCTCTACTACTACTACTAGAGCCAAAACATCACCACCCCTTTCTGATTCACCCTTGCATTCACCATAGGATATAAGAGCAATAAATTCCTTTTTTGATGGATTGGTAAGTCAAACTTTGGTTGCAGCAAGGTTGTGCCCAAAAAGACTCGAATTAGTCAGCTACCAATGGGAAGCCGCAAAACATATACGATGTCGTCGTTAACAATAACAAAAGTTTATAGAAGTTGGAGGAGTTGGCTATTGATGCGTGTGAACATAGCAAAACTTGTTGTATGTTGCTTTTTCCCATAAGCATAACCGAACAAATCTGACACTAGATTGTGGTGATCATAGCTAGCACTGAGGTCCATGTGATGATACATATAAAGCCACAGGAAAGCTATGCAAATCTCCACAATGTCCAAAGATAAATGAAGTGTTCATAATTCAGGGTAGATTGTAACTTGTAGGATTGTCAACTCTAACAAGAACTTTGAATCCGAGTGGAGAAGAAACCACTTAACCTACCAACTAGAGAACTATACTACCAAATTAGTTAACTTTATTGCATAAAAGAAAGAAAATAGCATCCAAGCCTAAACCATAAAAGCTTATGAGCAATGCCTCAGCTTCTAATCTAACTAAACAGGTCTTGTATGTATTATGTCAGATCTCATCCATTGAAATCATCCGTAGCTAATATTTATGATCTAGGCTGGAAAACTCATACTGGAACTACACCAAAGGATGCTCACGTAGTGTGTATGGATTATCCACATGGTGCCTTTACAATTTTATAGATAGGGATTGTTAACCCCAATGTTGGTAGGGAAAAATCCCAAGAAATCATTCTTTGATTCCGAGACTCATCCAAACCAACCATATTGTTTTTACCAAATAAGATGGGATTGGTGGTCTCCCTTCCTCCTATTTGCAGGTTGTTTAAGTGGGTTCTATTTTATTATGCAAATAGTGGGTTCTACTATTTGCTTTTACCAAGACAAGCCAGATGTTGTCCTTGTCCGAAAACATTATGCACACATCAAGGCCATAGAATTCCTACTACATCCCATTTCCTGAAGCCTTTAAATCTTAGTTACATTGACTAGGTTAAAATAGTCAGCCCATATTTACTGGCTCCACAGCTGAAATTTTTAATATTTACAATTTGCATAACTAACAGCATCCCGAAACTAGGCAAGGTGGTGCAAAACATATGTCTTCAATAAAAAGATGTTACAGAAACGTAAAAGCAAAAGCTATTACCAGATGTAACACCTCCAAAATATGCAAATAGAATGATTCTCCCATATAGTGTCATTCGGAGAATAAATTGTCCAACGAAATACCGGAAGCGTGAGGGATTACTATGCACGATATAATTGGTAAAAAATAAAAATAAAAAAAAGTCAGAGCAGAATGCACACCATGAGGGCTTCAAATTGGAGGCTATGAACAGCAAGTAGCCACTGGAACCGAGAACGAGGGCCGTCTTTGACCCCAAAGCCCTCACCACAGGAGAGGCCACCACCGCGAAGAACGTGAAGGACAGGTACAGAATCCCCAACGAGATCGTCCCCAAATCTTCCTCCTAACCAAATCATCAAACCCAAATCAAATTTCAAGAAGTCACAGAAAGAAACAAGGAAACAAAGGGGAGAGACGCGGAACAAAAGGGATGACCGTGTTGACGCTGCTTTCCAAGTTCTGGGCGGCCCCATAAGCGGAGAAGACGAGTAAGAAGGCCAAGCTCAAGATGTGAACGTCTCTGGCGTGGTTCCTCGCCGGGCGCACGTCGGAAGGAGAAGAAGAAGAAGAAGAGCACGAGCTGACCTCCACAACCAGAGGCGCGGCGGCCTCGTCCCCGGGGGCGGCCCGGGCATCCATGGTGGTTTAGAGAGAAACCGGAGGCTACTGCTAATAGTGGGGTTAGCGATGATTGATTCCAAATGGGATCTCGTGAGTCGATTCCTTAAATGCCGATGGGAGGAGCGCTTTGTTTCTCCCAAGGATCGTCCCCGATCCCTCTCGCTTGTAAAGAAATAATTTTTTTTCCCGGACGAGAATCCAACCGTCAAAATGCCGGCACGCCCACTATTGGCGGAGGGAATCCAGCCTTGGCGTTTTTAATGGCGGCCGTCGCATCAAAACGAGATCGCTGCAATCTGTGGAGGGGATCCGCAATTATAAGTAGAAGCACAGTTCATATCATGCGCAGGGATTAAGGATATGAAAGCCATTTTAAACATCAAACGGGCCGCCGGCATTTGGCGCTCTATGCTTAATTTATTATCGATCTGCAAATCAAAAATAATTTATGTACGTGATTTCTTCGGTTAGAGATAAGGTTATGATGTTAGGTAAATTAATTTAGAAAGTTATTTTTTATTTGAGAATTAAAATTAAATATTCCCCAAGTTCTAACATGTCCTCTTCTCTTTGTTTTTATTCTCCAATCTACATTACCCTCGCCTCTTTTCACCTCTAACTTTGTGATAGTTCAATCAATTGATTATATATTATTATTTTTTACAGATTTTATGATTTTTTGTAATAAAATATGTTCGAGTTTTAAGGTATATGATATCGAAATTTAATCACACTTAAAAGAATTAAACAATCATAATAATCATAGACGTTAATATTTTTAAGAGATCAATTTTTTAATTACTTAAAATAATTAAGTATATAATAAATAAAAATTATTATCAATCAAGTTTAAAAGTGTAAAATAAATGTAAATAATATTAGAAGTTAAGACCAATTTTTTTATGACTTTTCTATTACTTAATACTAATGTATCAACGTTCAGGGAATAAATTTGATAAATAATGATAATATGAATGGGTGCATTTGATTAACATATTATAGTTAATGTTTTTGATTTTTTAAGTTTTCTTTACATAGTTTATCTATATTGAAAATCAATTAGACTCTCCTAATTTTAAAGACAAATATCATTATCCTTTTTATTAACAGAGGGAGTTTTGATGCGAAATCATAGTTCAAGAGATAACTTATATAAATTTTAAAGTACAAAAAGTGATTCTGATTTTGATGCATAGTATGAGGGGTCGATAATAATTTCAATCTTATTATTATCTAGCTACCTTAATATCCTGGCTAGTATTTATAGAAAAAAAATATTTCAGATTTATTTATCTTCCATTTTTGGTTAGTAATGATTTCGTAGGTATACAAGATTTTAATGATAGTATTATTACTTTTTGTTAGCATGGGAACACAAAACAAAAAAAAATCATCTGCATATGATAAATGATAGACTTTAAAGGATTTTTTAGAACAACAAGAAGTAATGGGAATTTTAGAGCAAGCATCATTCAAACGTCTTGTCGAATGCTCATTTTTCCGTTAAAAGAGAAAGAGGGATAACCAATAACGGGACATTGAAAGTTAAGAGAGCTAATACAAGCATTAATCCAATTAATAAAAATGAGAGGGAAGTTAGCTATTTATAATATATTAGTATGGTATTTTATCAAAGGATTTTTCAAGATTGATTTTAATTAAGATATTTAGGTTTTTACCTTTTTTGAGTTACATAAAGTACATAATTTCTCGGGCCACGAGAATATAATAATGTATATTATGACTAACAATAAAAGCATATTATTTTTTGAAGCTTAATAAATTTAGGTATAGTTTACTCCTGTTGGCTAAGATCTTAGCAAATATTCTATAATTAACATTGCAAAGAAAAAGTAGTGCTTAATTTCATAAGGTCAGGACATTTGGGTATAAAAATGATGGATATTTTAGGCCAATCATAAAGGTAGATTGATGGGCACTATTAAGGAGTAAGAAATAATATCCTAATAGAATTTGTAGAACTCTCCGGTGCAGCCAACTAAATGGTAAAGAGCAGTCCAAGTTTTGGTTGCAACTAAATGGTAAGGATTAACTTAAATGAGATGCCTCAAACATTTAATAAGGGCCACCTAGAAGTTATATTTATAAATGAAGTTTCAAAGTATATTTATAAAATGAAGTTTCAAAGTTGCACAATGCAGAATAAAAATGAACAAATTGTAGAATGGAGACGAGATACGTCTATAGCTACAGTGACCCAGATTTGATAGTATTTGGTATTGAGATCACCATTATTAATCCATTGGACCACCATTTAAGATTAATCAGACGAAGAACTGCAAAGTGTAATTTATACAGACAGTAGAGAGATTCTTCTTCTTCTTCTTCTTCTTTTTTTTTTTTTAAAGAATTGAGTGGAATTCAAGCAGTCGTCAAGAGGTAATTTTTTTGTTCCAGGATGAAAGAAATCCACTTAGTTTTGTTTGGTCTACAAGAGATGTCTTCTTGCATGGGCATGGAAGAATTTAAGGGAGATTATTTTTTTTTTTTTACTACTCGAAATGATTGATTGATTGATTTCTATAACTTCATTGTACTCGACTCAAAAACACATTAAAATTTGAATAGCTTACAAAAATAACTTTTAGAAAATATTTATTTGAAATAGGATGGGGCAATGAATGGTCTGAAAAGATTCTAAGAAGGTGTTTCATTGTAGGATTTCCATGAAACCAAGATTAAACAAACCAGCGTCTGTAATAAATTTGGTAAAAAAACATAGATTAGAAGATGTTAAAGAGAAAGTTCTACCACCAAGCTTGTCTTTTTCGATCATAAATACAATTAAAAATCGCAAAGTGTAATCCACCGAAGCGAATTCAAAATCCATCGAACCTAAAAGATTCCAAAGTGCATTTTAAAAAAAAAAAACTTAGAGAAAATATTAGCATAAACACCTGATAAAATCCAAGAAAAAGAATTTTGACGTGTTGTATGACAACATGTAAGCATTGAGTCTGAGAAGATAATACCTGAATAGTGACACTGAGGAGCACAAAGTTTGAGAAGATAATGTTGAGCTACCAAGAAAAAAGAGACATCGCAAAGGAAGAATAAGATAAAATAAAATCGTCTACGTTTTACTGTATTTGATGATCCAAAATATAGCATTTATATAGCCCGTAAAGATGCATTCCATTAATTATATTTAGTATGAATGTCTATTTTCCCAAAAATCCTTTCTTAATTTATTTTTGTATGTGTTTTTATTTTTTTTGATGCAATGAACCTCTCTTTTCATACAATGAATCTCTTTTATGATATAATTTATTTTTTTAATAAGTTTAATTTAAACGTTTGAAGTTGTTGAAATATTTTAAATTTTAGAGGTTTTATAGGTATATTGATCACTTGTTCACTTGTCTTGATATGATATATATAGCTCTACTTCTTTGTTTTTGATATTAATCTCTTATATAATTAAATCTTACGTCGATATAATCAGTAATCTCCCACTTGACCTTAAGCCAATCATCTACATGTCAGATCCCTATCAGACCCCTATGACACTTATAGACAATATGAGACAATAGCTTCGTTAGTGGATCTACAATGTTATCTTCGGAATAAACTCTTTCCATTGCCACATCTATATGGGTCACGATCTCTCTAATCAGATGGAACCTCCCTAGATGGTGCTTGGACTTCGGATGAGACCTAGGTTTCTTTACATGAGTAATCGTCCAATTGTTGTCACAATACATGGAAATCGACTCCTCACTAGTCGGTACGACTCCATCCTTAGTTGATTCTCTGTAGTAATATACTATACCTCTATAGTCGAGTCAACAATAGTATTTTGCTTGGAACTCCTCTAGTTTATTGCTCCTCTATTGAAGGTAAATGTATACTCTTAGTTCAACTTGTTATCATTGACATTAGATTAGAAACTCAAAGTCCATTTAGCCTTTAACCTAGAGGCGACCTCCTCTATATACTAATAAAATATTCTTAATCTTGCTCCAGTACTTAAGGATTATACTTTACTACATTTCAGTGTTCTAAAACCTGCCAATCATCTACATGTCAGATCCCTATCAGACCCCTATGACACTTATAGACAATATGAGGCAATAGTTTCGTTAGTGGATCTAAAATGTTATCTTCGGAATAAACTCTTTCCATTGCCACATCTATATGGGTCACGATCTCTCTAATCAGATGGAATCTCCCTAGATGGTGCTTGGACTTCTGATGAGACCTAGGTTTCTTTATATGAGTAATTGTCCAATTGTTGTCACAATACATGGAAATCGGCTCCTCACTAGTCGGTACAACTCCATCCTTAGTTGATTCTCCGTAGTAATATACTATACCTCTATAGTCGAGTCAACAATAGTATTTTGCTTGGAACTCCTCTAGTTTATTGCTCCTCTATTGAAGGTAAATGTATACTCTGAGTTCAACTTGTTATCATTGACATTAGATTAGAAACTCAAGTCCATTTAGCCTTTAACCTAGAGGCGACCTCCTCTATATACTAATAAAATATTCTTAATCTTTCTCAAGTACTTAAGGATTATACTTTACTACATTTCAGTGTTCTAAAACCTGGATCCACCTAATACTTGCTCGTGATACTCATAGCATGTACTATATCAAGCTTGATACATAACATAGTATATATGATAGACCCTATCGTATAGACATAGGGTGTCATATCCATATCTATCCTTTCTTCAAGAGTCTTTAGGGATATAATCGTAGAAAGTGATATTGTATGTCTCATGGGAGCGAGACATCTCTTAGAATTTTTCATATCAAACATTTTGACAATAGAGTCTATGCACATGGATTGGAATAAGTCAAGCATCCTTTTAGATCTATCTATTAAGAAACCTGATAGAGCATCACATGTGTAGTAGAAACAAAACAAGAAGGTCTCTTATGTTTATCATGTTGTCGTTTAAGGATTGGTGTATGAAAAATCGTACAATTGAAAAATTATATACATCATGTATTATATGTTTTACCTGCAAAGATTGTATATCTATAAAAAATTAGATCTAAAGGAGATGATGAAGGAGGTCAGATGTTCTTTTCTCTAGTGGTATTCACATGGTAGAAAAAGCTCGCATTGTAGAAAGCTCGCATCTTTTGTGCACCTTCTTTGCAGCTTTTGCGCACCATCTCTCAGTAAACATAGAAGAACAACTACTTTCCTTTTTCACCGTTCTTATGCACTAAGGAGAGATGTTGTCGATTAAAAAGAAAAGGATGGGGTGACCAAAAGTGCATTATATTATCTTTTTTGGCTGTCCCTTATTCTTATTTATCGAGAGCCTCTTAAATCCTAACGGATCATATATCAATATGAATTAGATCTATATCCAATTATCCTAACATCTTGAATTATTAGATCTCTATCTAATAATCTTAATTTGCTTCTAATTGGACCTTATGTAAGGAATTCATTAATGTTGGGTCTTATATAATGAAATAGAGGATTATTGAATAACTCATATCCAATCTTTTACTTATCGTAATATCCATCATATGTATGTGATTCACTAAATCTAATACATAGCTGGTCGTGAGTTGTATCTTTTTTTTTTTGACTCAAAATTATTTCTGACTTATTGAATTGTTATTATATAATAATTCACTCGACTCAACTGATTGACACTGGATGTAGTAGGCCTAATTATCAAATACTTTAGACGTTAAAAGAAGTATCAAATAATATTTTGAATACTTCGTAGATAAAGATGATATGCCGTATCACAAGGCTGATGTCTTAGCTTATTATGATATGGTGCAAAGTCGACCTCCGATCATGACGCTGCGCACATTTGTATTGTTACCTCAAAGCACTCCACTGTACCATCGAAAGGAGAGAGGACGACATAAAAAAAGTAGTCCACTTTGCTGTACCTGCTTGCTTTTGACGAAGAAGACATCAATCAGCCGTCTCATTTAAGATTGCAAGAGGCCTCGACTTGTTTTTGAGGACGCAGCAGTTAAGGTATCAGAAGACTTCTATCTGAAATCAGACTTCTAACAGTTGATGAAGGTATCAGAAGACTTGTAGATATATCTGGTAAGGAGTGTGTACGCTATATTTACAAACTTCTGATCTAGAAATTAATGAGCATCATCATGATATTCTTAATCAAGGTAATATTGCTTTAGAATTTTGAGTTTGATTAAGTATTAGACTTTTAGGCAATTATACAAAGAGACAGAACTCACTCACTCACTCTCATACTTGTGGTCAAAAAATAATTGGTAAGCAACAGTAGAGGGACTCTCGACAAGAGTGATACTACGACGGTTGAAAAAATTGGCACATAAGAAGCCAAGGCATGTAGAATTCCCAGGCCTTTCATACTAAAGTGCCAACATTATCTTAATATATAGAGGTAGTTCCTTTCCCACTAAGAAGCGGCGTGGGAAGATGGAAAGCCCGTCGTCGTGGCCAAGCACTTACTAGAGAGAGATAGAGAGAGAGAGAGACCTAACACTCATGAGAGATATCACCACCTGTTCTTATCGCCGCCACCTTTACTTAGCTGCTCCCTTTTACTCCATCATCCGAGTATCTATATATACCTTCTTACTGCTAGCGATGATGGATAGGTAGCTGGGATATTATATATAAAGAACAAGAACATGTCTTTCTTGCTGCGTGTGGCAGCACCACGAAAGAGGTTGTTTTGCTCATTCCCAGAACTAAAAAAGAAGTCAATTTTATCCATCATCTTTGCATCTCTTCAACTTCCCCCAGATTCATTCCTTCATAGAACTAACTAACTGTATGATGGATTTGCTTGAGGACATTTATGGATCGAACTATGCTTGGATGACAGACCTAGCAATTTGCATTTAGAGAATCCCATACAAATAACTCGGATTTCCAAAAACGAAAAATTCAAATTCTTTAAGCCTAATATATATATATATATATATATTAACTGCAAATATAATGAAATATAAAAAAGGTTGGGAGGTTGAAACTTAGTCATTCATAATCATCATCATAATACGCTTGTTAGCCATGTTTTAATAGTATTGTAGCACGTTTCGACTTACATTACATCTAATGAGGTGTGTGTAACGAGTGCCTATTGGCTTAATTCTCGAAGAGATGATGTTCGTTGAGTCGGAGGAGTCGAACCGAGTTAACGAGCTAAATCCCATAACTATATTATTAATTGCTGAGCTCATAAATAAGTTAGATCCAGTTTTGCACATCTAAAACCTCGTTAGCATTTCATTGATATACATACATAGTGGGGGGCTACATTAACCCTCGTTTTTTACATCCTTTCATTTATATAAATCAATAAATATTTCTTTCAATACCATGATTATTTAAAGATTTATAAGAAATTTATAGAATAATTAAACTTAAACGTGAGAAAGTCTTTCCTATCGTAATAAAAGTATCTTCATATTTGAATTCCCTTTTTAACTCCAAAATCTTGAATCAAATATTATTTTAAATATAACTTTTGCTAATAGTTTAAATACTACAAAGCTCTGATACATACATTCAGTTTGGGACTACCTTTTGCTTTAATCCAACTGATCTAATTTGACCCTTACCAGTTTGGTTCAAACCAATTTGAACACCCCTAACGATAGAACACATGAGCAAATATGAATCGCTGCAACATTCATCATTATGCAAGATAAAAGCTCAAAATGATATATATATATATATATATATAATGACATGTATATCACATGGAGTGATAAGGAGATACGTATAATATGATGATCGATCTTATTTGGCCACAAATCATCCCTAAAAAATGACACAACTAAATCCAATCATAAAGTGCCACTTGACCATGGTGTAATCGACTCTATCCACGAAGCATTGATCGACGATGACATGACTAAATCTAGCCATGAAGTATCTTCAATCGTGATGTGATTGTAGATTACCACAAAGCATCTATCGTTGATAGTGTGGGTCGACTCTGATCATGAAGCATCCATAGCTATGATGTGATCGATTTTGATCATAAAGTATCATCCATTGATGATATGATCAAATTCGATCACAAAATGTTCCTCGATCACAAAGCATGATCAGATTCAATCATAAAGTGTCCCTTGATGTTACACCACCAAACCTAACTACAAAAGTTGTATTTGGCAACAAACACGTAGGAAGTCAGCCATAATGGAATGGCTCGAATACATTATATTCGAATCACAAACAAATGATTGTGGTTAGATAGCCTATCAAAATAAGGTATCGTGTCCTGAGCCAATCCAACGAGGGTAGTCTGATAACATGTATGTATGCCTTGTTAATTTTACATAATAGTCGAATAGGATGATAGCTAAGCACCAAAAATGGTGATCTATTTGACCAGAGCAACAGTTGGTAGGTCCCAACATCAATATCGTTCCGATACATAATAAAAGATTCCCCAAGGCATTTTTTTATTTTTTATTTATCCTTACTGAGAAAATATATCATCTTATAATTTTCAAATTATTATGAATCATCTATTAACCTAAGCCTCCGAGAAAGGCTTTATCACGTATGCCTTCCATGCAGTTTTTTTGTAGGATTATATGTCGAAGGAATCCTTCATCTTTCTAACACCCACCCAACCTGTGATAGATGGATTTCTAACCTCATATGTCGAACAAGTAATATCTAACTTGTTACATATAAATCCTATATTCTCTATTTATTTTTTCGAATGTTTTTTTAGTAAGAAGTTTTTTTTTAAAAAAAAAAAATACTGTGGAAAGGATTGAGGTGTTTTTTTGTCTTCTTCTTCTAAAGAAACAGTGAAAATTAATTACTGGGAGAAGAGACTGATGCACATCTTGAAGGGAAACGAGCAACAATTTGGACAAGAGAAGTAGGTGCTCGGTAGATACTGTTCAGGAGGAGTAGTAGTATATTGGAGAGAAGGAGAAGTGATCAGGCTGGTGGGCTAGGCTACAAGTTTCTCGACCACCATCGTTATGGGTAGAGATCAGATGATCGGTCTGAAGTAGCATCCTGAGCTCTTCGTCATCATCCATCTTCCACACTGCCTCGGAGCAGCATTCCCACGTAGGAGACGACGGCATCAAGGGGCACGAGTCCTCGAAGCTCAGCTCATTGATCACCTCAGACGTAGCGATCTCGTTCCAAATCTGATCCAGAGAGTAACTCGCCACGCCTTCCTCCTCCTTCTCCAACTCCTCTGCAGTTAAGCAGCAGCTGCCGGCACTAGCAGTGCTCTTTGGATCATGAGCTTCCGCTGCTGCCTGTAGTGGAGGCTCAGTGAGATCAAGGGAATGATCAACCCGCGACGACGATGAGCTCCGCTTTCTTTCTTTGGTCATCTTTCTCATGTGCGCTCTCCAGTAGTTCTTGATCTCGTTGTCGGTGCGTCCTGGAAGTTTACGCGCAATCCGAGACCACCTGCATCAGGCCTTTGTCAAGTATACATACTGATGATCACTTAATAACTAGTCATGGATCGATAAGACATACAAAAGGAGGAAGCCGAGGTTATTTATGGTTTAAAGATGAAGTAAACCTGTTGCCCCAAAGGGCGTGGAGCTCAAGAACAAGGCGCTTCTCTTGGGGGGTCATGCGGCCTCGCTTGAGACCGGGGTGAAGGTAATTGACCCAGCGCAGGCGGCAGCTCTTTCCTGTTCTGTTGAGACCTACAACATGGCATCAAAGGATGCAGGGTTAAGCTGTAGCTTTCTTTCACCTTGCATCGTCTAACTAAGCCTCGGCCTGGCCTGTGTCGCCCCCCCCTCAAACCTGATACTTTCGCTATGAAATCCCAACGACGTTCACCGAATAATCGCACAAAGCATACCAGATGCAGGTCCTCCTGCTCCGTCCACGGCCCCTTTCGCACCTCTTCCTTAACCATCACCATCTTATTCTGCTCTTCGCTGCCTAAGGCCTACACAACAGCTCCTCCTCGTCCTCCTTCGTGCAGCAGCCACAACTCCCGAGTGTTAAGAGGCTGCTGCTTTGATGCCCTTTGTTGCACTAATCTCTTATTTATACCCAGCAATCGATCTGAGGCTTAATGTAATATTTGTTTGGTCGTCTGAGGCTTAATGTAAGCCTGACCTTTCCAAAATCAATCATTTCGGTGTTTTTTTTTAAAAAAATCAAAAACTCAAAATCGAATCAGTATTTAATCGTTTGCCCACGGTTGTGATGACATTATCATCCAACTAGGGAGAAAAATTAGGTAGATATAGTAAACAATAATTTTTTTTTATTTTTATTTTTATCCACAAAGCTTTTTGGGCTCAGCGCATTGTTTCAGCTTTCCATCAGCAGCACAATGAACTGATAGATAGATCCAGTATTATGCTTGTTATTATTTAGATGAGGAATTGATCATCCGGGCCTCCGTGACTGCTCTGGTCATGATGATAATGATGGAACTCGAATACATCAGTGAGTGTGCTGCTGAAGGAACCTTATATTCTAGAATAAAATAATTGCTGATTCACGACTGCGACTGTCTTCTTCTTTGGCAACAGAGTTCCCAGAAACTGATGGAAACACCTCATGCATGATAACAAGAAACCTTCTTCATATGCAGCCAGGCAGCCATCCTTCCTGCAGACCTTCCATGCATCGGAATGCACACGCACAAGTCGATATTGTGATGCCAGTTAGGACACCACCTTTGTAGTTGCTTATTTGTTATTTCTGTAGGTAGATGCAGTGAATTAAGTGGCAGTATCTGGGCCACGATTGCTTACTGACCATCGTAATTGCCACATCACACACACACACCTACAGGAGAGCACGTAACTCGGCAGCAAATGGCCGAAGCCATCATCATCTTGACGTCGATGATGCATTTGTCAACAATTGGTAAGGTCCTGAAGACGACGGGGGGTTTCTTTTACTAAAGGAATAGATTTCGTTGCCTGCACCTGTAGCGATCCATCTCGTGGAAGTGCGTTTAGCAATAAGAAAGCAAATCCATACTGACATGGAGGCAACTAATCTATCGACAACACACATCTTGCTTCTTTTCTTATCCTTTTCTTTATCCTCACGATTATTATATCTTCGTCACACTTTTTTATCCTTCCTCTTGTTTTCTTGTCCTCATGTATGTATGATATCTTTCACTAGAGCGAGAGAGAGAGAAAGAGAAACAAGTTGTGATCAGGGGGTGTACAGTTGAGCAGACAAATAATCTTCTCTAGTATTTCCTCACACAAATATATTTTCTCCATGCTGTCGATATCATGAATCCCTATCTATTTATACGAACTATAACTTGAAATCCTTACATTATTATATTGATATTAGGAAAAATGATGGTGGGAGCATGACAGAGAAGATATAATGATAATTGATAGTAAATCCTTACATAGTTATATTTTATTCATGCGCCCGTAGTATCATGAATATCTATTTTCCAGGATTAGTTTAAACATTCCAAGGGTAATTTATTGTATTGTACTAATTTAAAAGTTCATGCACTTTATACAAATTCAAACACCATGTATTTTCTGAGTAATCCTTCAATATGTTTGAATAAATAGCCTTCGACTGATTTTATGGGTCATTGCTTGCTTGGGTTTCAGGTTTTGTTAACAAATGGAAACTATCGACTGCTGAGTTGATTCTATTGGTTCGTGGGGAGCGATAAAAGATAGGATTAAGTTAGATTTAGATATGATTTCTCCAACTGAATGAGAAAATTACATAGGTTAGTCGAGAAAAATCCTTCTATCTTCACATGTATAAATTGACAATGAATCAATTAACTCAATAGGTTTTTCATTTTATCCTTCTAGTTTCAACATGGTATTAGAGTCTTTCTCTTTGTAAGAGAGATTATCTTTTTTTTTTTATTCACTGTCTAACGATAGTTTTTATCTCTTCTTGCTGTCAAACGACAGCCTCTAATCGACGTCAAAGTCACTCTCCACGGCTTCTGGTGCGTCGACTTTCTTTTTTATCCATTGTCAAACAACATCTTTTATGATCAATTGTCTGTGATGACTCTTCTTTTCCGTTGGCTTTTTCATTCATCTGCCAAGGCCTCCTTATGCATGAGGTCATCTTCCTAGTGCTCCACCACCGGCGCTTCCCATAGCCAGTGCCTCCTTTTCAGTCATAACACCTGCTATCACACAACTTGCGCCATTGTTCCTTGCCTGCAACCCCACCTCATCGGCCTGCAATCGTGCCTTAGCCCTTTCTTTATTCACTATCAAACGATAGCAAATCCCCACCCTGTCGATTTCCTTTTTGCGAAGCCGCATCCGTCGGTCGACTCCTCTTCTGCAAAGCCGGCACCAACCATGCTCATCGATGGCCACGCTCATCGCCAACTGCGCCCTCCTCTGCCACCGTAGCCATCTCCACCCTACTGCTATTACTTCCCACCGCACGACTTAAGATTGCAACCAGTCGTAGCACTCACTGCCATCTTCCACCAGATCTGTTGCTCCTCCGTCTACAAGACATCCTCAGGCGTCAACCTTCTCCACTCGCGGCAACCTCACGTCGCCGAGCGCGGTGCTTAAGTAGCAAAGGTGGCGTGCCCTACCTCTACCTCTAGCTTTCAAACTTGGCTCCAGTAGAATCGTCTCCTCCTCCTTAGCCAGGCTGACATCACCGTCGAAATCAACAGCCATCAGATCTTCACTGCAGTTGACAATATAATGGCTTCCTTCTCAGCTAGGCTGATATCACCGTTAAAGTTAACCATTGTCAGATCTTCACTGCTGTTGGCAATACAACGACTTCCTTCTCAACTAGGCTGATATTGCCATAGAAGTCAACTGTCGTCAGGTCTTCACTGTAGTTGATAACACAACATCTTCCTTTCTTCAGATTCATTGTCATCAGTTCAAGATCAGTATCCTTAGTTCAAGATCAACGTCCTTACAGGAGCTCGATCTTGCGAGGGCATGATAGAATATAAGATTAAGTTAGGATTTAGATATGATTTCTCCAACTGAATGAGAAAATCACATAGGTTAGTTGAGGAAAATCCTCCTATCTTCACATGAATAAATTGACAATGAATCAATAAATCAATTGGGCATTTCTTTACTTCTTCCTATTTCAACAAGGAGATTGTCGTGGGAGGTGGTTCACCGGGGGCGATCTAACTCTGATATACTGGAGTCAAGTTAGAAAGCTAGGTTGTTCTTATCGTTAGGCCACCTCCTGGACACATATCCGGATGGCACCGAGGCCTACACAACTGGTCTACGCCTGGGGCATCCCAACTCAACCTCTTTAATGCTTAAATTAGAGAGACAGAGAGGGAGGTTATCAATGTATGTGAGAGAGTAAAGCGCTCTTGCCCACTTACCCTTACTTGTTGAATTGTGTAAATTATTTTCTGTATAACTTACTATAATTTTATCATAGTTTTCAGATCTAGATAGTACCCTTTCTTATTGTTGAGAGGTGTTATGGAGAGACCCTTTGATGTCAAAATTGTTGACACGAAAGATGTCAAAATTGTTCACACGAAAGATGTCAAAATTGTTAACATGAAAGGAGAGAAAAGGGGTAGCAATTTTTGCTGCCCTGTGGTATGGTCGAAGACTACTTGCAACCTTGGTCGAGAGCACAACTTGCTGCTTTTGGCTTAGCCAAAGGCTGCTTGGCCGAGAACAACAAGCTCTAGGTCATGCCCGAGGTCTCCCATGTGGCCAAGAGTCCTAGTCGCATGGGGAACTGTGACGACTAAGGTTTCCTAGCTGCCTATAATAACCTCATAGTTAGGGACTCTTGCCTGCAGGGGCAAACCAATAGCCAAAGGAGTTCTAGCTACAAGGGAGACCTTGGTGGCTAGGGTTTCCTAGCTTTTCAAGGTATCCCTATAACTAGAGACTCTTGGCCATAGGAGAGACCATGGCGGTTAGGGTTTCATGACTGCATGGGGCACCCTAGTGTGAGGTTCCTAAAAATTAGTGAATAATTAATAAAAATAATTTAATTAATTATTATTTATTGAGTAGTCCTATATGATGATGTGTACATAGATGGATGATAATATACTAATGTGTGTATATGTGATTATTATTATTATTGGGACCTGCAAGCCTTTGATTTTTCTCATTTATTGTCAAACCTGCATACTTGTGATTATGATGTAATTATATGAGGAGGCACAACGGGAGTGTTAAGGTGTCAACAGGACCCATAAGATCAAGAAGAATGATTGTGACACATGGAGGTGCACCGAGATGTCGATAGAAACTGATAATGACAAAATGGATGGTCATAGGGTATGGAGATGTGCTAATGCACACATAAATCATGATGTGAGTGATTGAGCCCACTGGCTCGGGCCTACTCGCATTATAATATGGTCCATGATCATCCAGTGTGATTGCTCATATGTGATATGTGGTTAATTATACACATACTAGATATATATATATATATATATATATATATATATATATATATATATATATATATATATATATATATATATATATATATATATATATATATATATATATGTGATGTTGATATATATATTAAATATATATGTATGTGACACTTTATATTATGAAATCGAATCAAAACCCCCTCCCATGATAATATTAAATTGGTAAGTGTACGATAATTAGATTAGATCATCTGGCCTTCCATCATTATAGAGAAAAATCAAATCTCGACGTAGGTTGAGTTGGTCGAGTCCCTCGTGACTCACCTATCTTGCTATTCGAGATCTTGCGTATGATATAGAGATATCACCGATGACTTGATGATATGTGATACTTAGTCAAATCCCTCAAGGGCATATCATCAAACCAGACTTATCTTGTAATGATGGTGATGACTTAACTGAACGTCATGATTGGTCAAATCCCTCAAGGCCATGATGATTTAAAGGCTAAACAATATATAAATCATAAGTAGATATGATTGACAACTGTTGCCTTTCTTTTTAGGCTTAGAATAATTGGTCTAGTCTCTCAAGGTTACACTAAGATACTGATTAGATCCCGATATCCACTATAAGTCTATTAGAGACTTTCGTTTCACGTGTTGACTCATCAAATAATTAGTGGGAATAAATTAAGATGAAAGTCTATATCTTAATTGTTTACTTTTTATAAAATCTATATGTTATTTATTTATGCTACACCTCTTGTTTATCAGAGTCTGCTTGCAAATCCCTTACGTGGCATGCTATATGTCAACCGCCTCACTGGTCCAAACTATATGGATTAGCTCCGTAACTTGAGAATTGTTCTCAATAGAGAAAATCACATATGTCCTTAACATTATTTTACCTACGCTAGAGGAAGGGACAAGTGATGATGAGATTACTCACTACGTGAAGTATATAGACAATTTCACATTGGTTAAGTGTTATATATTGGCTTCTATGATTCCTAAGCTACAAAATCAACATGAGAGCAAGGATGCCAATTTCATCCTCCTTCATCTTTACTAGCTGTTTAAGGAATAAAGAATAACTCAAAGATATATGATATCCAAGAGTCTATTTAACGCTAGAATAATAAATAGAACATTGATTCAGAACCATGTCCTAAGGATGATTAAGTAGGATGAGAAACTCACAAGTCTAGGAATAGTCATAGAGTATAACCTATGCATAGACCTTATACTTCAATCCCTCTTAGACTCCTTTTCATAATTTATCATTAATTTTAATATTAATAAACTTAAGATGACTCTTTGGAGCTCCCCAATATGTTGAGGGACATAAAGAGTACCATCAAGAAAGAGAAATTAGTTCTCTATATTAATGAGACTAAAAGAAAAAGGAAAGCTAATAAATCTCTTAATAAGAGCAAAATCAATGATAGATTGAGTAAGACAAATGTTGCAAATAAAGACCCGATAAATGTCAAAGGATAGTGCTTCCACTGCGAGAAAGACGAGCATTGGAAGAGGAACTACAAAGAGTACTTTGCAGAGAAGACAAAATAAAAGCTTGAAGAAGTTTAAGATATATTCATGATCAATCTTTATTTATCATATTCTTATGATAACACATAAATATCAGATACCTGGAATACTTATTATATTTATAATTTGTTATAGCTTCTGATAAGATGTAGAAGATTGATGAGAGAAAAGATGAAGCTCAATATGGATAGTGGGGCAAAAATTACTACAGTTGATCTCAACTAAAAATGGTATATATCATTTTAAATGTTTAACTTGAATTATTATTATTTTGTCATTTCAAGCTCAATGATCAATCAAGTTATTGATTTTAAAGTATAATATTTAATTTCCATCGAGCTATAATATCAACTATTAGTTAAAAACAAATAATAAGCATAACATAATCATTTACGTATGTTAAACATATAAAATAAGTCAAACATAAGTTATATAAACATAAAAAATATTATAATTCTTCTTGTTTAGACATGAATCATTATTTCTTTCCTTTTGTTATGAACAAAACACTTAAAAGTTTTGTACAAGACACTATTTTTTTCTTTTTTGTCTAAGAATATACACAATAACAACTCAAGCTACTTGAATACTCACACTGCAAAATGCTTAAACAAAATCTTAAAATATTCATAAAAAATCTTAAGATACTGGTGAAGATGCTTGTTTTTTATTTTAAACATAGTATCCATTCTCAGGTCGTGTACTATCATTCAAAAAAAATTAATATACGTGGTTGATTCTAATAAAGTAAAATTATTCTTCATTAAAGGGTTTTATAAAAATATTTTTTAATTTATATTTTATACCAATGAAATCTAATAATATGTCATACTTGCTAACATGATTATAGTAAAATGATGCGTAATGTTAATATATTTGGTTTGAGAGTATTGTAGTAGGATTTTTTTGTCAAACATATTATAAGGATATTTTTCAAATAATGTCTATAGTTTTCTAAAGCATATTTCATTGAAATTATCTATGCATTGCAATATATTCAATTCTAACTATAGACAGTTTAATGAAATTTTACTTTGGAATGACCAAAAAACAATTGCATAGCCTACAAAGTAGCAAGTTTCAAATATATTTTTTCTATCTATTTTATATTTTACAAAGTTAATAACAATTAAGGTTGTCAAATTTATGGTTACATAAAATCTTGTATTGAAATTTATACTAAATATGATATTTGGTCTAATGATAATAATATATAGTAAGGATGTCAATATCATTATAGTGTTTTCATGAAGTCTTAATTAGAATATACTGTAAAGTTAACACAAAAAATGTTGACTTTATTTTCCTAATTCTTTAATTCATTTCAGTACATATTTGCATCATATTTTTCATACAAGTGATAAAAAGATATCGTTATAGTGTGTTTTATGAAGTCGCTACAATATTTTTATTCATATTTCAGATAACATTATAAGGCTAACATAAAAACACTATAACGATATTATTTCCCTAATTCTTTCATTCATTCAAGTTTATGCCATCTATAAATTCTAGCATCATGCATTTCTCATTTATATTCAGAAAACACTGTAAAGTTAATATAAAAATGGCTTAATCATTCAACATAGTCATCTATTAAATGATATTTAAAGACATAAAACATGATAAAATTAATGAAAAAGATTGATTAAATATACATGTTTAAGAATGAGGCTCTCTTATATCACATAAAGCACCATGAACTTTTTTTTGAGAATATATTAGAATCACAACTTGGTACAAGAGAGGGAAAAAAAAAATATTTCTATAAAATAGTATTTTGAAGCAAAAGAGAAAAAGAAAAAAAACAAAACAAAGGAACCTCAACCTTAAAATGATGTAAGGTCAAAAATCATCCACAGACCAAATCGATCCATCCACTTACACTGATCCACCCTATGAACTAGTCCAGAGAGTAACTCAGGTATGGATGGAAAAATATAGGTCAACTTTTGGAAGTATATTTTTAAGATTTTAAAATTAAAAGGCTAAAAATAAAAGGGGTATCCATTGGAAAAAATATCTAAAATATAAGTATTTTTAAAAATATATTTAAATTTTATTATAATAAATAACATATAAGATGCGTGAATATGGACTCGACCTTCTAAGAATAATCCACAAACTATGGGTCGAAGAGAGAGAAAGAGAAACTTTCTCTTCAGAGTCATACTCACCAAATAAAATATAATAAGGATATATATTTTTGATTTGGCATGATGTTTTTTTAGTGCGTCAATGATGTTATGTTTTTTTTTAATATATAATTTTACAATATATATTGAATCTAAAACTAGTAAAAAAACTTTATAAAGCTAAATTAAAATACATCTACAATTCCTAAGTCTTCCCAACCACATTATAAGAAGGAAATAGATTACACTATGTTCGATTGTTCGCAAGTATTATCAAAAACATATATTGCAAGTGCAATTTTAAGATAATAATATAATTGCAAGTGTACGCGACTGTGTGCACGCATAATAAAATTTATCGCAGAACGAACAAAATCGCACACGTGCCTGCCACGGGTTACGTCCTTCCATTTAGCCGGCCCAGAGACTCATACCATAAGGACAAAACATACTCTCTTTCCCGCCTACCCCGAACTTTATTCCGTCTTTAACTGGCGGAAAATGCGGGACCCATCGCGTGTGAGGCGGTACGTTCGTGGGGCAAGTAAATGTTTTATGGCGAAGGAACTCCGCCAGACGTATAAATCCGGCCCTCTCAGATCAAGAATCGGTGGAGAGAGAGAGAGAGGAAGGATGCCGGGGTTGAGAGGTCCGTCCGATTATTCCCAAGAGCCCCCTCGCCACCCGTCTCTCAAGGTTAATTCCAAGGTATTCAACTCCGGTCTCGTGGACCTTCCGACCTCTTCTTTTAGATGGATTAGTCCTTTCAACTACTCGCTAGTTTGTTGATCTAAGACCTAGCATGAAATCTTGGCTCTTTACCTTATGTCATATTATCTCTGCTTCGTACATTTCAGATGTCAGTTGTTAGTTTTCTGGAATGAATCGAGTATGAAGCGAAATAGAATCACTGTGGTTCATTCTTATGACGGTTATTTCATCTTTTCTGCCTCTGCTTTCGTTTACGTATACTTATTGTTCCCTTTGAGGGTTGGTGTATTTATACTTCTTTCGACTGTTTGATACGTATACATATATTTTCAGTAGAATGAAATGTTTTCTGAGCACCATGAGCTTTTCTTGAATTTAGCATGAGAGTAAGGAACCAACTTTTGTGTTTTAGTGATCAAAGGACTAATTCTTAGTTTCGTTTATTGTATTTTGCGCAATAATATTTGTCTGATTATATCGTAATAGTTACTAGATCATAGTAGATTTATTAAATATTTTCAACCTCTTGCATCTCATACTTCATTACATATTGAATGTTATGCTGTTATGATGATTTTAACCTCATCAACTTGGCCTTTTTTGGGTGAGTTGATGCATATTATTTTGTATGTATGTAAAATGCCAATTTCTTCTGTTGTCTTGTTGTGCTTTTGGTCTTAAATGTCATCTGTTACTTCTTTCTTTCAGACAATTCTCATATGACCATTTGATTTGTGGGTGGACAATTCTCATAGGGTCAAGCTAACTATTGCAGATGGCTCTGCAGGATAAGTAGTGCTTCAAATTGTAGTAGATGTAGTGCATATTAGCTTTTTACTCAAGTCCTGGAGAGCCATTATACTTGTATTGTAACATCGAACACTCATCTTGAGTAATTTGAATATGTGGTGCACCATCGTCCAGACTTTTTGTCTCGGTTTTAAACTCTATAAAGTTACAATGCTGCAGAATTTTTCATGACATGTACAGTAGTGTTACTCTCTTGTACGAATACTTCTTGTATTCTTAAGTAGAAGTCACTTCAAAAGGTGAATGTCTTCTTTATCTCTGCATGTACATTTTCAACTTTTTCATAATTGTTCATGAGAACCTTCATTCAAAAATAAACTGTCTCATATCTGAAATCTGTATCAAACATTTTTTTCTTTTCATGTTTCTGGTGCAGGAGCCATTTAATGCTGAGCCTCATCGTGCAGCTTTATTGTCATACATTACTCCTATTGATTTTTTCTACAAGAGAAACCATGGACCAATTCCAGTAGTTGATGACATTGAAAGGTCATCTTTTGTCAGTTTTATCTTCCAGGCTAAAGAATACTCAACTTGCCTATGTTGAATACTTTTTTTTTTTTTTTTTGGTAACACAGATATACTGTTAGCATAGGTGGTTTGGTGGAGAAGCCCTTGGAGATATCTATGTTTGAAATAAGGTACTTGATAGATGGAAAGAGGTTTATATACTACACAATTTAAGATGCTGCTTATCTTTAGGTTTTAAACAAATAACTGATATTGCTAAATGATTTATAGGAAGCTGCCCAAGCACAATGTCGTTGCAACCTTACAGGTACCTTGCCCTAAATACACATATAAGTTTTTTCATCATTAGTACATACATTGTGTATACAGATTTGTTCCACATTGTCAGTTATCTTTTGCATTTAAATGGTCAATAAGGAGACAAGTCCTCTTGTGCTGTTCTGAGTTGAAAATTGTGCAGTGTGCAGGTAATAGAAGGACAGCAATGAGCGAAACACGCACAGTGAAAGGTGTTGGATGGGATGTTTCTGCTATTGGAAATGGTGCACATCATACTCTTGAATGTTCTGTTAATTTGATGTCTGCTTCATTCTCGAGAAAAATGAACTTAATATGATCGAGATCATTATTCTACTTAACACCATCAAATTCCGCTCGTAGTGATAACCTAAAAATGCTTGTTATCTCATATATACGTTGCTTTTACTGATGTTTTTCTGTTCAAGGTTTTGAAATGTCTTAAGTATTCACTGTTAGTTATCCTTTGAAAGCCTCAGGTTGAAGCTTGGGCAAATGAGGAGGGTGTGTAGGAACAACCACAATCATACAACTACATATATAAACACAAATTAAGTATAAATATTTAAAGAAAGAGAGAAACAAAGCATATAATATATGATGGAGTTGTGAACATCAACTGTTTCATATTGGACATTTCAATTAGGATGCTAACACTTGTTACATTCTTAGTTCAATGTTTCCATTGCAGGTTTTTTGATGGAAGATACTGTTTAAAATGATAATATAACTCAAATAAGAAAAAATAGGACAACCAAATGGAGGAGGCTTAAAGCAAGGTCTAGCAAGGATCATGCATATAGCATTACTTAGGAAAGAACAAAATATATATATTAAAAAACAAAAAATAATATTTATCTAAAGAAACAAGAGTCTCTTTTTAATTGAAGATTATATAGAGACGGAAATGCATCAAATAGATATATCAACAAAAGGGAAATCATTCTCCAAGTTGAATTTGAATTTGAATTTGTTTTTGTTCAGAAAAGAAAAGTTGTAATGAATGATAGCCTTGATAAATGGGATGTTATTATATGCTTCATTTCTTGTAGGTCTTCGTTTTTTTTATTGTACTTAAGGATCTTGGAAAAGGAAAAAATATTGTAATTGGGACATAGAGAAAATAAATGGATGAAAGTATGTTTTCTAATGCTATGTGCGAGTGGTGTTAGATGTTCATCGTCTATGTATCAAACATGTGGAGGTGTGAGGCCTTGAGCTAGAGAGAATTAGATAATTATCACTTTTTCATATTATCTTCTTATTATTATTTTCTTTCTCATTCCCTTCTGCTATTCACAGAAAAAATTCACTACTTGCCTTGTATTAGTTTGGTATATAAATTCTGTCTTAGTTGAGATATTCCATAGTCAAGGCCGATTCATGACTCAATTAATTGAACTTGAGATGAGTTCCAATACAGTGAATTCATATGACGAGGCATACTTTTGATTTATTTTTCTCTTGAATAATTTTGGCTAGTTTAGGGTATGTTGTGCAAATTTCTTTAGTTGTCACATAACAATATCTACTATAATGTTACAATGGTTATTAAGATTGTCGAAGAAGGACAAGGTAGCTAAATGAATTGGAGACAATCATTAGTTTGATTGAAGGTTAGAAAATGGAAGGATGATTAAATGTCCTAAAGTTTCTTTTTAATTGAAGATTATATAGTTATGAAAATAATCAAAAAGATATATCATCAAAAACGAAACTATTCCCAAAGTAAATCTGAAATTTATTTTTTTCAGGGAAGTAAAGTTGCAATGAGTGATATATTTTGATTTATTGAATTTTATTGTAATTTTTCTTATTTTTGTATTTTTTTTCTTTGTACTTGGGATCTATAAAAATCAAAAGAAGGATTGTAACTGGGATATAGAAAAATGAATAAATTAAAGTATGTTTTACCCATATGCCATATTATGCATGAGTGGTACAATGATCTCTAGTTAATTACACCACTTATTAGAATCATTGTAGCTTGGGGAGAAAACTCCCCTATTATCTTCCTGTGATTATTTTCTCTCTTTCCCTTCCAGTATTCACAAAAAGAATCCACAGCTTATTCTGCATCAGATTTATTCATATCGTTTCTTATCATCCTCTTGTTCTGTACCTCTATTATCAAAAGAGCATATACTTCCTCTGTCCAGCCTCTGTTCATTGTGAACTAGTCCTGCATCAATTGCTCAGAACCAAAACGTGGATTGTTTAATTTTTTTAATTTACTCAAATGCCTCCCTTCTCTTTCTCCATACATTTAAATGTCCTCTCTCTCTCTCTCTATCTCGCTAAAGCCATCACATCTATATTTGCCACAACCTATACCCTTGCTTTTAACCTTGCCTTTACGTACTCCTCTACCTTTGGTATGCATCTATTGCCTTCCCACGTTGTTTCCACCTCCTAGTCCTCGCATTGTCACTTACTCCTATTAGAAGTATGGCTTCCTCTGCCTTTTCCTCTTGCTCCTCATCCTCCCTAACTCCTCAACTCCCCTCTTCTCTTTTTTCCTTTCTCTCCAGTGATTTAAAAAACGCTAGACGCCAAGGTCCCAAAACGCTCGAGGCACTAGGCGCTCGCCCGAGAGAAACAAGGTGCTCTAAAATATTAAAAAATAAAAAATATATAATATAGTTAATAAATATGATTATTTGAATAAAAAATATTAAATTAAAAAAATTTAAAGTATAAAGTCAACATTAACAAAAGTCTCAATATTCAAAATTCACATTAACAACAATATATTGTTAATATATTGTTAACTAAGGTTCGCTTTACCGATCCGTACTGGCGTACCAAGTTTATCTCGATGGTACGATTTGATCGAGTGGTATGCACCGATCGTATATAATATAATATTATATAATATTAATTTGAAATAAGATATATTAAAAAAACAAAAATAGCATCGCTTTGCCTCGCGGGAGAACGACGCTGCGAGAGAATGAGGTGACGCCTCATTCCTGCGCAAGGAGAAGAGGCGGCGCCTCATTCCTACATGGGGAGACTTGGTACCGCACGGTAGCGGGCGGTCCACGTACCGGTGTCCTGTCGGATTGGTACATATTGCCCGTACTGGGCGGTATAGCTCGAAAATAAAAACCTTGCTGTTAATAGATATCGAGTTTGGACTAATGTGAGAAGGAAGAGTAGAGACCGATGTGAGGAGACCGAGGTTGCTGACTGAGAGCAGGAGGTTGCTAACTGAGAGCAGCAGGAGCGGAACCGTCAGCGGAGAGCAATAGCAGTGGAACCATCGATGGAGAGCAATGGAAGTTACTGTGGAATTGTTGGCGGAGAGCAGCGGAATTGTCGACGGAGAGTAGCAGAAGCAGTAGCTGAACTATCGACGGTGAGCCATGGTAGCGGAGAGCAAAGGCAGTAACAACGGAATTGTTGATGGCAGAAATGGGTAGGGTTGGGGGAAAACGACAAGAGGTTGATATATGCGTGTGTTAGTTGGTTCAATCGAACCAACAAACGCAAATGCGACGCCTTATTTAAACCGTGCGCTCGCCCGAAGCGCCCGACGCCTGGGCTCGGGTAAGCGCCCAGGTGGCAACTCTTTGAAGCGCGCCACATGGTCATTAAACAAGACACTCGGGCCTCGCCTCCCCACACCCAAGCGCTTAGGCAAGCGCTCGAGCGCCTTTTTAAGTCATTGTTTCTCTCTAGTAGATATTAGCCATACTAACCTGTATAGAGTGCCAGTATCTCGTCCCATACTAGTACCGTATTGATCAGGCTAAAGTTGATTAGTATCAGTTTCTGATGGAGATTTAACTCTAAGGTTTCCATGCTCTTTCCCTTTTTGTCTGTACTTATAGGTATTTTTAAAATAATTTTATCAAAGTTTTTCCAAGGTTCCCTCTTGATTAAATTACATAATCATACTTGAGCTGCTAAAGAACTGACAATAATAAATATCTGTTCTCCTAATTTGGACTCTGTTGTCACCTTCACACTTCTTTTCTTGTTAACAAACTATGTCAATTATTCTCTTGATCATTTGATCAACTAAATTTTACCCCCTTTTCAAATGCGTACCTGTATCCAAGTTCAGAGTTTACTCCTATGATCATGGACAGCTCTTCATGTATTAGTCTTGTCAATGATAGTTGGGAGTTTATGTGATGCACCACTTTTGGAACCTATAGATGCTAGTTATTTTCTAGTGATGGCTTCTTGTTCCAATATGTATCAGAAGTCATTATAATGGCCAACCAGACAAGTAGCATCCTAGCAGTCACCAGTGAGGCAAGAAACAGTAGTACAGAGGGAGGGAGTGATTGAGTTGGACTTCAAGCAAGGTGCATGCTTAAGCTTACAAGGTTGGGTTTGCTAACCAAATGAATTTTGAATCCAAACAAATTGACATGTAATGATCACCTAAGTGAACCTATCATGTTCTTAGAGTAATAGAATTGGACTTTGTAGAGAAAGTTGCAAGCAAGTTTCCATTTACTACAGATGCGTGAGTGTATATGATCTACTCATGAAAACCTGTGAAGAATGTCAAGCTTAAGTCAAGAACTTCATGAAGTGAATGTGAGAAACATGCATGTAAGTACTTGGACGTGAACTAAGTGACAAAAGAATGGAAAGTAATCTTCCTATCCAAGGAATGCTATGTTGGGTACCAGACCTGTTCTGGTGATATGGTCAAATTGGTAAATACCTGTCATATTGGTGTACCATGTGTTGGTACACTGGTATGTATTGACATTTCCGAGAGAAAGAAAAAGGAGAAGAGGATGGGTCGAGGAAGAGGAGGAAGAAAGAAAGGAGGAAGAAGAAGGAAGGAGAGGCAATGGAGGAAGAGGAGGAAGAAGGAAGAAGAGGAAGCGGTGGAGCAGTTGGAGGAAGAAGAAGTACAAGCAATGAAGGAGAAGGAAAAAGGCAGTAGAGGAGGAGGAGAAGAGGTGAGAGTGTACTCGGGAGATAGACACTAGCAAATAGTAGGAGTGACGATGACGAATGGTGGTAGTGGCATCGCAAGAAGATGGCAGCGACGAAAAGAAGGTTCATGAAGTAGCAACAGCAGCTGCTTTGCAAGATGCAAGCCCCAATTGCTATTTTAGGTTTTTTTTCCCCTTTCTTAATACCAAGGTCTGTTGTTTCGAGCGATACCACTCGATACGGGTGGTATGTGCCTGTTCGCTAGCAGATTGGTACACGGACTGCTCGTTATCGGGCAATACCGTTGATTGGGGCTGTTTCCACCCTGTTATTGCCCGAAATCGATCGATAACGATCAATTTCGATTATTATCTCTCGTTACTGGGCAGTATTAGCTGAGGAAGTAAAGGGAGAATAAGAGATAGAAGAAGAGGGAGAACTTGGAGATCCAACACCACTCTCCCTCGATGATCTTGATCCATCACCTCCCTCCATCACTGAGATGTCGCCTCCTCCTCCCTATCCAAGGCGATGAGGCAGCGACTTCTTGTTCGCGCGGGGAGAAGAAGCCTCGGCGAGAAGAAGCCTCGGCAACGTCGCCGAGGCTTCGTGGGGAAGAAAGGTTTCTTCTCCCTACGTAGGGAAAAGAAACTAAGGTGCTCGGTTTCTTCTTCCCACGCAGGGAGAAGAAATGAGGCGATGTCACTGTGGGGAGAAGAAACAAGGTGACATCGCCCTTTTTTTCTTTAATTTTTAATTTTTCTTATTATATATATATATATATATATATATATACCGAGCGGTATGCTTTGGCGTACCGCTTGGTATACTTGTATATTATCGAGCTGAGCTCGGTACATTGGTATGGTACGAGATGACGAACCTTGCTTAATACTAAGTTGGATGGGTTCCACCGCTGTTTTAGATTTTTTTATTTTTTTCTGAATTGGACCGGATCGCTCAAAACGGGAGTGGTCCACGTATCAGTCCACGTTTGGACTGATATTTACCTGCTCATTTCGTACAATTTTGGGTGGTACGACAACCATTGCTCCCATCTTCAATTGTTCCACCCAAAATCAATGATGCTAAAACATATCTTTTGTTAAACCCATTTCTAGAACCTTGAGATAGAACTTAGCAGTGTTTAGTATGATAAGATTCTAGCTATTCTTTTGTAACCTTGTAACATCCTAATAGTTCTAGGACTATGATGTTTAGAGGCATCTTTACCAATATCTCTCTTAAACCTTTTTATATATAGGCATTGTTGCTTGCTGCATACCATAATCTAATTTGCAAAGTGACCTTTCGCAGCAATATGGGGAGGTGCAAAATTAGCTGATGTTCTTGAGCTTGTTGGAATATCAAAACATTCTTCATTCTCGGCACTAGGAGGGAAGCATGTTGAATTTGTTAGCATTGACAAGTGCAAAGTGAGTACTTTTTCTTTTATATGAGTTAACTAAGGAAACCAGATTGCAGTTTCCATCATGGTATAGTTAATCTTTTCATTTGATATTGACTGCCAATTTGCGGCTTTCATTATAGAGTTCCTGAATGTTTTATACATTATATTGTTACTTTTATTAGGAGGAAAATGGTGGACCCTACAAGGCATCAATATCTTTGAGGCAGGCGGCAAATCCTGAAGCTGATGTTTTGCTTGCATATGAAATGAATGGAGAGGTAATGAGTACTTAGTAACTACATGCATGTGGTGTTTCTGTTTATAAGGGGTTCTCTTATTTCACATGATTATCATACTAAGGCACTCTGATTAGCATTTATCACTGTTTTCTTGTTTCTCGTATGATCTTTGTTAATTTCTCCACCTCAGTTCCTTCAGTATGTTGCATTTTCAACTTTTTACGCTGATTCTGTGAAATAAGCCTTTGTTGTGTTACTCGAGAAGATTTCTTTCTTTGAATCATACATGTTATCGAGCTTGTTCTCGTACTTACTTTCAGCTGCTTTAATTTTTTTTATTGCAAGACAACTGGTTGCAATCTTTTTTTTATTGCAAGATATGTTTATTATATCAGAAAAGCAACATTGGAGAAATAGGTTTTCAAGAAAGTGAAATAATGGCTAACACTTTTCAGCCATTGAGATAGAACTCTCTTCCCATCCTGATGGTGGCATTCATCTTTCATTTTAATATAAGATGCAACATGTTACCAAACTTATATAAATATATGATCAAATACCTCAGCCTAGAGTTAGCAAATAACCACAGATGGTCTTTTTTTTTCAAATCGTCTGTTTCGCATATCAAGCCATTGATCTGGAAGTTCTTAGATGAACTGATAATGGATTGAATATTTAACCTCATTTAACATGATTAGATTGTACTGTTAAATCAGTAGACTGACAAATAAGTAATTGTTTAGCTGTCCTAATTTAACATGCCATCTATGGCTCATCGTTTCAACAGAATGAAACAGTAACTACTTGGGAAACTGAAATCTTCCGCCACAATTCTCTTTCTGCAGTATGTTTTATATTTGGGTAATTCAGTATTTCAAGACAGCATTTCATTTTCCCAGATGTTATTGTTTCATTTGGTATTAGTTTTGATGCTTATTTGAGTTAGCATTTGGCTTTTCCAGATGTTAGCATTATGTTCAATACCAATTTGATGCTTATATTTGGTACCATCATCATTTAGCATGGAACATTACAATTAACTTTTCTGAGTGTTGCATATCAAGATCCTCAATCGTGATCATGGATATCCATTGCGGGTGATTGTTCCTGGTGTAATTGGTGCACGATCTGTAAAATGGTTAGATCACATCAACATAATTGAAGAAGAATGCCAGGTTTTTTTTTTAAATTGTTAAAATATCAAAATTTATCTACTGTAAAATTTATTAATACTTTGTCTTCCTAAAAACAGGGGTTTTTTATGCAAAAGGATTACAAAATGTTTCCACCTTCAGTTAATTGGGATAATATCAATTGGTTGACCAGGAAGGCACAGATGGACTTTCCTGTGCAGGTACATTGCATTCATTTGTACCCCAATATCATAGCTTTTTTGCAAAGTAGCACAAGTTTGAGTCATTAAAATTTTAGCTTTTAATCTGAAGTGAACAGAGGGAAAGCTAAGGGCACAATAGAAAAATGTCCTTGATATTAGGATTTTACAACATATTTCATCTTTGATGATTGTTTCCCAAAATGATCCATTTACGTAAAAATTCAAATCCTTGGTCACAATTACATCCATTAATGAATCTATTCCATGAATACATTTGCTAAATGACTTATTAGTTTTAAGTTATTTTGTCAATGTCTTTGTTAAGATAAATGTTCTCGCTATACAACCTTTTATGAACATTCTAACAAATTTCTTTAAGGAAGACTGCCATTTTCGGTTCCACGTATGGAGGTGGAGTATTGCATTAGATCACCAATAACAAGCATAAATTTTTCAGGTTTTATTAATATGGACCTTAACCGCTTCATAAGGTTAGGTTGTCACTTGGAAGTAACTCGAGGCACCTTCACCACATGTTTTTACTAAGTGTTGACAAGAGGAATAAAATGCGAAAAGAGGGGATCTGAAACTTGGGTTAAGACAATATCAATATGATGTGGATTTTGATGACTACTAATATTAGGAGAAGGGCTTGGGGGATCCTTGAAAAATCCAAAGGAGGTGTAATTTTATAAGAAAGTTGGTGCTGGTATGAAGAAGTAAAAAATAAAACAATTATTAAAAAGGATCATGCTTTAAAGATTGATTAAGTTTTAAAAATGAGAAGAATTAGAATATTTATAAAAGCTAAACAAGAAGCAACAATAATTGAAGTATGACAAAATACAAGATTTATGATACTTTTTTATAGTAGGTCAGGTGCTAGGGCTGGGGAAAACAATAATTTTCAAATTGCAAAATTTATGGAAAGAAAGAGTAGAGATTTAAATAATATTAGATGTATACAGGGTAAACATAGAAGGATACCTGTTAATGATATGAAGATTAAGAAAAGATGAACTTATTTTTATAATACTAATAGGTTTGGTCCCCATATTTTTTGTTGATAAACAAATAAGGTAATCATAGATAATAGTAGGTTTGGCAATCATAGATTTGTTTTGCTAGAACAAATATGGCAAAAGAAATCTTAGGAAAGATAAAAGTAAGAGTGAGATAAAATGTTATTCATATTAAGGTTTGAAAAAAATTGGGAGATCAAGGCGTAGCTTGGTCGATGAGTCAAGTTTATTTAACAAAATTTCAGAAGCGAAAGAAACCTCATTTGTCAAGGATGAGCTTTTGAGTACCAATTTATAAGAATAAAGGTTATACAAATTTAGATAATGAGTCACTATGAGACTTTGGGAAAGTGTGATTAAATGTAAAATAAGATGTGAAATGGAATAAGTCTGTGACTTAATTTGGTTTTGTGCAAGAAAGTTAACCATGTATGTTATTTATTTGTTTAAGGCAATTAATGAAGTTGTATAGTGATGAGAAAAGTATGCATATATTTTTTGTTAAGAAAGCCTCTGATAGAGTTCTAAAAGATAGTGGGTTTAGAAAAGAAAGATGTATCTTCTAATTATATTTGCATCATAAAAGACATGCATAAGATAGCATAGTACTAGTATTAGAACAACTGAAAGTGTGTCTATCAGGTTTCCTACTACTATAGGTTTAATTATGGATTAGCTTTTGATCATTATTTTATTTCGGAAATGAGTGCACTTACCAGTGATGTACATGATAGATCTCTGTGGTATATAGTATTTCCTGATGATATTATTTTGATATTCTGGTTGATGAGAGCTTCAATGGAATTAATTATAATCTTGAATTATACAGTGAAACTTTACAAACTAATTGTTTGAATTAAATAGAATTAGATCTAATATATGATATGTAATTTTGGTAATCCTAAGAGAAGATTTAAAGATGTAGTTAGGATGAATAGACAAAGGTTCTTTTACATTTAACATGATTCAGAGATTTATTAAGATATTATTTATAAAGTAAAAAAATTTAGAAAGTTCAAGTGAATTGAGACATAGGGAGTTTTGCATGATGACCAGATGTCTGTTTATAAAAAAATGTTGCTGCAGATATGCCTTGTGGTTATGAATGCTTTGGTGGTTAACCAACATGTACAAAAGGTTTGTGTCACATGAGAGGAAAATGCTGAGGTAGTAGATATGTGAAGTTACTACAAAAATGGAACATGAAGTGCCTTCTTTTATGAACAATTAGATGTAGCTCAGATATAGGATGAAATGAGGGAAGCCATCTAAGATAATACATATATGTTTTCAAAAGATCTACAAATGTTATAGTTAGATGAGGTGAGACAGTTAGCATTGGAGTGAGAAAAGCTAAAGGGAGGTCTAATAAATCTTTACTAGAAACTGCAAATGAAGATTAGAATGCTCTTGATGTAACTAAGGATATTGTCTCATGCAGAATCCATGACTGAAATGGATACATGTAGCTAACCCCAAATTGTTGTGACATTAGGATATTGTCTCATGCAGAATCCATGACGGAAATGGATACATGTAGCTAACCCCAAATTGTTGTGACATTATGGCTTCTTTTTTTTGTCTTGTTGTAATGAAATTCTCCGGGGAGATTCATGAGTAGCTCATGCAATTTGAAGGGTTAAAGCTTCCTTTTTCTATGATTGTATCCTGAAGGGCAACTATAGTGCCAAAATCCTCTTATTTTGCGAAGATTTAGCTACGTGCAAGTACTTATGATTGACAGAAATTTGTAATTATGGTCAGTATTTGCCTTCAGTATTTGTCTGAGGCGCTGAGCAGCCAGTGTCAATTCAATCTTGTACTGGGTTACAAGTGAGGGTAACTTTGGTGACCTATTGTCTAGTAATATAAATAATTTCTTGGAAGACTTTATGTTGATCGTAGAGTTCAAATGGGATTCAATAGATACTTGACAATGTAGCCTTGTTAAGCATCTTAAGCTTTCTTATAGAAGTACAAACTGTTCGCCATGTTTTGCATGTTGTCAGACGAATTACTGTTTTTCTTCGTGACATTCTCATAAAAAAATAATTTATACTAATTTATACTGATTATCGGGTTGACAGTGTGCAATATGTTCTTTAGAGGATGTGGATGTTGTAAATCAAGTAAAGGTATGTGAACTCACTGATTTAGACCTTTATATCTAAATATTGAGGTGATATATTTAATCTTCTTTAATATGTTGTATTGCAGGCTACTATTGCTGGATATGCAGTATCTGGTGGTGGCCGTGGAATTGAGAGAGTAGATATATCTGTTGATGGGGGAAAGACATGGTTGGAAGCTGAGAGATATCAAAGACGCAATATACCATATCAATCTGATGATATGAACAATGACAAGTGGGCATGGGTTCTATTTAAAGCTACTGTTGACATACCGGAAAATGCTGTGATTATTGCTAAGGCGGTATGCACTATACTATTGCAATCGTCTATTTGGAACTTTGATTGTGTCTACTTGTATATTGTCATTTAGTTACTTCCAAATATCTTGCTTGCTTATCCAGTCTTTTTTGACTCTAGTAGAGAAGTTCTAGGTCTTCTGATGAATTTACAGAACACTCTGGTTGCTATTGATAGTATACTAGTAGCTGAAATGACCTCCACATGGCCATACTATCATTCTCTTCGATCCTGATCTTGCTCTTTTAAAACCTCAGGATATACCTGGGAACCGTCACTGGAGCATTTGTTTGAAGACCCATTGATAAGTAAAAACTGGCCAACAAAATATATATTGTAGAATCTTTACATTCTATAGATTATAGTTTAGCTTTTTATTAATATACTTGCACATATGAGTATACTTGGATGGGTAAGAAAACATGCACAAGGTGTTTGTTTAGCTGAGAAGTGTTTTGGTCAATAAACATAATTATTAGGAAATATAGAAGAATTCTTGCATCTATAAACAATTAGGTGTTGTTGATATAACAATGGATAATTATTTAAGATGATGTATTTACATGTCCAAAGAAAATTCATAGATACTGTTAGATAACTCAGTTACTTGGTGTTAGTACTACAACAAGTGCAAAATGACATTGCTAGAAATAATAAAAAAGATTTGTACACTTTTAATTTAATAAAGATATTATGTTATACAGGGCACAATGACAGGAAAAAAATCATGTGATTAACCCAAAAAATAATCGAGTCATTGACTTTTTGATATTGTATAAATTTAGAAAATTATGCCTTTTTCTCTATATAATTTCTGCCAGAGGCATAGTTCAGATGCTTTGGTGCTTAAATTAGTGTTATCAATATGCTCTTTTTACTTAAATTAATATATGATTTTTCCGAGTTGTAACACTTGCTATAGAATATGCTTCAATGTGGAGATATTGATCCAGAACACTGGATGAGTAGTATCAATATGCTCTTCTACTTAAATATTATGTTGGTGTGGTTTCTGAGTTGTATCCATTCATCAATCCGCAGGTTGACACTGCTGCAAATGTCCAACCTGAAAAGGTAGATGCCATATGGAACCTAAGAGGTATACTGAACACATCGTGGCACAAGGTCGAGGTACGGAGAGCCTCACGAGGGATGAATTCCAATCTCTGAGAAAAAGAAAGGAGATTCAATTTTATGTTAATAGGAACTTTTCTTAACTATTATATAAGTTACTACTGAAGACGATGCAATTCTGCGGTAGCAGGTGTGGTCGGACCCGTAATAATTTTTTTTAATGGACGTGTCATATGAGTCGATGGTAGAGATGTGGATGACTCGGGTGATGATGGATATGATGATCCCTCTTTGTTTCCAAACTTCTTATCTTTTATGCTTTGATGAAAAAGGCTTTTGTGTTGTCAGCAAGCGATTTGACATAATCATCTTTTTACGTTTGCCATTTAGTACTTTGAAAGCTTCGAACATCCATGCATACAATCAAATAATAATAATAATAATAATAATATTTTTGTTTTTGAGTCAATATTTGGTGTTAAATTAAATCTCATGCATATTATTACCCGTGCGTGATATATATATATTTTTTTTTACAAAGGATAAGTGTCAAAAATAAAATTACGATAAATTGTGTCAATGTCAGTTCCACTAGCACCTTAACTCTTTCACTGTATAATTCGTTATTATGGTACATCAATTTGCCAGCGGATCGATAAACGTACGAGTTACTTTTAAAGATTTAAGATAAAAAAGGGTGACCCTCGAAATTAATTTATTTATATCCCTTTATACAATATCTTAATTGGGTAATCTCTCTTAAAAAGTTTCTTAGTAATGAGGATATATTTGATTTTTTTTATCGAGGATTATTATTATTTATTAAAATTTTAATAATATCGCTTGATTCAATATCAATCAAAGAGTGGAGTGACAACCTCTTTGTCATTCTGTATGCCCATCTTTGATAATAAATCTTAAATGTGATTTCTTTGAGATAAAAAGAATGTTGAATATGTGTGTATTGCTTTCACTCCTAGAAAGTAGCTCAAGATTCTTAGATCTTTGATAGAGAATCAATCTGTCAATTACTTAAGGAAGTCTTTTATCTCCATAGGATTATTGCCTATGATGATAATATCGTCCATATACACTATTAGATATATTGTACCTCTATTTTGTTATTATAAAAATAATGAAGTATCAGACTTGAAATTGATAAAGTCAATTGACGTAAAAAATGAGCTAAGTTTGATGTATTAGGTTCTTGGAGCTTGACGAAGTCCATAAATATCTTTCTATAGTTTACAAACATGTCTTGGATATTAAGGATGAATGAAGCTAAGAGGTTACTGCATAAAGACATCTTCAATTATGATCCTCTACAATAAAGCATTATTAACATCTAGTTGTCATATATGTCAGCCTTTTGTGATGGCAAAACTTAAGATAAGTTTGATTGTTGTTAGTTTAATAATGAGACTGAATATATATGTGAAGTCAACACCAGGTCATTGATGAAACACTTTGGCCACTATAGGTGTTATATATCTAGCAACGAATCCATTCGAATTTTACTTAATTCAAAATACCCACTTATACCCGATGATATTTTATCTATGATGAAAGAGTACAAGGGTCCATATATAATTATGGAGTAGAGCATCATATTCTTCATACATGGCTTTGTGTTAGTGTGAAGATTTTTAGGTTTGAGTAATGGTGGTGGGTTCAATAAACTCAAGTGGAGAGTTTGTGATAGCATGAAGGTCAAAAACTTTGACATGGTTTTCAAATATCTTTTTTGGAGCATATTGTCATAGGTTGTCCAAGTGCAATAGGATTGTTAGGTTGTGCAAGAAATATAAGTATATGAGAAAAGTAAGTGAAACGTACATTGTCATATTGAGGCACTTCAGTATCTGGGTCTAGGAAAAGGCAAATACATTGGTTGTGTTTTTTAGAGTATTGCTTCATCAATAGGGTGAAGAAGTAACGTAGTAGAAGAAGTGAGGAGTTGCTGAACTAGAGTAATAATAGAGTGAATATCATGATAGGAAGAATTGTTTAGTGTCTTGAAAGGCTTGTTTGATGGGATTTGAGGCATACTCTAGTAATGTATGGTTGTTGGAGTGGCTCGCATAGCTGGAGACCAATGGTTTTGGAAGGGAAATGTATTCCACAAAAATCACAAGGTATGATATAAAGGCTTTTTAAGTTTGAAGATTGTAGCATCAAAAAGCATTATGTTTAAGAGAGTATCTTATGAGGATGCAAAGCTTAGATCTTAGTGTTATCTTATGTCAAACATAGGGGCATAGCCATATATAACATAGCTAGCCAAATACTTTAACCTTTTAAAAATTTAGGAGTTAGTGAAATAGTATTTTAAATGGTAACTAATATTATAGAACTAGAGTGAGCATATAGCTAATAAGGTAGATTACAGTCTGAAAAGCTATTGACTAAAATATTGGTGTTATGGAGGTTTGATATAGAAGGGTGAGACTAATTTTAATGTTATGTCGATGTTTACATTTGTCGGAGCCAACTAATCTTGGAGTGTGTGGGAGTGACTTGAAGTGCCGTATACCATAAGTTCAGAAGCAAGATATTAAGGCTTAATATTCAACTCCGTCATAAGAATAAATTATTTTAATTATAGACTGAAAGAAGTTCTTGACCAACTTTCTAAAGTAGATATAAAATCTAAAATGATATAAAATCTAAAATTGTCAAAAGAAGTGGTTGGGTTATGTCTCAAATATTAGTGTAAAAAATTTCAAATAGTCTAGAGAAAGGTATATCTAAAATGTAATTTATGACTTTTATTACTAAGACAAGTATCAATGAGTTATAATGCTATTTATTTTGAAAGTTAGAAGAAATATAATGGGAAAATAGTTTTTGTTGAAAGAAAAATAACAGGAAAGTAGTTTTTGTTGAATAAAGGATGGGGAATGACCAAGATGATGATGCCACACATCAATTGGAGTTACAACTGAAGAGTAGATATCGAGTTGGGTGATTTGTGAGGCTAATGGCTACTAAAAAATGTTATCATTATTTTGGCATCGGATGCTCTCATGCTCAAATCCTATACAAGAAAAGAGTTAGAAAAAAATTTAATTTATGTATTATTTTATTTTTCAGAATTGAGAAATGAAAATAATATTCTTTTTAATGTGAGGTGCACACAAAACATCATTGAGTCTAATAGTGGTGGTGTATGAATTAAATATTGTGAAACTAGTAAGAGTAACGGGGATTCCTTATCATCACCGATGATGTTGTCTTCATTATTCCCATAGTCATTATGAATGGATTAATTCTGTGTATCAGAGATGATATAATAGAAGCATCCGAGTCTACAATCTAATTATTTGGATGAGCAATCAAAGTAGTCATAACATTTGATTGAGGCTAATTGGATGTAATAGTAACTCTGGGTCAAAACCGATAAACTTTTGTTGAGTGTTTGACTTTATCATATAACTAACAGATGACTCTTTATTGGTTTATCTCGGGACGCCAGGGCTGATGGTTATTGAAGTTGCCACCTTAATAGCTATTAGTTATGATTGAAATATTGATGGTATAGTTACTGAGAATATGTTTGTGTGTTACCCATATCTGCATAGGGTATCTTGGTTAATACTTTGTAAATGGTCTTATTATTTTGGTTGACTTTTTCTTTTAGATTTTTAACTAGCTTGAGTTGTGATGGTTGGTCTATCATCCTTTCATATCATTTCAAATGTCTTATAGTCAATCAACTTATCATAGAGTTCTTTGAATAACATTGGTGAGTCATGTGTCCGAATTGCTGTAGTCAATTTCTTATATTCATCTCCTAGGCCATAAAAAGTATGGATCATGAATTTTTCATCACAAAGGAAATAGTATATTAAAGTTAAATCATTAATAATAACTTTAATATTTTGCATGTAATTAACAATAATATTTCTCTCTTGTATTGTTCTCATCATAGTGGAAAAGAGACTAAGCATGTGAGTATACGAGTGATTGGTTATGGTGGTTTATAACTTGGACCATGCTTCTACAGTAGTACTACATGAAGATATTAGTGGGGCGATGGATCTAGCGCCTGAGGCTTAAATTTCTTGGAGGATAAGACGATCTTAATGTAACCACAGTTTGTGAGCATGATTTGGTACTAGACTGGATTCTCCTAGTATTTAGATCATTTCTAGCGGACAATTGAGAGAGCCATCAATATAACCTACTAGGTCATCCAAATAGAAGATTAGATACTTATACTCTCCAAGATTCATAGTATTGAGAAACTAGATAAGAGTATCACATGCGTAGTGAAAAAAAAAAAACTAGTTTCTCAAGTTTGTCATGTCATCATGATGATTGATTCACGAAAAACTATAAAACTGAAACTATATAACACATATTAGATGTTTTACCTAGGGAGATCGTATATCCCTAAAACACCAAATCCAAAGGAGAGGATGGAGGTTATATGTCTCCTCTCTAGTTATATCCACACGATGGAAGAAGCGACGATGCTTGTCCCTTGCAACGTAAAAACTTGTAACTTTTATACACCTTTTTCACAGCTTTTGCACACCACCTTGTAGTAAGCATTGAAGAAGAACTAATTTCTTCTTCACTATCTTCATGCACCAGGGAGAGGGGTAGTCGGTTTAGAAGAAAAGGGAGGGATGAGAATAGGAGGAGGTAGCCAAAAGTATCTAGCCTCTGAGTCCTATGGCCCTTTATTATTTATAGAGGTCCCTATCAACTTAACCCTAGTAGATCATGTCCTATTGGGTACTTGACTTCCATCTAATTATCCAACCCTCTTGGATTAGTAGATTTCTACCTAATAATCTCTTATTAGCTCTGATCTCATCCATATGATCCAATAATATAAGTGCTTATTGGATATCCAATAAAACAAGGGCTCCTTAGATATCTTATATTTGAACTCCTACTTATAGTAATATTCATCATATGTGTGTGACCCTCTAGGCTCAATATTGAGTTACCATGAGTTGCACCTATTAGAACTCCTCCTGTATTATCCTATAACAATTCACTCAACTTATCGACCATGAATGTACTTGGCCACTACACTATAGTCTCTAGACGGTATAGGAGGATATAATCCATTGGACATGTCTATCATCAATTACCGTGTATCTATAGCCTCTTATTCATATAATATCCTAAAGATCATTTATCGGGTATGGTGCTATCAGGCCTTATACAAAATTCAATCGAGTCTCACTCTAATCGGATTTGTTTGAGCAATAATATATGAGATATTCATCTCGTGATACCAAGAATGGATAATCCTCTATTGACACTCAATTATCTTTATAAGATTGATGACCAATCTTAATAACCAGATATACTAGATCTGGAACTTCCAATCTTGTAAGTTCGACGTTAAAGAAATGAGTGCTTAAACAAGATGTCCTTAATGTCTCAAGTCGAAGGACCAAACACACAACTAAAACTATGAAATTACTATTTAATGTCAGGTATCATTAATCATTCAGTATTTTGTAAGCGGATTAGTTAGTGAACTCATTCTCCAATGAACATGTGTCCTGTACTCTTAGTGTCCCCAGACGAACGGTTATGAGACCAATCGCCTCCATCATATGAACATGTATACAACATATCGATATGTCTAGTTATCTCAATTTGACTCTCTTATAACCTATCATCTAGATTATTTAAAATCTATATTTAAAGATAAATTAATCTTATTATTATGATTTCATCATCATGATTGAATTATCATTATATATATCCAAAAATATCACAATATATGCAATAAAAAACAAAAGATATTAACTAAGCCAAAATGTCTTGTCATACCGACGACCATGGTTAAGTAAGCCGGCCATTAGAGCTTTGGGATTTAATTAGGTCGTCAGACGTGCTGCTCTCACTTAAACATGGTGACGGTGGTGGTGGGTGCTTGACTTGGGTGACATGTCCAAGGAAGGAATCGGATACCACCTCATGTGCTACCCCATTACTTCCACGTATAAGTGTAAGCTCCCCCTTCTTCCGAGTCCCTCTCAGGCCTCTCATCCAACGTAACTCTTGGCTTCGTCCCTATTTTTGTTCTTTATTTGGCGTGCAAGGAAGGAAGGAGAGCTACGTCGAGCTGCTGCATGGCTAACTTTGGGAGCTTTCTTTCCCACCTGCACTCCATCGCAGGGTACGATAGCTCTCGGTGCCATGAACTCTCTATCGTTCTATGTTTGGATTTTGTCCCTGTTTGACGTAATCTGATCCGATCCATCATGCATGCAGGCCTGCCATCACGCTCTTGTATCCCTTGTACGTCCCTAAGCACGCACACAGCTCTTTCTTTCTCGCTCATGACTTTTTCTTTTTTTTTCTCTTCCATCCGAACAAACACGCTTATTTCATCAGATATGCGTCGATTTGTGCCATCGAGAGCCCATCCAAGGATGATGACGAGCAATGGCTGGCCTACTGGATCCTGTACTCCTTCCTAACTCTCATGGAGATGGTAGCTGAGCCCATCTTATACTGGTAACGATCGTTTACATATGTATGTATTAACATGATCAATTATTGGTGAGTTTTTAACATCACATATGGTCAATCTAACTACGTGATTTCTTTCTTTCGACTCCCTGTTGTCGAGTGTGTGAAGGATACCCGTGTGGTATCACATAAAGGTGATCTTTGTGGCGTGGTTGGTGCTCCCCCATTTCCGGGGCGCGTCCTTCATGTACGAAAGGTTTGTGAGGGAGCAGCTCATCAAGTATGGGGTCAAGTTGGGCACCTCCTCACCCCCATAACAAGGTTAGATGACCTTCTTCTTCTTCTTCTTCTTCTTCTTCTTCTTCTTCTTCTTCAAGTTGGGCTCCTCTTCTTTAAAATCCTTGTTCCGCTGCTGCAACATCTATGGATATGGATATAACTTGTCTTTGGGTCAACGGCAGGTTCGTAGAGGAATAGATGCGCCGAGAGAGAGTAAAGCTAACGTCTGCAACTCGTCGTCCGACTGTCCAATTTCCTTCTCTCTTCATATGTAAAAAAAAAAAAAAAAAAAGGGAATTTAACGGTGTATTTATACTTGCTTGTATAACCTGTGGAATGCCTCAAAACCCTTCATACTTAACAAAAAAAAAATTAAAACTCGGTTTCCGCACTAATTACTAGAATGCGTGAATAAATATTCTACATAAAAATAATGTGTCAATCAACCCAGAATCTGGAAAGGGTTATTTATATGCACAGCCTTAACTTTAAGCATTCACCGAGGACGGCGACTTCAATTCTCGTTCTAAGCATTTAAAGAGTCGATTTTTATGAGTCGAATCCTCCTTGTCCGAACAACCACGTTGGTGTGCCAAAGACAGATTTATATCTGTCTCCAAAAATACCTTAGAGAATATAAATTTTGTTTAAAGCAAAACCAAACTATTCCATTATTCGCCCATTAATAGGAGGGCCACAATTATAATTAAAAAATATTTGGAGCTTCAGCTCCCCTCAAATGGAGATCACATGAGAACTCCTCCTGTTGAAAATTAGCCGAATTATGAGCCTAAATTTCAAATATCTCTAAGAAAAGATTTAAGTGGCGAGGAGAAGGAGGAGGTCGTGTCCTCACCACGTCTTTACTATCCATTTGTAAATACCTTGCTCTTCTCGATGTGCTCCAATTGTTTGATCCCTCTGGTTGGACAAAGGAATATCTTTAGTTTGTATTTATCGTACAAACAAGGGACCATCGTCGTTAGAGATATTTGTTTAACATCTACAGAATAGTATGTGGGGTCATTTTGATATGAAATTGTAGTATGTTGATTCACTTATACTAGTTTTAAAGTACGATGAACAATTTTGATTTTGAGGCATAGTAAAAAGGTCAATAAGAATTTCGACCTAAGATCAACTGCACAATTAAATTTATTGACCTAGTTAATATTAACATATGTGGGTCAAACATCGATGAGTATGTTATCCACCCACCCAACGTTCGATCAAATAGATATTTATTCTCTATCAATTTATTTTAAATCAATATATATATATATATATATATATAATTAAGTAAAGGAATGATTCTTTTGGCATTCACCCTTTTGGACCACCTTTAGATATCTAATCTTAATCGCTCCTAAATCCAACTTATAAGGTTCACATTTTTGTTTAGCAAAGGAGAAGTGTTTCAAAAGAAATTTCTAGCCATTTATCAAGATTTCTATTTTTTTTTTTTCCTAAACCCCAACAGAAAGGAGATTATGTATAGGAAAAGCATTAATCACAAATTAATCAAAAATAGAATTTTATATATATATATATATATATATATATATATATATATATATATATATATATATATATATATATATATATATATATATATATATATATATAGCGTTTGTGAAATATAATGCTTACACGAAGCTTGCGGCTTTATCTAACAAGAAGAGTTGTGAACTCTGTGACAATTCTATCTGGGGGTCAAAAAAGGTCACAAAGGTGTCTCATAGGTTAGACTCTCTCTTATCATCATTCTATTGCAAATGTGATGTCTAGACTTAAGATAAAATTTCAGATTTAATTATTTTAGGGTTTAGTGAGATTAGCAAACGAGTCAAGAAGAGCCTGCATCACATCATTACCACGGGATCTACTTTTACCAATGGTAATTACCATGACAAACAACACATCACATTTTTTTTCTTACCAACAAGAAGAGAAATGATACAGGAGAACTAACCGTTGAACAATAACGAAAAATATATTCCACATTTGGATCTTAAAAAATTATTGAAAAATTCTTCACAAATTCATCGAGAGGAGAGAAGCCAAATGAAGTATGACAGATGCAAATAAATAACAGTAAGGGTTAATTGAAAAGGACACCGAGTTACGCACGCATGCATGCATGCATGCACGGATGCTGGAGCGTAACATCGATCACACATCTCTGTCCCTGTAGCACTCCGGTGGCATGGTAGGGTACCTCGACCGGTCAGTGCAATAGTTGTAGATGGTGTACTTCTGGCGCACCCACCGCAACCGGCGGTACTGCGGGCCGTCCAGGTCCTGGAACTCCTTCTGATCCCACCACTGCTTTCCCTGGGTGGCGCAAAACTTAGCGTCGGCGGACGCCTCGCAGCCGTCGATGTGGAAACCCCGGTAGGAGGCGACGAAGGGCGCCCTGGACCAGTCCGTCTTCTCCAGGCCGCCTCTGGTCGCCCAGTCGTCGGCGTTCCACAGGCTGGAGTAGATCTTCATGGGCTGGTTAAAGGGGTACTTCACTCCCAAGTCCTTGCTGTTCTTGAACACTCTGATGGGAACGTCATCTACAAAGAAGCTGGGTTTTCGACCAAAGAAGGGTGAGTCACCCACCAATAGCTTCATCGCTGATCTCAAAGCATTCATTCATGCATGCATGTTGCTTTCATTTCTTGGGCAAAATCTAACTATAATCTTCTTTTAATTTGGCTTTTAAACTGGGCTCATCATCACCCCAAAAGGAAAGGAAAGGAAAGGAAAGCGCACAAGAAAACCTACACGATCTGGTGCATATTCCAGAGAACAGAATAGGAATGGTAGTCTTTGGTTGGATCAAACCAGAGATAGATCCTTTGCTCCCTGTCCCCCTTCCCACCACTGAATACATTGGTCTGCAGGATGTATGGTTGGTTGGTCCTGTTCCCCAGGAACTCAAAGTCTATCTCATCGTGCTCAGAGTTCTGAGATGAGAGCTGAGGACAAAAAACATCACATAAATTGGCAACAAATCAAAGCGTGACGGACAAACAATTCTTCATCACTGTACCGCCACGGAAATGCTCACTCACATAGAATGCAGTCACCGTTCCAGCCGAGTCACCTGGAACCATCTTTATATGCATACTGAAGTGGCCAAACAGGTACGAGCCCCTCGATTGAAACCCAGCACCTAAAAAAATGGCATACAAGAGAAGCAAATGACTTGCAAACCAAGCATCAAAATCATACGACTAAACCTTCCGATCCAAGTGTTTTTACCTGTAGATTTGTCCAGGCAGAGTTGGACCTCGTTGCCTCCGTTGAAGTAACTGATGTGATCGAATGCCCATGTGGGCACATAGTTCTTCTGGAACGGAACATCGATAGCTCTCCTCGGTGTCGCCGCCATGACGGCCACGGACACGAAGCTTAGACAAATGAAACACACGGCAACGGAAGAAGAAGAAGAAGAAGAAGAAACAAGGGAAGCCATTGTCGTGGCGAGTGCGATGACGAGGGAAGACTGGTGAGGAGTAGAGAGGTCCAAGGGGGGTGTTTATGTAGGCAAAGGGGAAGACTAGAGTGCCAGTTTCTTAATATAATTCTTGGAACAAGTTCCCCGATTGCTTTTGTTTTGTTCTTGTGAATCGAATACATCGGCATAAATCATGGTACAGCTATGTATGGTAGTGGGATGCCGGTGTCGGCTGAGATAGCTGGAGATATGCGCAGGTCACGTCTCATCTCTCCGATCAAAATGGTCAGTCATGGGAGTAAACAATTTGTATGTGACTTGCCTTCAAACCAAAAGCGAATTTTTTTTTTTTTAAACTGTAGGTATACCGATTAATCTATTTGAGCTCCGTTTGTTAAATATGAGGAATAAGATAAAAACTCTACAAACTTCTCTAGCTGCCATAGAAAGTGACGCTCTGGAAAGATTGAGTTACATGTAATATGTTAATGAAGACTTTTCCTTTGCTTAAGACTTTGTTTTTAAAAAATTTAGGAGGAGTGACTTAGAACTTACTACTATAAGTCAAAACACTAGGAAGAAGCTTCCAGCAGGACTGTAACTTTGACATCTTAATTATGTACACTGTGGCTTGACCATTAGGATACCAACTGTTGGAATATTATCTATCTATCTATCTATCTATCTATCTCACACTTCCGAGTGTATGGATATGGTTATAGAGTCAAGTTGGAGGAGTCGATATGGATTTGTACTAGAGATTGGAACTGTGGAAAAGATTGGAGACAACAATGATTAATATTAGGAGGGGTAAGTTATATATATATATATATTTATATGGAGGGTTTTGAACGGGAGTCTGCTCTCCCTATAAAAAAAGGTTTTGCATTCGAAAGAAAGGTTGCGTGGGAGAAAGTGTCGTGTGGTGTGGCTCGCCTGCCGCCAGTGGTGAATGCTTGGGAGGAGTGCAGTGGTAGCAGATTGAAGGTTTTTCTTCAATGGAAATTATTTTATACGTAATGAAGGTTTTCCTTCATTGGAAGTCGAACGACATTTAAAATTCTCAGGCATTGTGGCAGATGTAATGGATGGATCGTGTACCCTCCTATTTAGGGTTTTGAACTGGCGAAAAACTCAATTCCTGCATACTTAAAGATACATCAATGGTTAGATATTAGTACTAATAATTGATAAATACAGAATAGCTTCTTGTTGTTTTTTTTTTTTTTCTATTTTACAAAGTGACTGTTTCGGATGTATGTTTAGGTTGGCAGATTCTTATTCTTTCTAATTAATAAAATAATTATAATTCGGAAACAAGTAACTTTATATATATAGTTATTTTTTTGGGTGATGTGATCCATAATGAACGACGACTTAAATAGACAACTTGAGCAGCAGCAGCAGCAGAAGGAAGGGGCCATCATCGTTTAGTCGATCCAAAGCAATACTTAGAACTACTACTGACAACACATTATAAAATTAATAAGATCTAGTGGCTGGACACAGGCAGATTAGATTCGGTGGAAGATAAAGAGAAAGAATGGGGATGAGGAGGAGGCCTGCACCGGTCTCGTCTCCTCCGCATACCACCTTCCGTCCGCACTTGGGCATGCATGCATCTGCGTCGACACCGGCAGCTCCAAAATACTTTATTTATTATTATTATTATTATTATTTTCTCTGGTCGGTCCTAACGTTATTTATGCTGTTATCCTTTGTACGTTCTCTTTGCAGGCAGCAGCAAAATTTGAAGTTTCTTCAAAATTTATTTATTTATTTATTTTTACCTGTTTCACTAATAACATAGACACGATAACAGCATAAATTAAAACATCATTCTTGGGGGGGAGTTCAAATAGCTACTACTCCTATTAGGTTGGAAATAAGAACATATAATTTTTATGATAATTATATGATATTTTTTAATAGGATTATAATATTTATTAGCATCTATATATATATATATATATATATATCTACATGAACCGATCTAATGTAAAGGGATAGGAGACTATACTAGGATGCGTTGATAAGGATCATTTCAAGCCATGCTGAAGGTAAAGAAAACAAACCATGCATAGATCGGAAGGAATCGATGCATTTTGTTGCCAAATGGTGACTTAATGATTTGAGACACCCACCACGCACTGACATAGGCGTCGTCCCAATATTGTAGCGAGGAGCTGGTGGTGGTGGTGGTGGTGGTGGTGGTGGTGGTGGGTGCTCTTTGGGAAATCTCATGAAGGACGTTCCACATGCGTCCGGCCTCGGTTTCCGATCATCCCATCTTCTCGTGTCTTTGGTCTTCCTCAACACGAATATGGATCTCCGGCCACAATCTTTTTATGTTTGCCATTCGAGTGAGAGGGCTTTTATGATTTTTTTTATTTGTAATCAAAAGATTTTGATTAGATGTTATAAACTATCTATTCATATAATATCTTTAATCACAAATATTGATAATCTTTCCTTTTCTTTGTTTTTTTTGAATTTTACATATCATCCGTTTTGATTATTAAACTTTGAAAATTATGTTGGATGATCAATCATGTGTCTTAAGCATCTACTATTAATATATCCTCTTTTGCTCGTAGCTCTTGATGGAGATATACCTATAAGAAATAATAGTTTGCTCTAGGTACCTATTTCACTTTCGATCATTCATGATTAGATCTATCTTTTTTTTGACTTTTAGTATCTAACCATCTATAGTTTCTTTAGGAATCAAATTAATTTATGAGAGTTATATTTTTTTTAAGATAACATGTGTAAGCATAATGACCAAATTTCTCACATAAATTATATTTTTAATACAAATATGTAGTATGAGTCGTTTTATAAATCTAGTTGGCTTTTGATATGTGTCATTACTTATGAATCTAATATATTTCTTTCTAAATCCATAACCTTATTTAGGAAAAAACATATTTAATAATTTATTTTTCAATTTTAATTTTTTTAAAAATTTATTATAAATAATATATTTTTAAAAAATAAATCTAACTCTTCACATTTAAAGCAAACAGTGCAAGATATTGATGTTTCATGCATAATTTTTAATATTTTAAATTTACTAATAAATAGTGCATGATCCCTTTCTTAGTGATTTATATTTCTTATTAATATTTTTAAGTTCATCATATAAATCATAAGATGTATCAAATAATTCATCATAAGATAAAGATGTCGTGGAAAAGTTACATACATCATCATTGAAGGTCACAAAAAACGTATTTTGCTATTTCGTCTTCATTGATTTATCCTTCGTCTTTTTTATGCACTTGATTCGTACCATATTGCCTTGAATACTTTTCTTCTTTTTTTGTTTGGTTGATAATTTTTTTTAGTTACGAACACTTATTTTTGAAGTGTCGTGATATTTTGTATTTATAACATATTATAGTATCATTTTTAGGTTCACTTTTATTCTTATAAGTTTTTGTTCCTTTTTATGAATTTTTTAAGTCTTCTTGTAAGGAGTGCAATATCATCATTATCATGACTTGAGCTTTCGCTTAAGTAATCTTATTTGGTTCTAAGTGTAATATTTTTTTGGTTCTTTAGAAGCTTTTTCTCTTGTTTATCATGTGCTTTGCAAGTCATTTCATGGGTCATTAAAAATAATATGAGTTCTTTAAAAGAAAAATTATTTAAGTCATTTGATTCTTGGATAGTCATTACTTCTGAATCCCAACTTTTTGGGAAAGATCTTAAAATCTTATTTAATAATTCAAAGTTAGTATATCATTTGTCAAAAGTTTTTAAACCAGTGAAAACATCCATAAAATGGGTGTATATGTCACTAATGGTTTTAATTAGCTTCATTTTAAACAATTCATAACTATGTACCAAAAGATTAATTTTAGATTCTTTTACTCTACTTGTGCCTTCATGAGTAACTTCAAGTGTGTGTCAAATATCATGTTGTGTCACAAGAAAAAAATAAAGCGTTCAAGCTTTAGCATTTAAATAAAATATTTTCTTCTCAAAATCATTTTATTCATTTATCAAATTAGAAGATTTTTAAAAACCACATTTAAATGTGTTCCACAAATTAAAATCCATAGAAATAAAAAAAAATATTCATGTTTTTTAATAAGTATATTTCATTCCATTGAATATACGAGGACGAGTGATAAAGTAACTCTCGTGATTGTTAGAAAAAGCTATTGAATCTCTCTTAAATATTAATCTAACTAAGATAACTAAACTTTGATACCAACTATTAGGATCATAATGGCATTAAGAGAGGAGGGTGAATTAGTGCTATCGTAATAAGATTTCAAATAAAAAAAGCTCGAATGAAAATATGAATCGAAAATGTGTTTAACTTGAAAGTATAAGTAAGAGTAATGAGTAAATAAATCAGTAAATAATGATAAGATAAAAAAAGAAAGAAAATACAAATCGACTTATAGTGGTTCGGTCATCTAGACCTTTATCCACTCTCGATTCCTCTTCTCTCGAGACTATTGGCTTTTACTATCAATCTTCTTTCTAACGGGCGAAGACCAAGTGTCATTGTTACAATCCTTCATCTTTTATTAGGCTTAGAAGAGAACATTTATACAAATTATTTTATATAATACCTCACACCTCCTTAGAATTATTGAATCCCAAATTTTAATAATGAAATCGATTGATGAATTTATGGCCTAATATGCTTTCAATATAAGTAACGTAGGGAAAACTTTGATCATGAACTTGAACTATCTGAGAGTAAATTGTCAAAATAATAAAATTAGACATCGGACCAAAAAGTGTTATGTCAAAGATTGAACGTTGGGTCGGCGAATGGACTTTGTGCTATGAGTTCAAGCATCAGGTCGGAAGGAAAGTACAATGCGCCAGAGGTTCGGAGAAAGTATCAGATGATCAGATGACATGCTGAAATATTAGTTAACATCCTAAAAGCTTTGTAATTATAAGTAAAGTGGTCAAGTCTTGATCGTTAAACTGATATTGGGTTGAAACTATGCCAACTTAATCGGGAGCCTATTGGGCTTGAATCAAGGTTAAATTAGGCCTGATGAAAGGTCAATTTCGTGATCTAAAATTGACTTGGGCGATGGTACTATTAGGCTTAGGCGATGATACCGCCCATACAATTGAAAAGTACTATTTATGGTTTTTTTATATTTAGACGGTGGTACTGCCCCTTATCGATGGTGGTACCACCCCTTACCGATAGTGGTACTGCATAACAATGATGGTATCGCCCAATGATGGTGGTACCATCTAGGCCAACAGAAGTACCATTAGAGTGTAGATTCCCAAGCTATGTGATACCAGAGAAGGGAGAAAGATGAATAAAATTCAGAAAAATAAAAAGAAACTGATAGTTGAGTTGTAGAAAAAAAATAAACTCAGCATATAACTTACATAAAATTGATAAATAGTTTACCACCAAGTTTAAAATCACAAAAAGATACAAAAATTCACCACCCTAAGAATATTAAATAATGATATATAACTATAATAAAAGACTTATCACTCAAGGAAGGATCAAAGAGATACAGAGTTTAAGAGAAAACTCAAAGAGTTTATACCAATATCATCGGATTTTAAATTTTTTTCTAATTCTAAAATACCAAAATAAGTAATAGTGTATGAAATAATATTTCGAGAATTATGAAATTAAGTGTTTTACATATGCTAACTAACCTTTTGAATGTAATTGTTGATCATGAAGAAAAACATCTTGAAATAGTTTTAAATTTATATCTTCAAAATCATCTATTATTAATGAAGTAGTTTTAACTTTTTCTTGTGAAAATATTTATGAACAGTCATATCTGAGAGGTTTGAATAAAAAATTATGAAACAAATATTATAAATTGTAGAGAATATCATTAGAACGTAAAATTTATTTAAGCTGATTGTAAAAATAAACACTCTCATATTATTATGTTCGAAGATAGTAAAACCGTGGCTGATGGTGATACCATCCGTAAATAAAAAAAAACTCGAGTATTTAAAATCTCTACTCCATATATATATATATATATATATATATATATATATATATATATATATATATAAAATATGTTGATTTCCAAAGAACGAAACAAAGAGGGATGTCGGGATGAGATTGGAGTGACGAGATGGATGAGTGAGTCATTATTGGTCACTGCGAAGGTGGTCGGACTCAGTGTATATAAGCTTTGTGATTTAACTATTTTACGACTAAATTAAAAATCATATATAAATGGTTCGACTCGTTGCTTTCAATGCGAACTCTTTTATCTCCTGCATGTCGTGGTTTTAAATGGACTCCACCGTAGTAATGTTGATGTGCTCTAAACCCTTTAAAACGTGCTAAAGTATAATTCTCTCTCTCTCTCTCTCTCTCTTTTTCTGCGCTTTATTCTAATATATTGTGTGTATAATAAAAACCATACACGTCAGTTACAAAGCCTTATTCTCTCGCTGTCTCAATCGGGACAGAGGTATCCGATAAATTTAAGTAATTACTTTTGAAACATAGTTGGATTTCATAAATATATATATATTATTATGAAATTCTAGTAAATAATAATAATAATAATAATAATAATAATAAATGGTTGGCACAAATCACGTGACAAGTTGGCGCTCGTCGTGCTTACGGCGGATCACTGCCGCTCATTTCCACGATATCACGAGAGCAGCCCAAGTGGTACGGACGTGATCTCTCTCTCTCTCTCTCTCTCTCTGACGACCTCTGATCCCTCCGATCTGCATCTGACGGTCGAGACCTTCCCTACTGTCCCACGACTCAACGGGCAGTTCCGCTGCCTTCGATACTCCCACTCCCCTTTTGCGCTACTTTTCCTTCTTCTTCGCATATAGACACAGAGATGGAGGTGTGCAGATACAAAATATTTGGAGTCGTTGGTTAGTAGAAACGAGCACCAACTGGATAAGCTCGCCGTCCCCCGCCATTAATGGCCTCGCCACCCTCTCCTACCCCGAACGAAGCAAGCGGGATCGCGACAAGGGGAAGAAGGGAAACCCTACTAACACCCCCCCCCCCCCCTTCGATTCGAGCTTCCCTTTCCACAAATATAGGAACGTGATCTTCCATTTCACGCTTGAATCCGCTGTCTGTGGCCCTTGTGGCCCGATCTCGTCTCCCCCTTTCGGCCTTGGATCGGTCTGAGGACCTGCGGGATTTTAACTCGGGAGGGCTTTTGGATCGATCCGTACGGGAAGCGCGGCATTTTAAGGCTAGATCCGGCGGTTCCCCTCATCGATCCGGCCGCCGCTTGGCCCTTTTGAGATGGATCTCGACCGCTAGTTCCTCGCGGTGCTTTGTCCTCGTCGTGGGTGTCGAGGGTTATTCGATGGGGAGCTGCTGGAGTTCGCGGGTCAAGGCGGAGAGCCCCTTCGATAGTGCTTCCGCTTCTGGTAATATTTCTTCAAGTTGTTGCTTTGAATGTTTTCTTGGCGTCCCACTCTGAACTCAAAATCTTTGCGTTACCCAACTGCTTTGAAATCAATTTAGGCTTGAAGATTATATTTTTGCCCAGTCGTGAGGACCGGTTTTGTGGATTTTAGTTTCATCTTTGTGATTACCAGCGCTTGGCTCTACCCTAGTGAAGCCGCGTTGAACCTTAAGGTGGATGCTGAACTAGATGCATTCGCCGTCGAATTCAACATTCGTAAACCCTCTCCGGCTCATCTTGCTATACTAGTGGTCGGATCTTTTTTGAAGTCCTAGTTTGCATTGGCCAACACACCGTCTTTCTTGGTTGGTGTTAGGGCTAAACTATCATCTTTTCTTTTTTTTTTTGACGAATTAGGTCTTGGCCAAGATTTGTCCATTCTTTGTTGGATTGTTCACCCAATTTATTGTTACCAAACCCGTGGATTTTCTAAGTTCGAAGGCGTCCGGTATGGATTGAAATATTATATTTGCCAGTTTTTTTTTTTTTTTCAGCCAACAATTGCTTTAGGTGGATAATACTATCTCTGAATTTGGTCTTGGACTTCAATCAGTCATGCTTAAGGTGGATCACACTGCCTCCAGATTTGCTTTTTAGTCAATAATTGATTCTATAGGTTTTAGTTTGATATACGAGAATCGTTGTTACAATGTTTCTTTGGGGACTGTATTTCTCCACAGCAACTGACAGTGGATTTGATGCAAACAGAGGTGAATTGCAGGAGTGTCAGCAGAGATAGAAATGGATTGAGTGGCTCGAGCAGCCGATCCTCAGCTTCTGTGCCTCTGACCCCTCGGACCGAGGTCGACATCTTGCAGTCTTCCAACTTGAAGAGCTTCAGCTTCAGCGAGCTCAGAGCTGCTACAAGGAACTTCCGTCCGGACAGCGTGGTTGGAGAGGGAGGCTTTGGTTCTGTGTTCAAGGGGTGGATCGATGAACGCACCCTTACAGCATCCAAACCTGGTTCTGGAATTGTCGTCGCTGTCAAGAGGCTCAACCAGGAAGGTCTACAGGGTCATAAAGAGTGGCTGGTGAGTTGCTTTAAGCTCCTTCTGGTACATGGGTTTGGGAAAAGTTATCATATCATGCTGCTTTTATGGCTTGCTTTTCTTGTGGTATAATAGTTGCAATCAGCTGGTTTTTTGTCTACCAAAGTCTTTCTCTTCCGAAGCATATGACGAATCTGTTGTTTTGTATCTATATCATGCTGACACAGCCCGACATCCACTTCCTAACATCGTAAATGCTAGGGTTTTACATGTCCTAACTTGCGCTCCTCCTTAAAATCTGTAGGCAGAAATCAATTATTTGGGTCAGTTATGCCACCCCAATCTCGTAAAACTGATAGGATACTGCCTGGAAGATGAACATCGGTTGTTGGTCTATGAGTTCATGCCTCGCGGAAGTCTAGAGAATCATCTTTTCAGAAGTATGTTTTCTCCACCCCTATCTACTTTAAGTTGGAATAACTGTGGACAAAAGAACACGTCCAATCTCTATCACGTTGATCATACGTGCAATGGTTTTACGTATGTAATTTTTTGATGGCCATGTTACGCAGGGGGCTCATATTTCCAACCACTCTCCTGGAACCTCCGGATGAAGGCTGCACTTGGAGCTGCAAAAGGACTAGCTTATCTTCATAGCGACGAAGCAAAAGTCATATATCGTGATTTTAAGGCTTCAAACATTTTACTTGATACAGTATGTATAGCAGCTATATGCAGTATGATCTGTCCATGAAAAATATCGTAAAAGAGTTAACAGCATATTTCAACTGATCTCTTATCTGAATGTACAGAATTACAACGCGAAACTCTCTGATTTTGGCTTGGCAAAAGATGGCCCCACAGGTGATAAGAGCCATGTATCCACTAGGGTAATGGGAACATATGGGTATGCAGCCCCAGAGTATCTCGCGACGGGTAATTTTGCAGTATAGTGACTGCTCCTATGCATTAGCATCTTGGTTGCTGTTTGTTTCACGTTGTGAGCATGCGATCACGTTGCATCAAATTGTAGTATAAATCTTTCTGGGGTATGCAACCTTTGAAATTATTAACTGTTTCAGATAAATTTCACCAGAAGTGAACACTCCAAATTATAAGATGATACAAATGATCATTTGTCCATCAAAAATAATATCATGTTGAAACAAGTGGACATGGACAAAGAGAGTAACCCTGAAAAGCTGTGAAGAGCATTGAAATTATTGCTGTTACTTGGTATTCATTCCTTAAGATATTTCTTTACATTGTGTACTAGATGGATTAGTTAATCTTGTACATTATGATCTTATTACTGCAGGCCATCTGACAGCCAAGAGTGATGTGTATAGCTTTGGCGTTGTTCTTCTCGAAATGCTCTCAGGACGACGTGCTGTCGACAAGAACCGCCCACATGGGGAACACAATTTGGTCGAGTGGGCAAGGCCTTATCTCACACACAAGCGCAAGATATTTCGTATAATAGATAATCGACTCGAAGGCCAGTACTCACTCGACGGAGCGCAGAAGGTCGCATCACTTGCGCAAAACTGCCTATCCATGGATGCAAAGTTCAGACCTTCCATGGACCAGATGGTATCCACACTACAACAGCTTCAAGATACAAAGCAAACAGGAACACCACCGTCGGCGGCCGAAGAAAAGGTGAGAGCCCGAAGTCTCGGTAGCGGTGACACCAGAGCAAGCTTGAAAGATTTCAGAGGAGATGGAAGCTTGAAGGTCACCACCTATCCAAGACCATCTGCGTCCCTTCTTTATCTATAGCAAGAATTGGTTGTTATTTGATTGATCTCAATATGGCCCTACCCCAGGGTTATATATCCCTTGGAGAGCCCTAGTAATGAGAGCTTTTATAATGTCACACTTAATGGTGTGTGTGTGTGGTTGGTGTAAAGCTTGTTCCTTCCATTATCTAAAATTATTAAGAAAGGCTTCACCGAAGCCACAGGTTGAGATATCCACAGTATCTCAGCAGCAGTAAAAACCGGATTCAGGACCGTCTCATTCACGCTTCTTTCTAGTTGATCAAATCCATTCTTCCACTTTGCACGTCGATTCTTTGATATCTTTCGCTTGGATGTCGCTGATATGAGCTCACTGCCTACTATCGTTCCTGGAGTCTCGTACCACCTTTCCAATTCACACCCATAAAACAAACCTGAATGTGCATTTAATTTGGCCAAATTTAATCGACATCTCTTTGATTTTTTTTTCTTTTCTTTTTTTCTTTTTTTTTTTGGGAAGCATGCGTGATATGTTATGATGAAAATCATGATTTTTAATTGTATATCATACCGTTTAGTACGAGTGATACATATCGATCTGCCATCATCATCAGACCGACCGACACACAAACCGTTAGCTACTAAATGGTAACACGATTTTTTTCTCGTATCAAGCGATACAAGATTGTGCCAAACAATACCGATCAAAATTTTGATTGGTACCGACCTTTATCGAATAGTACCGATCGATTTTGACCATTATCGACCTATACCGGATGGTAATAGTTGAAACCGATCGTTATCGAGTTATAATAATTTTCAAATGATCAATTTGATCGTTGGAGAAATCCTAAAAGGTTTTTAAACCATTTTCTCTCCCCTCTATCACTCTATTTCACTTTCCCACTCGAACACATTTTCACTCTTTTAAATTCAACAACGCAATAATTTATGAATTGAATCAACTTTAGAAGATTAATTTAATAGGATTAAGAGGAAAAACTTTTTAATCAAGAGATATTTATTCTATTTCTATATTAATTAATGGATAATTAACTATGTTAATTATGTCATTAATATATCTAATGATAATTGATCATATTTCTCCGAACATTAGTATAATACGAAGTAACATATCAATAACAAAAGTACGAAGTAACATATCAATAACAAATGTAAAAAAATTTGACATTCACCGATACATGTCTCAAGAGCAACCTCAAATACATAAGATTCACAATGATTAACCTACGACCATCATCAATATATCAATACACTAATAACATACAATATGACCAATTTCAAAAAAGATCCTGATCCACCACCCATGAAAGCCTGTTGTTCATTTTGATAATAAAATCATATATATCTACACATGATTCCTTAATTCATTTAAATCTTAAAATTTAAATTATATATAAAATAATCTACCAATTCAAATATTTTCTCTATAAATAATTCAATATTAATGAAAAAATAATTCAAAAAACTACTCGACTTGAAAAAGATATATGACTTAAAAACTCTACCATAACACCTTTTTTTTATTTTTTTAAATATTTTTTAAAAAATTATGCCTATTTACATGTATCATTTGGAACACCTTAACATATCCCTGGATATGTAGATACCGTACTATACCAAGCGGTTCATTGATATAATACAAAATTAAAAACCTTGATAAAATTTTTTGTATGTCCATCCTCCTTTCAGATTTCTAAAACTCTGATTCAAGAGATCAGCCACAGAAGAGGATGAAAGCAGACAAGTTACAAACTTACAAACCATGGTTGTTCAAATAATATATAAGCATCACAAGTACAGCAGCAGCCAAAAATTGTCCATGTTATGCAGCAGATGAAAGAAATCACACAATCCATTTCATCAACCACAGTAACCCATAAAAAATATCTTACAATATAACTGGAAAACATGAAACAAGCAAGCATCATGTCTTTCATTTGTCCAAATTACAGAGATTGTGTTGGCTACAGAAGTCCTTCACATCACTGTCCCCTTCTTAATATTCGATTCGAGACGAACCACAGAGCAAACTAGGAATGAGTTCTATCATCTGAGTAACATGCAAAAAACGAGGTGCATCATGATCCTTCAGATCTCTGATTTCAATTTCCACAATGCAACCAAGAAAACATATAACTACCTCTCATTCACTGTTGCGCCTTGGGCTCAAATCAGCAGATCTCGATCGTGAAACCGATAAGCGCCTTGGCGATCTCCAATAAGAACGTGATCCCTTGGCATCATGTGAAGCCTTACTGTAAGTGCACCAAAATTATAATACCATATAATGAACAGCTGTGTTTACATCTCTGTTAAAAATAACTGCCTTTTTAATGTTTCTGTATGAAAGTGTGCAGTGCACTAATATATCATCATATTGTTAAAGCATCGTACTACTATAGATATCAGACCCAATGCTAAATGCCAAATGCTTTCGTGGGAACTAAATAATTAATTATGATAAGCTTTAACATAAAAGTTATAATCAATCATCATTATCACAACCACCATCTGAACCTAACCCATATTTCAATCTGTTAGTCATTCAGATGGTCCAATATTTAAAAATACAAAGAGATCAAGGGTCTGAGAATCATGCAACACATTACAGATCATCACACACCATGCACCTTATAAATATCAGAGAACTAATATTTCTTCGGGGACTATGAGAGCATGCACCACATTGCCTAGAGAGTCAAATCATGAAAATTTGGAGAAGGTAAACATTTTTAATGATAAATCAAAAAATATGATAGATCGATTGGTTTAACTTACGCTTCATAATCATTAACATCATTTCGGTTAGCATCACTGTAGCTTGGAGAATATGATTTGCGATTTTCGTCCTCATTGCGCTCCTTTGAATGATTCCCGGGGGATTTTTCATGACTAGACTGCCTTTTTTGTGGGGAAGAAGAGTAGTCATTGCGGGATTTTGGTGCAGGGGAGTAGGATCTGCTAAATATGCAAAAGGATGAATATTATGGCATGGTTCATAAAGAATAAATTATCTGGATCCTTCACACAAATTTCAACTGATAGGTGTAGTATATATATACAAAAAACACCAAAGCTTACCGTGAGTGATGACGGGCCCTTGAAGAATAACGGGGAGAACGTGAGCGTGATCTGGATCGAGAACGTGAGCATCCTGTTACATTAACCACATGAAATATGAAGCATCAGCAAATTTATGTTGTTTGACAAGAAATTTGTGTTTTGCCGCTGTGAATGAAATTTGTATCTGAATTGTGATAAACCAATTTTCTAAAATGTGCCGACATTTAAGATGCCAATCATTAAGGCATACGGAAGAAATAAACCTCCAAAATGCACAATCAACAGTACATACCACATTTAGTTAACCTAAGAATGTTAAACTACTTCTCGAGACAAGATCAAGATTGATGTTATTTCTCCCTTGCATATCCCATTTACACCTAATTTGAAGTTTGATCCACATAGATCAAGCCTCAAATCTTGCTCATCTAAGCTAGATCTGTAAGGATTGTCTTGATTGTTTTGATTTTAGGCTAGATCCACATAAGATTAGAATCATGAATCTAGCACAAGATCTTGTGGATATAGGGTTGATGTTTGTGGAGCAAGGTTAGATCCACATGGATCTGAAGATGGTTTTCACAGATCTAGGTTAGGTCCACATGAATCTCTTGGTAGATTTCCTGAGAAATCCCCCATGCCCATCTCGATTCATTTAAGAGATAAATGAGGAAGAGCAACGACAGGGATCAATATATGGACCTATATGAGGGTTATCGTCCAATGCTAAGATGTCTCCAGGCAGTCAATCTTCCCAGCATCATCACAGAACACAGCAGGATCAGACATCTAGCCACTATGGCAAGGGAAAGGGTCAAACTTCACAATCAGTTGAACCATTGGACACGATCAACAAGAAACAAGTCCAATCAGGTCATTATACACCTCCCTGACAGTCTTCATGAGGTCCACAGATATGGTAGTGACGTGAATAGCAATGTGTCCACCGATGATGATGGCTAGGGGCCAGGAGAACCAATCTCATTTTCTCATTATTCAAATAGGCAGATTGTGAATCGAGGAAAAATATTTTAATTAAACCATCCAAGATGCAGATCACGGAGCATGATAATGGTCATGGTTTGTTTATGGCCATAAAGACAAATGAAAAGGAAAGGTTGTTGACGTGTACAAGGATATGAGACAGCCTACATACAATCGAGTCAAACAACAGTTCCTCATATTCCCAGTCTTCTTACTACCTTGTATCTTACAGCCAATAGATGTACAATGATGACCATTGTTCTGAGTCAAATATGTCTTACAGCATGCAACAGTAGTATTAGTCACAGCTCTATTGCACTACATCCTATGGAATCATACTTGCCATGTACATACTTGCTCGAGATGCCTACCACATGGGTCATTCATGAAGAGCCAACGATTGTTATCACATTACTGCAACAATGACACACTATTTGTCAATCTAAGGTGTCATGGAAACAATCCCATTCATGAATTCTCTTGACCAAGGTTTTACGTACCGGTCCATACCAGTGTACCGACATTTTGTCGGTACCAATACCAAGCGGTATGCACAGTGCATACCGCTCGATATAATAAATATTTTATAATATTTTTATAATATAATTAATATTATATAATATTAAAATATTAAATATATTAAGGCGACGCAGCCTCGATCTCTCTTCCCGCGCAGGGAGAAAAGTCGCCCGCGGGCGGCGAGGGCTCACGAGCGACCCGCGGACGACAAGGGTGAGGTATTTCTTCTTCTCCTCTTCTTCTTCTTTCTTCTTTTCCTCTTCTTCTTCTTCCTCTTCCCTTTTTCTTCCTCAATTGACCGCCAACCGTCGATTTCTCCCTTAATCGACCGCCGACGACCGATTTTAACGGTACCACCCGGTAGCGACCGGTCCGCGTACCGGTCAACTACCGGACCGGTATGTACCGAGCAGTATGGGCCTTACCGCTCGGTAAGGAAAACCTAGCTCTTGACATACTATGTAAACCTATAGTGTAGTCACAACAATGGCCTCAATCCACCCCCATGGACTCACGACAATCATTTTGATGGTAGGAATTGGTACATGATCTTATCAAACATCAATTTATCATGATTAATTTCTTAGAAGATAGAACATGACTATATGCACGATGTATCATTTAGAAGATACAGCCTATAATTCTTTCATGGAATGTTTTGATGTTATATTTGTTGTTTTCTAGATTTAAACCACTTAAATTTTATGAATCTTGTAGGTTTACCGTTAACTCTGAAACTCCTGTCTCTAAGCCTAATAGTAGTTTAGTAGCCCGGCACTACTGCTTTTAAGCCTTTCCCTCTTGCTCTTGACTTATTATTCTGACTATGCGCTCGTTTCAAACTAAAACTGGTGCTACTGATACTTTACCCTGGCCGCCCTTATCTACTATACTATTTAACTGTACCTATACTATTGGAATTGACTCAGTGCTCCTCGAAATTCCACTAGTAGGGCGGGCCCGGGCAAACGGAACTTCAATTCGGAACAGGTAATTCGACGGGTGTTTCTAAGCCTGTCCTTACTGCATATTACTCTTGCTTTACTTGCTTTTAAGACGAAGCTACTGATAGCGATAATGGAACTAGTAAGTCTAAGCTTCCAAGGGTGTGGGTACCTGCTGAGGCTAATATCAGGAGAAGTCAAAAGGAATCCTAGTAGTGTTTTTTTATGGTTATAGTTGGTCGAAACTGACATTACATCATGTTGTAGTGTGTTGGTATGCCAACACAGACTGGAGAAGTACTAGTCAGGCCATGGATTGGCATGGCCCAATACCAGAAACGTAGAACTTCGTTAAGCTCAGATCTATTATTGCTGTGTACGCAATTAAAATGTGACAAGCAAGAAAAATAAAATTATAAAAGAATTTGATATTTAGATCAAGATGTTTTTTATCTTTACAAACCATAAAATATATCATGACCTACACTTAGTATCTTCAGATCATTTCCAGATTAAGGAAACCAAAAATGAGACACCCAAAGAAGTTTAATGTCTTTCCTGCAAGTAACTACAAAAGCAGAAAGCAAGAGGCAGTTAGCATTTGAAGAGAGCTTATTAACTTGAATAAATTGAATGACATAAAAAATATCTTATTCTTAATTAAAAGAACAATATTCCCAATGCAAAAGTCGATTACTAGCATAGCACAGAACCTACAATTAGATGACAATGCATAATCAATAAACAGATTTAGAAGTGTGATTGCATGTGACAAATATCACTTCAAAAAGGTAGGTGTAAAAGAAATTTACAGAGCAAATATTGCAACATGGGAATACCATGATAAGAAGACCGCCGACGATCATAACCAGAAGGTCCTCTGGTAAAAAGTGGAGAATTTAAAGTAAGACATTTTATGACATGCTAGATGATGAACATTAAAAAAAAGATGATGAAAATATAAAGGTGCTTGTACTACCTAGTTCTAGTTCTTTTACGCATATCTTCAGGTCTTTTTCTTGACTCAGCAGCAACAACCACAGTTATCTCCCTACCTCCAAAAAGTTGTCTATTCATGTGATATTGAGCCTCTGAAGCATCATAAGGGTCAACAAACTCCACAAATGCAAAACCACGGGGCTCTCTGCATCATAGGAAACAAATATCACAAAAACAAACGTGAAATCAGCAACGGTCCAAGGCAGTAAGAAAAGGTCGAAAGACCACTGTGCTTGCTAGGTTTACCGTCATGGAGAAACCACTTAACATGTCTTCTAAAGTTCTTGAAGGAGCACAGTCAATGACAAATAACACTCCATCAAAAAGGTACTCATGTGTCACAAAAAGCAATTAGCAATCCAGGCTCTAATGTCTTCACATATCTTCTACAATCACTCCATAGTTTGCATACAAGTCATTCTTCACTTGAAAGTAAAAATATGAAGCACTTTAGATCAACATTGCTCCCGTTAGCTTCTCAAGAAACCCACTTCGAAAGGTCAACATTCTATCTTCGCTTGACCAAACTAAATTCGACGTGGAACTAGATTTTCTCTTCAAACAGGAACTTCTTCATTTGAACAAGACTCTACAGTCCTCAACAAAATGAACAGATTATGCAATGATAAAGAATGTTCTTGATCAAATGAAGGGCTTGTATTTACTTCAAATCAATACACCCCTGGGAATCATTTAAACAATTAACTCATATTGAGAGCAAAATAGTCAGATAGAGGTACATGATTATGAAAAGAGACAGCACATTCTTCGTAAACAGAATCTCAAAATTTCAGTAATAAATGTGTTAAGTGCACAACAAGAAACTAACCAACTAATAGAATAAGCATTCAACCAATGAAAGCTCAACAAAACTCAAAGATCGAACCCAGAGTCCACATCAAGGTCAAATGTAAGCAAGCTAACATGACAACATGCAAAAACATTTACACTAGCTGCAATAGTGTAAAATGCCTCACCCGGTATAGTAGTCTTTTGGCAGATAAACATCACGTACAGGACCAAATCTTTCAAATGGAACTCGAAGATCCTCAGGACTGCAGGCCAATAAAATAATAAAATAATCAGAACATACATCCATGCACTAACTAAATCTCCATCAAGAAATGGACAAGCTAAACAAAAATGAAACTGACAAAGCCTGAACCTGAAGAGAAACTATTACCGACAATTCAGGGGAATATTTCGAACCAAAAGACTCCCACTACCCCGTTCTTTCCCGCCATATCCACCATAACCCCTCCTGGGTGGACTTCGTCCTCTACCACCATAACCCCTCCTAGGAGGACTGTAGTAAGGTGAACTGTACCTCCTCATAAAAAACCTGAAATAATAGAGAGCCAAAACTTATCATTCTGTATTTAAAGTTGATGATGACCAGAAATCAAGAGCCAAACAGAATCATTCTGGATTCAAAGTCGATAATGATGCCTAGAAATCAAGAACTTAGCAGAATCAGACTATGTAAAAGTAGTAAAATGGAACTATAAACAAATTGTCCAGTAAAAATAAGATTGATATGTTCATGATTTTGAACTAGTAATGCCATTTGTCATGGGATCCATACTTCATCTTCAAAACAAATGTTTTATTCTTCTAATACAAATAACCAAGGTTCATGAACCAGAGATGGATAAAATTATTCTTACCCATAATGTTGACAAATCACCAGATGGAGTTGATAATAATGTAAAAAAACAAATATAACGATTGTTAAATATTATTTGGTATACCTAATCTTTATTTTGGATACTTATATTTAGATGATTTTAATTATTTCAACATGTATTATAATATTTATTTATTCATATCGTTGAGTCCATAAAATTTAAATATAAATATTATAAAACTCATATCAATAGAATATTATATATATTAAAAAATATGTGTCTCATCATCATGTCTATCTTATTTTTTTAAAAAAATGGCATGTCATCGTGTTCGTGTCATGTCCATATCTCATGTCTGTGTTCGTACTTCTTAGGTTATGCATCATAAGTCATCCTTTCTTTGATGGGTCAACATTTTTCCATGATCACATTTTCAAAGATAACAAATTTAATTAGCAGGGGAAAAAAATATAAACATTAGTTTGACAAAGAGGTCAAGCTAGAGAACCTACAACTTGAGAACTTGAAAACAACTTGACGTATAAAATTATCTAATGCTACATTATGGGAGAAAAGTATGATTATCATGGGAAATTCCAACGCAACTACTCTTGGTCGTTGAATCATGGCTATTATCATCAAAGGACCACACAATATAAGGGGACATAACCAACCACCCTGGGTAGTCCAACCAACTCCACTTATAAATGTGAATGGAGAATCCACCGATTAATAGGCCTTGGCAAATAGGAAGTGCTATTATACCACATTAGTGGTTCTATCATGTTTGAACACTATATTCAGCTTGGTGCACATTTGACTGCTCAATCAAACTGACTCCCTTGATTGAGTTTAGAACTAAAGTGGTTCTACTTGACTTTTCCTTGTTTGGATCAGCTCCTTATCTAAACCAATCACCAAGAATTCTCAAACTGCTAGGATCTAGGACATGTCATTAAGGACAAAGCAAAGAGGAATTAACATAGTGTGACATCAGAGAAGGATGACCAACCTACACTTACCAAAAAAGGGGATTCTCCGACTCTTGGATGGAGAACCACCCAAAGGATTGTTCCTCATGCCCAAGATGAGGGTCTGATTATCTAACTTCTGTTTCTTAAGTTTTAGTGACTTTAGACGTCTTTAATCTAAGTTACTTATGAATATGATAATTGTAATCCCTTAGTCGTATGCCTTAAGCTCTATTCCATCAAGAAACCTCTATATTTCCCTTTCTGATGTGTATCTCTTCTTCCAACATTTCCTCTCCATATCTCCTGAAGGCTATCATCATCTCTTCAAGTAAAATAGCATTTGATACAATGTGATGACCTCGAATTAATTTAACTGAATGTCATAATTCTAGCCTTGTTAGGGGATGGCACAAACTCTCAAATCATGTTATTTTGACTTGTTTAACATTTTTTTAGCTTAATAATATTCACTTCACCTCTCTACTCTCTTTTCTTTCTTCCTCTCCTCATTTGTCTCTTGGAGTCCATTGAATATGTTAGTTCCCAACAAGCCACCCATCCTACCAATTTGGTATCACAACAATATTCTTCGTGAACAATTGGCATTAATGATAGTCATTCCACAACAATTAAATACTTATATGCTATATGCCATCTTCTTTCACCTTTCCTTACTACAGAAACTCAAATGGCGAGTACTACAATGCAGGGTTTGCAATGCCATACTGTATCGCTCGATACATACCAGTGCTATAGAGGACCGATATGCTCAGTACAGCTCGGTACCTTAGTGTACCATGTGTCAATATGCTCGATACAGCTCGATACCGACAACTGATCGGTACACTAGTATGGTACGATATTCAGAACCTCGCTACAATGATAAGTACTAGCAGTGATTTAAAAACGCTAGGCGCCAAGGTCCCAAAATACCCAAGGCGCTAGGCACTCGTTCGAGCGAAGCGAGACACTCCAATATAAATAAATATATATATAATATAATTAATAAATATGATTATTTAAATAGAAATATGATATTAAATTAAAAAAATCTAAAGCACAAATTCATAATATCACATTAACAAAAGTCTTAAAATTCAAAACAATAAAGTTTTATATCAAAGTCATTCATCATAATCAATATTATCATCATTTTCAAATAAATCATTTATCCTAAAATCCTAAAAAATTTAAATAATTAAAGATTAATAGTATTAAAATAAAATTAATATATTATTAATCTAATAAATAAAAAATATTGTTACCAATATACTGTTAACAGTATACAGAGGCGACTGATTGAGAGCAACGACAGCGACAGCGACAAGCAACGACGATGGTAGCGGCAACGGCACAGAGAGAGGCAACGACATCGACAGTAGAGAGGAAATGTCGACAACAGAATCGCGAGTAGGGTTAGGGCTTGGGAAGTCACGAGGGGGAGGCTGGGAAGCTGATATCGGTGCTTTAGCTGGTTCAATTGAACCAACTAACACAAATACGACCGATCCAAATCTAAAAGCTGGTTTGGTTGCCTAGTTTAACCTGAGTGCTCACCTAAAGTGCCCAACGCCTAGGCTCGGGCGGGCGCCTAGGTGACGCCTCTCTGAAGCGCGTCGCTTGGACATTAAACGAGGCGCTCGGGCCTCGCCTCGCCTCGGCCGACCGCCCAAGCACCTTCTAAAATGACTAGGTACTGGACACCTAATAATCATCAACATATATAGTGGTTCTCCTACATCACCACCTAACATGAACAACTAGCTTACCATGGGTATGAGAAGGCTCGCCACATAATCTATTGACCAAAGAAACCATATAGAGTGCTCAACCAAATAAACCATATAGAGTGCTCGACCAAAGAAACCATATAGAGTGCTCGACTAGCATCAAGGATCGATTTTAGCAATACTCTAGCACCAAATGGTTTAACCACAAAAACCATATAGGTTGGCCAGCCAACACCGGAGATCAACCAAACATCAATAAAACTAAAAGCTATTGCACCTTCACCTATGAGATCATCCAAAAATCTCACACACAACCAAAGACTACCTCATGTTTCGAGAGAGCTCTCAACCAAATCTCTTACTGATCAACCCAAGTTTAGGAGAGATCAGCTAAGAATCTGAAGTTGTCAAGGACAACGATTCCCACAAACTTCACCAAAGAAGAATTGTACTAGGATTAGTTTGCTGCTCTCTAGAACCATGGCAACAATGTTAGCCCTAAGATGATTTTGGGAAGGCTAAGAACTGTTTTCTACAACTACTTTTGCAAGTCGTTTAAATAACTAGCATACAAGATCCACAGATTAGACATATTACAATCTGCCTACAACTATTCAACCTAGCTTGTCCAATGAGCTTCAGACTATAGCGGCTGTCACCACTTTGCTGGCAAAAGATGAGATCTGAGTGCCTGAACGTGATAACATTAATCTAACATTGACAAGAGTTAAAGGCAATGAAGAGCTCCTGTGTTGTTTTCTCGGCTAGTCAAAAAAGTAAGGCCCATTGTACAATACTCGCATCAATGTGGGGTGTAGGGAGCATAATAGTCTTACTCCTGCAAGTAAAAGGGTTGTTTCAATGACAAACCCTAGTCTCCTATATTGCAAAGGAGAAACCTTCTTATGATACCAATCTGTAGTTTTCTCAGCTGACAAGGAAAGAAATTTAGAGAATGGAAAACGAATGCAAAGGATTATTTGCAAGTTCCATTTAATGTCGATTTAAGATCGCAATGTATTCATGAGTATATTCACATGGGCATAGTTACATGCAAGAACATGGCTTGGGCTTCTAACGTTGTGTTGATCACATGCAATAAAAACCCAAGCTGCTTTTGACATAGACATATAGATTAATCAAAGTGCACGTGACAGAGGAGATATCAGTGCATGTAACTGAATTTTCACTTCAGTAATTTCTTGAACATTTTACAACATCCAATTGAGGTCAGACGCAGTCCTCCATTAACAAACTATTTCTGAAATGATTTTAGTCAAAGCTGATTTTGATGAATTTTGAGGTGATCTTCAAATACTGCATAATTGTATATTGCCAAATTTAATTTTTGATAGGTTCTTTCTATATATTTCATCTTTGTTTAATTTGCTTCATCAAAAAATGAATATTAGATCACATTCCACTTTTAGAGGAATTCGAAGAGACTACCAAACAGATTCAGACATCCACCTAGCGTTCGACTCTTAGCTAACCTAATGACATTCCACTGAGAGGAGATGCTATACTTAAATAACCATGAAAATGCCAAAGATCAGCTCAAGTCATGTTCCCCAAAGGCATTCATATGCGTACACTGATTAACAGCCAAAAGGAACGATCTGAAAGCTTTAGAAATTACTTTCCACGCAAAACTGCAAGATATGACCCATATAATAAGGTCACTGCCTTTTCCTCTCAACTGCAAATGTCGTCACTATTTTCAACTTCAGGAAGCCTAGCTATCAACAAATCTCACAAAAATCAAGCTTTGGCGAAGATAAAAATCTGCCTTCCCTAGATTAGCATAAAAAGGGAACAATACCTACGCACACACACACATTAACACCAACAGTCCTCTCGAGTAATCGTTTCCAAGCAAATAATATCAAAAAGGAGAAACCTAAAACACACATAATACTAGAAAGGAAGAAATCACAGCAAAACTCAGGGCCTTAGCAAATATTCCGCAAGAACTAAACATAAAGAAGGAGAAAAGACGGAATAGCTCTGATTCAACTGTGGAAGCCGAACCTGGCGAACGAAGAGCTGATCGAATCGACGGGAAACCCAAAGAGGGGCAGAAATCTCTCGGCAAAACGTCCGCCGGCGGACGGGGGATCTCCGCTTTCTATCCCTCGATCTCGGCAAACCCTAAAGATAAGACCGCGCTCGTTGTTTTCCGATCGAGACCGGATTAACTTCGTGAGCCAACCTGCCACGTGTGGTAATGAATCCTCTTATTTTTATTAAAAAAAAGAAACGAACTCTAATAAGGGTTGTGGACTGATTTCGATTATTATATATGAACCGATGGCTAAAATATTAAGGTAATAGAAAAGTTTTTATTGATTAAATCGATCGCAAAATTTTTTGAATGTCGTTATATGTTTTACGTCAATAATAAAAAATATTATGTATATCTTATTATAAAGGATAACGAACATCTTTTTTAATTATATATATATATATATATACACATATATAATGAGAAACGTTTTGATATTATGTTTGTTTATTATAAACATAATAATTATAAAGAACTGAAATGAAATATTAGTTTGTTATAACATATTTGAAAGGACTTATAATGGTCTTTGTGACTGTACCAAAATACTATACTTTCTATTAAAACACATTATAACCAAGCGTTCATTCATTTAAATTTTATCAACCTCGTTTATTAATGGTATTGTGGATTTATATATCTTATACAAGGACTCGTATACGAGCTTATGTGGTTTTGGATAATAATAAAGGTGGTCTTGATATGTTTCAAAATAAATGAAGACAAAAGTTATTATTTTCTCACATAACCTTAAATTTAGGTCTATATATTTGTTTTCATTTATCATGGAAGAATAATAATAACTAAAAGTTTATTAATATATAAAAATGTTACAATTTTGTTTAAAAACACTATAAATGAACGCTAATTAGTTTTAGGCCCATTAATTTTAATTATTTTAAATTTATAAAGTAATTTCTATGCTAGTTTGGTAGTTTTGATCAAAAATCAGGAATCTTATCATATATTTTAAAAAAACAAAAAATCTTTTTTTTCACTCAGCTTTTGGATTATATTTGTATATTTTGAAAAAAATTGAATATTTGTTTTCATTCACTGATAATAACAAAAAAAAAGGATTGATTCTAATGTTTCCAACTGGAGTTGCAATATTTCTTTTGTTACTGAATAAAAAATCATTGTACTGTAACTCTATTCAAAAACATTATAATCGTTCAATTCAGTTGGCTAGATTTTGCTAAGAAAATGAGTATTTATAAAAGAATATTATTTTGGATATTTGAAAAAAAAAAGGTAGGGCTGTATGTGAGAAATATGAAAACATTGGACGCCACATGAGAAATGCCCAAAATGCCACTTTTATTTAGGAAATTCATCTAAAATATTATCTTATAGAATTAAATATTTTCTTAAATCTGTTATTAGCTTACTTGAGAACATATCTATGGTAAATTAATTAGTCCTATTGTTTTCAAGTTGGACCATAGTAAGTGTTGGTGTTCTTCTATCGAGGTTGAAGTATCGTCTCGGCTTGGTTCGACCCACGTGAGTAGGAGCATTAACGTGGTCTAGGCCTCCATTCCGAGGGATATCTTCCTTCTTATCTGAAGTTTGCTAACTCACTTGGCTTCTCGTTCATCACCAGTGTCCTACACCAAGGCCTTAGTAGAGTGGTGGAGGCACCTCGACTCGGCCCTTTTAACGATCAAGTTAGCGAGATTAATAACTTGAGTATATACTATGTGAATGAGAGAGATAGAGAAGTCCTATGCTATAGTTTATCCGGATATCTTTTATACTACGTATTGAGAGAGGAGTCCATACAAGGTTGTTTAATGCGTACGGGCATTGATGCAAAACCACATAGACTATCATACTCCTTGGGTGAGAAGTGGACGAGCAATCTGTCTACTAATGCTGATTGGTGCGCCCCTTGTCTCACTGCTCATTGAGCAGCGGGTTATGACAGTGTCCCTTCCCGAGACTATGCTCTGAATTAAGTCAGATATCTACATTCGACTTTATGGGGATAACATGATGGTCTATGTTGGATGGGCCAAAATACATCCTATCAGTAAGCATATGATTATCTTAGAATGTTATTACTATTATCCTTAAACTTATAAATTTTTAAATGCAATGTATTACTTTGGATCACAACTCATGTTATTTTCTTGTCTTCTCCTATTTCATAGTAAATATTAAATTAGACAAGGATGTCCCTATCTCCGTATCTTTTTATATTTGTTAAATCAAGGCTTACAAACATGAATACGATAATGATAAGGGTTTGAATTGAGGATCAACACTTGGTGCTATTGATCTTATCATGTAAAACATGAAAAAAATATATATTAAAAAAAATATAGTACCAAACTTGTACTATCCTATGTCAAGTGGCATAAATCATGTACAAGGGCAATACAAGGCCTCTATCGAAATACTCTATCATCTGATTTATCCTAATCTATTTACCCATAAGTTGTCAAACTAGTAAATACCATTTGTGTCATAACAATTAGTTTTTTTCTTGCACTATGAATGATTTTGTCTTGAAAAGAAAAAAAAGATTACTCTTTTTAAGGATCACAGCCTCAAATTTTATATTTGGTGACAACACTTTGGTTGCTATAAGAAGCACTACTATGTCTTGCAATTACCTATTAGAAGTCTTGATTCTCTTTTGTTCTCTAACAAATATACTTATCCACACAAATAAATCAAAAGTTCTCTTAAATCATGTCCACTTGAAAGGGACACTAGCATTTATGGAATACTACAGTAATTTTATATTATTTGGTAGCATTTCTAAATATTTTCATAATTATATCGTGGTCAAAACCCTCTCCGAAATCCCGAACCAAAAAAAAAAAGGGACAGATTTTATTGGTAGAAAATTGTACAGTCTAATGCTACCGTAGATGCCATACCTTCTCACCTTCTTATAAATTTTTGGATTACTAAGAAAACTACTAGAATAATCACTAGATATTCTAGATATATATTTTAGAATCTTCACTAATCCAATAAACACCTTAGACTTATTAGATGAGACTATATTATAAATATAAAAATAATGATATTATGTATTAAAGATCTGTTCATTGATAATATAAAGAATGCTAAAAATAATTTAGCTATTGATAGGGATACTTCTGGTAGATGCTAGCTTATCAACCACGAAGACTGTCACCTAAGAAGGATTTCACATCATCAGCTCCCAAATAACATTGAAGTATCCCACACTAATGATTTATAATAATCATCCTATCTTATCAAGATCAGAGACCAAAAGGATCAGGTTATTAGACTAATCTAATCTTGACCAACCAGTAAGTAAAGTCTGTGGACCAGGTGTAAAAGGAACTTCTCAACTCATGTTGGAGGGGGGAAAGAGACATGTACTATACTGTTATACTCATTCTCTAGTTACGACTTACGTTATTGTATTCTCCCTTCGACTAACTTAAACATAAAAGAGGTCATGTCAGACAACCTCACGATAACGGTCTAGTATGCATGGTCGTTCACTAGTCATATGAGGATGTTTGGATGATCCAGCCTTCGGAGGAGGGATCTTGCAAGTCAAAGGATTATAGTATGTTTACTCAACCATCCTGAGCTAGATGTAAAGCAGTGGAACAGCCTTTGGCTATACTGTCTACTCCATCTCACCCTCGCCACGCCCCTATGTAAACCAAGAAGAAGTACTGGGATGGGCCTATACCTTTGGCAAAGTACTGATCGAGTTAACTCATTAATTATCAACATATGTTATTGTTATAAAACATGATTTGAGCAATTTTTTGATGCATTGATTGTTATTTTTAAATTATTAATTATATTAAATATGGATAAAATATATATTTTTTACTATGGCATCTCTTGCACTATAAGGCATGTTCCTTTGGGCATTAAATAGCCCCTAGAGCAAGAGGCCAATTTTACCTTTATATAAAAAATGGATAAACCTAATAAAATTAGTTAATCAAATGCTACAATTAGCCTCACTGAACATAAAGAATTTACACTCAGTAAATCCATAAGGAATCAAGACTCCTCCTTGTTTAGAATTTTGATCAAGATCTCAGTATCTTATTCCTATATGAAATTTGATATTCTGATAGGATATATTTACTCCTTTTTTCATGTTGGTTACTTAAATTTATCATCTTTGTTATTTCACTTTTGAAGTTTTAAAAGTGTTACTTAAACCTGAGATGAGTTTCACCCTTGTAAAATGATTTCCGGTTTGAGTTCGATGATTTGTTAACTCGATACCATGTTTTATATAAAAGTTTCAACGAAGAAAATAACTATCACTAGAAGATCAAGAGTAAAACTAAAAAGAAAATCTCTATTGCTTATAAATCTAAAATATTAATAATAATATTTAAGGTAATAAAATTAAAAGCATGTGAGACTAATAAGCATGTAGAGTATAGATTTTTTTTAGATAACACTTGGGTGCTTTTGACATATTATAAATCATTATCGATTTTGATCTCTTCCTTCTCTCTTGCTATTGAAGTCTCCTCTTGATATTTGGATACTAGATAGCATGTGTTGGGGCTTTTCATAATTGTTGGGTGGAACTTGATACAAGATATTAATTATTGAAACTCAAACTCGAGAAAGAAGGATACTATTGGAAGGATTGGTTATACCTCATAGAGTTTCTTCATTTTCTCTTCTCTTTTCTCTTCTAAGAGTGAAATACTTAGAATCGATAGGCCTTTTACTAAGGACTTTATTTTTACCTTTCGATGGGGGACACCCCTTGCTTTATAGAGTGAGTGTTGCCCCAAGTTTTTAGGGTTTAAAGACTTTTTTATAAGGCATACCCAATTAGTACTTTTCTTATAAGTTGTCGCACCCCCCTTTCTTGATTGTTGGTCCAATTTAGGTATGAGTTGTCTTAATTTTAGTCTTATTATGACATAGATTGAGGTAAGTGGGCTACTAAGATTTAGACTTTTCTTGGCCAAATAAAATTTGAAGTCTTCAATGAGCTATGATATCAGGGTTGGTCAAAATGGTTAAATGATGTTGAGATTATACCTAATTATATATTACCCCTATTTACATTAGAATTATACTCTCCCTTCTAAATACACATTTACTAAGTGCTTGCAAGACTTGTTGCTTTGATAGATATTGAGAAACCTTAGAGAGCATTTACATGTGCAATGAAAAATTTAAAACAAAATTTGATTTTCCAAATAGAAAACATCACATGATATGTGATGACCAAGAGCGTAAAACTCATAAAATCATAAAAATCGCTTGGAGAAGTGAGATGCTCTTACCTAGAAAAATCGTATATCCTCTTAAAATTGAGATCCTAGTATATGGATGAATGAGTTATCATGAACTCCTCTCTAGTGGTGATACACACAGCAGATAGTAGCGGCGACCCACCTTCTCGCACAATGAGTTCTCTCCTCATGATCGATCCTTCTTGTTGTCCTCTCACGCACCAGGGAGGCTCACCGTTGAAGGAAGATAGGGAGGAGGAGATAGAAGGTCGATGATTATAGGGGTCCAGCCTATGACCTTTTGAGCCCCTCTCTTATTTATGAAGAGCTCATTTACTAACTCTAATGAATCATACCTTAATGGGTATTGGATCTTCATCCAAATACATATAGCTTAATTGATATTAGATTCATATCCAATAATAACTCTATGTTCTATTGGGTCTTACCCAATGGATCTATTGGATATCTTATATCAAATCCTCTATTCGTCGTATCGTCCACCATATGTGTGTGACCCTCTAGACATAATAGTATGCTGGCTATGAGTTGCACATGTCAGAACTCTTTTTGACTTAGAAATCCTTTTGGTCTAGTAAATTATTATCCTCATAATAATTCACTCAACTCAGCGATTAATGACGTACTAGGCTACCATGCCATAGTCTCCAAATGATACAAGGAGATATAATATATTGGATATGTCTACTTTTAGTTATTGTATATCTATAGTCTCTCATCCATTTAATATCCTATAAATCATATACCGGGCATGGTGTTGTTAGGCCTATACGGAATCCATCCGAGTTCCACTCTTAGTGGGTTCTCTCAGAGAACTCATTCTCTCTCAATTTAAGTATCACTCTTATCAAATTATCTAAATCTTATTGACCTTGGCTAGGGATTTGCTTGAGTGAGAATACACGAGATATTTCTCTCATGATATCAAGAGTAGATGATCCTCTACTGGTACCTAATTACCATCATAAGGTTGGCTGATATTCCTATTGATTGTCTATAATGGATCTGAAAATTTTAAACCTACAAATCTGGTATTAAAGAATGAAGTACTCAAGTAAGACATCCTTGATGTTTAAGTCTAAGGACCAGATACATAATTAAGCCTACGAAATCTTTGTTTGATGATCAGGTAACGTTACATATCTAATATTTTATAAGCGAATCATTCAATAAATTCATTCTTTAATGAGTACCTATATTATATTCCTAGTGTCCCTGCATAACTAGCTTTGAGACCAATTATCTCCATCATATGAACGGGTATATAGTACATCGATCTATCCGGTTATCTCGATGTCCTTATTGAGTAATCTATAACTATGAATATTTATGATATATGTTTAAAGATAAATTATTTATATTATCATGATCTCATCAGATCAAATTCTCATTATATAAATCTAAAGACATCACAACATATTCATCATCCAATATAAAATAAGAAAATATCATTAATAATAATCAAAAAAATATTGTGTAGTATATCGACATCACTCACGTGATTATCTTGTAATACATTATGTATTTATTTATTATTAATATTATGATATTTTATTATTTTATATTATTCTTAGTTATTAATTGTAAAGAGTAGTCTTCACATGGTCAAATAAAATACACTTAATTTTATCCGAGTTTAATCTATTACAGCTAAAATATTAATTTAATGATGATGTATGAAACCCATTTATAAAAGATTAAGATATTTTAGAATCTAACGAAAAATTGAAGATACCTACTAATTTAACTAATAAAAACTTTAATAAATCATTTTAGAATCCAACGAAAATTTGAAGATACTAACTAATTTAACTAATAAAAACTTTAATAAATCATTCTAACAGCCTGCACTCAAATCACATCTTCTTGGAAAAGAGAGAGAGAGAGAGAAAAAAAAGCTTGGACACGGCTAAACTTTACGCTTAAAAGATTCAGTGGTGAGTTGGTTAAGGACACACCACTTTGACCTGCGGTTTTCTTCCACTGATAGCAGTTTTGATATTGTGCGTAATACTTCTTTCGTACAATCTGCTCGTGCGTGCTGCACTATTCTCCGACCACAGACTCGACAAGCGTGCAAGGCAACCGTTAATATTCACGACTACGTCTTACGTGATGAGGTGGCTGAAGCTAACCCACCTTCCCAATGCTATGGGATTTGTGCGTACGACTTGATCGTAGATCCCGCTCGTGCCTCCAGCGCGACCGTCTACCACAAACGACTCGCGTGTTAGCTGCAATCGAACATGTAACGCAAAACACTGTATGGATCAAACCAGAAGACGCCACGTGTCCGACGCGGCGATTGTTATCGGCATCGCCGCCCTTTTCGGCCCATTCCATTGCTTCACGTATCTTCCAACCTCCCTCGTCGTCTCCGATTCGCCTCGCCCTCCTCCTCCTCCTCCGCCTCCAATCTCCTGGGATTTTTTATAAATCGTTGATATAATTCTTCGTTTAGTTCTGATCGTTGGAACTCGTCGACTTGGTTGATCTCGATTTTTCGCGATTTCGGAAGTAAGTTTCGTTTTGGTCCATTTTCCTCTTTCGATTTCTTGGGGTTTGTCTTAAAGTGAACTGTTGCAGACTATTGTAGTGGTTGCTGTAATTTTCACTGAAGTGTTAGGTTGTGTTTTCTTTTCCCATCAAATTAAGTCGTGCGTTGATGCCTCATATTTTGTTTAGATAAGAAGAAACATTTTTTTAAGCAATTTAATTGAAAGAAATGTGAGAACGGTGATCTGAGATTTTTTTTTTTAGGATAGGCAGCACGATGTTGTTACATGTTGAGATTTGAATTGGTTTTATTTTAATTTTGCTACTATGATATGCAGGAAACCTTCTTTCTTTTGTATTTATCTTTTTTTTGGATGCCTCGTTTGGAGGAAGCAATTAAAGTGTCAACTAGTTGGATGATTTGTGATTACCTTCTTACATCATGTTTTGTTTCTAATTGTGTCATAGGCCTGAGGGTGTTGCAGAGTCCTACTAGTATATATATTTTTTGGATTGCACTCGTTGGAAAATTCTGGAAGGAAGACGAGTTGTGGTTGCTGCTAACTCCATTTGACTAAAATTTATATGTGCCTCCGAGAATGGCAATTGGATCATCCTTACATTTGATCCATGAACTTGGTCTTGTTCAAAGCTTTGGCCCAATTAACCGACATAAGGTACAAGTAATTTTGTGGATTACTTATTGGCTCCATATAATTCTTGTGTTTGAAGAACAACCATGACTTTACAGAGCTCAAAATTAAAGGGTTGTCACCAATTGGAGACGTTTCTCCTTTCTTCTTGTGCTTCGGTATGTGACGCTTTCTCGTAGGAAATTCTATCATATTGTTTCGTACATATGGTCCTTGTTTTGTGAGAATAACAACATTACAAATGTTGTGCAATGCAAGGCCCTTTAATTAGTTGCCTTGTTCCTGTTGCTCAATTGAAGCTTACAAAGGCAGTTAAACTGCTTATCTTTGTCTACTTTTCTCTCCATTATTTTTTGGCTATTTGATCTAAAGTACTTGCATAAGCCATGATATAGTTTAGGCTGTATTGAAGAATGTTGGCATTTTGAATGGCTTGAATTAGATTATGCTAAATGAGTTGTTCAGCAATGTAAATGTTTGAAAAATTAAGGTGCTGTTTAAGGTGTTATTTAGTTGATTTGAAATTTTGAATAATTAAATCTGCTGACTTAAGGTGTGTAATTCTTTTGTGAAGATATTGTATTTCAGTGATCTACTCATGAAATGGTCTTCTGGAGTTCTATTAGGTCAAATTTCAACTTTTAGGGTTCAAAAATGGGATTGAAGCTGACAATCTAATTGAAACTATTGTGTTTTGTTCTCAAAAAGTATGGTAACTTTAATATATCCGGTCATGAAAAGAGTTTCCAGTTAAATGGTTAGAGTCCATGATGTTTAGAATTCTTGGAACTGGTTGGACTTATATTTAAACTAGTGAGATAACAATTGTAGGCAGTTTGTTTACTGTATCACCATAGTTATTGAGTTAGTATGGTGAGGATTACATGATTTTTCTCTTTATGATCTTGATCTCATATTCCTTTATTTACATGGTCCTTATGCTATCTGCATTGCAGAAAGAAATAAGAGGTAGAATCACAGGAGAAAAAGTAAGAATTTTACAAAAGATATAGGGGATCGGTACACAGGGATTTTAATGGCTTATATTGATGGACCGTGTACCTAGGTTGGGTCACTGATATGCATGAACTTTCTAGTAGATAAATTTACAACATCTAATTACCTAGTTAGAGAGGATTCCAGGTTTTTCATAGCTAAAATGATTTTTGATTTATTTTCTTTTTTCTTTAATCACATATCAATCCTTGTATGTCAATTCTTTTTATTATGGCCCAATCCAAACTGACCCATTAACTTACCGAACTACTGCATCAAGATGTTTAAATCCAAGATAAGCTCACTTATTTCTATGGCTTATTTCAAATCTCCTCTATTCAGTGTAGGACTAAACCAAGGTGTCATAATATGCCCCCACTCAGGGCTTAAGATCCTCATCAAGCCCCAAATATAGCCCAAAATCAAAACCTAGCATGGTGAATGTAAAGTTCAGATCAGTGGTTGCTCTTTAACCCTGTTTACGGATAATCCTCTTCTAGTTGGGCCTTTCACTATGCTCAATACACTCTGATATCGTTTGTCATGATTTTGGCTCCACGGGATAACTGACTCATTAGTTTGATGAACCATTATGCTCTTATAAACCAACTCACTTGGCCTCCCACATTTAATGTGTAACTAAACCTGGAGTGACAATTTCAGTTTTGAAAACCTAGTTTATTTTTCTCATCTTACAAGAGCTAGAGTTCAACCTCTATATTTAATGGAAGTCTTGGGCCCTAGTAAGATTGATAAGTGACCATTACTGATTTGTTAGAATCTCGAAATGACTTATTTAAGCTATTTCGCTGTAATATGGCATTGTTACCTTTATATAAACATCCACTTTTAATGTACTTTCTTATGCCAGTAGTTTAACTAGAAAACCCATGTTCTTGAATTTGTTCCTATATGCTTCTTCTGTTAATGTTTTGTTTATTTCCTCTATTATGTGGAAACTGCATGTGTTTTCTTCTTCTTTTGAGGAGTTTTGCTTGTGAATTCAGGAATCAATCATTTCAAGGAATACAAACTTCTAATTGATTCTGCTGTGAAGCAAGCAGTCATGTAATTTCGAAGTGGTTATAATATATTTTTTCTTGCATATTCAACATTTTGCATGCAGAGACAAGTTGTGTGGGGTCTTCAGATTTCAGACAGTATATGCAGGCCAATATTTAGCATTCCATACCGGTACAGTGTTGTCAAATGTCAGTCTTCTACTCTTCCAAGCTTTGGGCATGTGATCCCTCTACTGAGAAATACTACTTGGAGTTTGACTAGGTATTTGCTTTAATCTACTGTTAAATAAACGGGATGTTGATTTAGTTTGATGCTAAATAAAGTAGTAGTTAGTGATTCTTTTATTTCAGATGTTGAATTTCCTAAGCTGTAGGTACAAACTGACATGACACACATAGAAGTCCCATGTGAATTAATATGCAAATTTATCACCTTGTACATATTACATAATACAACTAAAAATTCCCTTCTATCCAGAACAATGGAAGAAAATTAAATGAAAAGTGTCATGAAAAGTGATGTCCACTGTGAAGACCTCTCTTTCTCTCTCATGCACTTTTATTTCAAAAATTGGTCATCCTTCTCATAGTGTTGATGGACGGTTGGGATCATCCCATGCATTTGTACTTTGGCTACTAGCTGACAGGGTGTTACAAATCCCATACAATTGTAAAGATAATGGTTTCAAGCAAGGTCTGCCGTTTCGAGTGATATCGGGTGGTAAATATTGGTCTGCCAATAGATCGGTACGCGGACTACCTACTACCGGGCGGTACCGTTGATTGGGGTTGTTCTCCCCCATCTCGCCCCCCCGCGTTACCGCCCAAAATCGGTCGATAATAGTTGATTTCGACATCTAAGGCCACGAGGCAGCGACTTCTTGTTCGCATGGTGAGAAGAAGCCTCGGCAACGTTGCCGAGGCTTCGCGGGGAAGAAAGGTTTCTTCTCCCCACGTGGAGATAAGAAACAAGGTGATGTTGCTCTTTTTAACTTTATTTTATAATTTTTTTATTATATATATATATATATATATATATATCGAGCGGTATGCTTTAGTGTATCACTCGGTACACTTGCATCATATTGTACTGAGCTGAGCTCGGTACACCGATATAGTACGAGATGGTGAACCTTGGTTGAAGTATCACAGCTTGTTCTTTACTTAGCCCCCATAGTACTTTATGGTATTCATTGCGCTTACTTTGCCACAATTATTAATTGGTTTTATGGACCTCTTCAATCTTATCAAGGAGAACTCAATTTTCTCTTCTTTGTTGAATAAGTTTGAAGGGCTGGAATCCAATATTTAGAACACTCACCATTCATTGAACGGACAACTCAAATGAACATTCATCTCAATGTCTCGATTTTAGTCTCTATATAGTTGTTTTTTAAATAAGATATGCTTACATTGCTGGAAGTTTGTTCCAGTGGCATTCCATGTGATCCTCGCTGCTTACATTTAGTGTTTCAACCATTCTTATAAAGCGAAGGCACAGAGATTGAATATGTTTGTGCAACAAATAAGTTCAATCTATTTGTTTTGCTTTTTCATTTTTCTTCATTGTTTTTAGGGAGTGGATCTGTAGAATATGTGTGCTTTAAATTGTTTGTAGTGCACATAATGGATACATATTCAGTATCAATACTCATCAAATGCTTCTTTGAGTTTTATTTGAAAAGTTGTGATTCTTGACGGAACCGGTTGGTACAGACTAGTATTTATTGGTCCAACCAAGCATTAGTGTCAGAACTCCAGTTTGATATTAGTATCATATAATTCATTTTTTACTTTTCAAATTACTTTAGTTTACTTAAGGTTTGCAATTTCTATACCGCCCAGTACGGGCGTTACATACCGGTCCACCAAGTTGCCGATATGCAGACCGCCCGCTACTGGGCGGTACCGCCAAAAATCGATCGTCGGCGGTTGATTTCGGTTGTCAGTGGCCGATTGAGGGAGAAAAAGGGAAGAAGAAGAAGAAGAAGAAGAGGAAAAGAAGAAAAAAGAAGAGGAGAAGAAGAAAACCTAGCGCCGTCCTCGCCTGCGCGCCGTCACCAGGCGAGCGCCCTTGCCCGCTTTTTCTCTCGCGCGAGGAGACGACGGGGAGAAAAGATCGAGGCAACGTCGCCCCTTTTCTTTTCTTTTTAAAATATATTTAATATATTAATATTATATTATAAAAATGTTATATTATATTTTAATATATCGGGCGGTATGCACTATGCGTACCACCTAGTATTGGTATCGTGTACCGACAATATGTTGGTACACCGGTGCGGACCGGTAAGTCAAATGTTAGTTTTACTGGTACTGTTACCTAGTGTTTTCAAAAGGTGTTCGAGCAAGGTGAGGCAAGACCCAAGCATCTCGTTACTGGTCTGCGCCAGGCAATTGAAAGTGGCACCACTCTGGCATGCACCTGAGTTCAAATAAGGTTCGATTTGGGCAACTAACGTTGGCTCAATCGAACCAACTAATACCACTTACTTCCCTTCCACACACACCCAACAACAAAACCACCCCCAACAAACCCCCACACAACCACCCACAACACCGCCCCTCCCCTCCACCACCACCTGCAGCTTCGTCCGCCATTGTTTGCAGCTTCATTCTGTCCCTGGTTCCCTTATGATCTTCTATTTCGTATTTCTATTTCTTGCACTATGTTAAATATCCTGTATCAGCTTGAGGTGGGTGCATCATTAGGAGTTAGAACATAACAGTTAGCAATATACTGTTAGAAGGTAGGAACATTACAACTTTGATATCTTCTCTTTTTCTTGCAAAACAGCATCTTGTTCGGATTTTTATTACCCTGTTAGATGGAAATCAACTTGATTTAAGCACCCTATTAGGACAAACAATACCCTATAGTTGTAGGCTTGCAACATGCTACATGATCTGTTGTTGTTTACATATTCTTAATGTATTTTGCCTTCAATGTTTGATCGTTCTTAATATTTCAAGAATAATGACGATTGTAGAAAGTAGTTTAGAAGATTCATTGGTAAAAAGTTTGATGTACAGTTTTTATTTTTATGATCATATTTATCAATCATAATATATATATTTAAATTTTAATATTCGGGAGCACCTCGCTTTGGTCGGGTGAGTGCCTAGCACATCGGACATTTTGAGACCTTGGTGCCTAATGCTTTTAAAAACACTGTCGTTACCATACCAATTGGGTAAGTTACTGAGACCGATATAGGACTGAGATTCAAGTCCTTGGTCCGAAGTATCTTATTCTTATCTTTAGACAATATACAATTCTTTTAGATACTTCATGGATACTGATATTTTCATACTTAGTTCTCGTGAAGGTTTTTTTCTTGAATAATGATCTGATCATGGAGAAGTTGGATGGTCAAATTTAGTTGCATTTGACTTGTATTGGTATTGAGCATGAAATGACTGAAAGCAAGATCAAATGATGATTTGATCTCAATGGATTGTGTTATGCTTTCTTGTGACATTCTGTATTTTAGGAGCACTACTTGTTCAATATGACCATGATGAACGGAAGAAGGATGCTCCTTTAGATTATTTATTGTTTATCATGATTTATTACTAACCATTGAAGTAAATTATGGTTTTTCATATAAATATTTTATATTTAAAACAAATTTTACTGCTATATCCATAACACATTGCCTTATTTTTTAAGATATGATGTATTGGCAAATCATGCACCAGTATGTTCTGAGGGTTGAACTGCACATCATGTTGTTGTAAAGTTACTTCAGTAATCATTTTCTAACAAAGACGTGTGCTATGGTCGCACCTACCGATTGGTAAGAAACTGATGTTTCCATTGAGTATGGTCTTTTATGTAGGTTCATGAATGGATTGGGCTGGTTCTACATTCTAGGATAGATTATGCTAGTTCTAAACACATCCCAATTTGCCTACAGGAAAACTGAACTATCAATTCAGATTTGTTTTAGCTCTTTTGCCAAAATTTGTTGAGAAGCTTGTTTGGCCTTGGCCAATGGCTTGCTGTATCAGCTTTTAGTTTCACTTTTATCGGAGTTTTTTGTTGCTCAATGTTATTAGTAAGGAATATGGAAGGGCATACATATTTAATTTGATTGGCCAAGTTGATCTCACAGGTCATGCAATGTGCTACTTGGAAGTCCTCATTCTTTCCAGTTAATCCCTGCTATTGGGATCATTGCTTTTGCTGTTTGGGGTCTTGGGCCATTGATGTATTACCTAAGAAGCCTGTTTCGTGTAAGGATTTTTACATGCTCATTATAAATACATGTTTTTATGATTTTATCTGCTACTACTGGAGTATAAATTATCATATTTTTTTGTCAATAACAGAATGACAGTAACTGGAAAAAGAGTAAAACATACTTTATTTCAATTTCATATGTCCAACCGCTTCTGCTTTGGACAGGAACCATACTTATCTGCAGGTATGCTGAGTTGCATGTCAACTATTCTCTGTGGCATCTTGGAAGTCTAGTATTCTATTTATGTATTATCTTTCTTCAATGAAAGCTACTTTCTTACAGGGTTCTGGATCCTATAGTTCTAACCTCAGAAGCAAGCCAAGCTGTCAAACTGCGTTTCTTAAACTTCATTAGATCTTTATCGACTGTACTGGCCATCGCATATTGTCTGTCAAGGTGAGCATCATGGTCATATTCTGAATTATAAACATGAAGTCATGTCCTTGGTATTGCACTTTCTGACAGAACATATAGTGCCAGCTTGTCACCCAAGACAAAACATGAAAAAGTTAATTTAGATTGCTCCATAAAGAATTTTAGTTGTTCCTATGTGCTTCATATTTGTTGTTCAATTATATATTTGTAGTTGTCCGTAGCTTCAGTATGCATTTTCAGAAAATAAATGGTATATATTGTATAAGTACATTGTTGTTAGATGATCACAAGAAACGTAAATTTGAATATAATTTTTGTTCCCTTGATCAACCAAACTGTTTTTGATGGCTATTGACTTTATGTGATTTTGTTTGAGTTTTATCAATCCATATATTCTGTTCATGATGCTTTGTCTGCTTGGTCTTTATAAGTTTTACATTAGTTTATTTGTTCTTTGCAGCATGATTCAGCGGTCTCAGAAATTCTTCATGGAGACTGGTGGGGCTGATGATACAAGAAAAGTATGTTTGAGATATTATTTTCTCAGGACATTATTGATCATAGATATGTATGTGCATGCTGCTAAAGTGCTACATCCTGTATTAGCCTTATGAAAGGAAATTGTACCTATTTCTCACTCAGGGTCTGTTTGGTTGCAAGAGAAAAGGCGGGAAATGAATTTTTTTTTTTCGTAAACCTTTTTGCATGGTAGAAATTAGTTGTTTGAATTGCAGGAAAGAAAAAAAAACAGCTTTATTTATTTTCTCATGTTTGAATGTGCGAGAAATTAAAGATTGTCTTTTTTGAAAAATTGGAAAGTCAATAGTCAGGAGTTCTGTAGGATTTTTCCTTTTGTTCTTGAAGAAAAATATCCAGGAAACATAAATGTTAAATACTCCTGCAACCTGAAGAACAGAAACATCAGGAAACATATTTTTTCCCAGAAAACAACAATTTGTGGAAGTTTTCATGGACCCATAGACACCCTTGACATTTTCAACAAACATATATACATGAATTGACACTAGAAAAGGTTATAATATTTTTCTTTTCTCTGCACATGATGCTATTGTTTGTTATGATAATCATGTGTGTTTAGGAGCTTGTATTTATGATATTAGCTAATATGATTCTTTATTACATATTGGCTTTATTTTTTTGTTCAGATGGGTTTTCAGTTTGCTGGTAAAGCTATCTATACAGCAGTTTGGGTTGCTGCAGTTTCTTTGTTTATGGAGTTGCTAGGTTTTTCCACTCAGAAATGGATCACTGCTGGTGGTCTTGGAACAGTGCTGCTGACTCTTGCTGGTCGTGAGGTATTGTTGGAATTTATTCTTGTCAGCAATGCAATTGTTAATCTACAACTTTCTCTTGAAAACTGTGAAGTACATAATTGTTTTACTGATGAGGTTAAAATTTGTTTTCTTTTGCAGATATTCACAAACTTTCTTTCAAGTGTTATGATACATGCGACACGTCCATTTGTCATCAATGAGTGGATTCAGACTAAGATTGAAGGCAATGAGGTTTCTGGTACTGTAGAGGTTGGTTCTGACTTCTAAGTGATCAGTTAACACTTAACAGTAAAGATGCTGTTTTAGAGATTTAAACATCTGTTTCGAAGAAGCCATGGAATATTTTCTTTCCCCTATATTTTTATATGTTCCATATGTACTTGCTGTTAAGCTTGTGTTTTACTTGATTGTATACTGTTTTGCAAACAATGTTGCAGCATGTCGGCTGGTGGTCTCCAACTATCATAAGAGGTGATGATCGTGAAGCAGTTCATATTCCTAATCACAAATTCACGGTGACTGTTGTGAGAAATCTGAGCCAGAAGACTCATTGGCGTATTAAGACCCATCTTGCCATCAATCACTTGGATGTTAATAAAATTAGTGTGAGTAGCAATATGGGCCATCTTTGCAATTGAATAATGATTTGTTGTTCATCTAATCATCTATCCTAATTTTTTCTTATAGCATTAACACACACACAGTCTCTTTCCTCTTATCTGAGTATGAAATCTTTCTTATTTTCTTATGAGCAGAATATTGTAGCAGATATGCGAAAAGTTTTAGCAAAAAATTCTCAAATAGAACAGCAGAGGTTGCATAGAAGAGTGTTTCTAGACAACATTGACCCGGAAAATCAAGCTCTTCTGGTAATATTCTCCATTAATCCTGAATTGTTGTTTCCTTGAAGCATGCATTAAGTCATCCTAAGGTGTTGTTTGGTAGGACTTGATTTATCAAGATTTCTCCAAAAGTTTTAAACAAGGTTTGCAATAACGTCTGGTGCGGTTTGGTGTGGACAGTGTTTATCGGTTCAAAAGTCTACTGGGCATGTGGTCTAGAGTAAACCAGACATTCACACCATTATGGCTCAAACCCAAACTGGTCCAGGCCAAGACCAGTATGGATCTGATACTCAAAAGACAAAAACCTTGGTTTTACGGATCCAAATTAGAAGTGAATAATTTGTGTCTGGTTAACGGATTTTAATCATAGGATACATTGTGGGAATTAAAATCCTGGGGTTTAAAAATTTCTTGAGTACTGATGGAACTTGAATCATAAAATCTGAGAGGTGAGTATTTTAGTGTGTATGGTGCAAACTCTTTGCCTCATACAAAAAAATTCTGGGGTAGGTGGGGGGCTCGTGGTGTGATTTTCTGCAATCGATGGAACAGATGGTATATATATATATATATATATATATATATATATATATACTTATATATGTATATATATATATACATATATATATATATGTATATATATATGTTTATATATATATATATATATATATATATATATGTATGTATATTTGTATATATATATATATGTATGTATATGTATATATGTATGTTTGTATGTGTGAAGATGTTATGCAACTTGAATACAGGTAGAAAAAGGTTTATTTTAGCTTAAACTGCTTTGTTCATATATCCACATTTTAAATCAACATTTTCGTGACGAAGATTTCTTTGTGATGCATTCATTTTGTTTCAGTTCCACTAGCAACTAGTATTGACTGTGACATGTTAGCTTTGTGAGGAAAAGGAGAGGAATACTTAAGTTCTGTTGATCAAAATGATATGAGAACTTTCTAAATTTTTTGCAGCAACACTGGACATAAATCAAAATTCATATTGTATGAAGATGCATAATTCTAATCACTAAAAGATTTAAATTTTGAACTTATAAATATAAAGTTTGTCTGTCATATATGCATTGTTTACTCCAACTGCATATTTTGCTGCATTAAACAATTTGGTCTTCTTTTGTTTTGCAGACCAATAGAATTTACATCCGTAACTATTTTCTCTCTTATCATATTCTTAACTTATCATGCTTGTTTATTAAAGTTCATGAAGAAATGGGGAAGTAATTTCCTTTGGCATTAACTTTGAGTAGTGTGAAACTTAATCTCTTGTCTTTTAGTCCTGGATCTTGACAAGAATGCTATGAGCAAAGTAGTTTAAGAAGTTTTTAGAACTTGTTCGTCTATTGGTTCTCCCATAGTTTACTTGTTGTCTTGCACTTTTGTTTGTTTTTGTAACTTTATGTTTTTTCTATAACAGATACTTGTTTCATGCTTTGTTAAGACCTCACATTTTGAAGAGTATCTCTGTGTAAAGGTAAGGTGATATTATCCCTGTTAATTATGCAATTAAATGTTTGTAGTATCTTATTGGATCTCTCTATAAATGAAATAATTTTATAATTCTTTATCTTATCATTTGTAAAAGAGTACACGAGCATTATCTAAAGCTATATAGACACATTTTGTGGAAGTAGGTTCAAAGAACAGATCCCCATCATGTATGAAGAAGCTGTTTCTGTCTAGTTGGCAGGCATTTGAAGAGAATATGACAATTAGGAAGGAGGACAGGGACAATTGCTGAAGCATGGTGATGGAAGTTCTCTTCAGCTCCGTTATATTCAGACTTGCAAATGTCCTGATCTTACCTGATATGCACATTGGCCTAGTAAGTTTAATAGGTCTCAAATCACATGCTACAAAAGGCTTAAATCCATTCAACCTAAATTAAGGTAACACCACATTAATTTTGATGTAGAACTGGATAACAAAGTTCACCGCACCATGGCATACCGCTTGGTATGGGCAGTATATACCGATTCAACGGGGGACTAGTATGGGCGGTACATGTGTATATCCTGATGTACCATGTGTTGGTACGTTCGGTATATCTCGGTACAGCTCGGTATATACCGTATCGATAACTGGATGGTATACCGTCACGGATCAATAAGACGAACCATGCTGGATAATGCATCATTGTAAATGATTGAAAAGGTTCTTGACAAGGAAACCATATTAAAATTGGAGATCTTGCTTAGGTCAGTCTTTTGCTATACTAATGACACTATATTTATAGGAAAAATGCTGCCTCATAGATTTGGAGATTCTCTATGGAGCATCAGATCACAAGATCACAGATTAATCACTCATCTTGCTGGGGAAGTTCCAGAGGAGTTAATACTATAGAAGACAGTTCATTGGTCCCATATCTAGATATCTTGGGAATAAGTCCTTTCCTATTTGAAAGTTGATAATGTGAAGGCAACAAGAAATTGCCAATGCTTTGCAGATGGTGAGTTAGAGCATGCAACACATCTGTTCTAGAAATTGCCACTAGTAAGTGGAAAATGTGAAGTATGGATTATGGACAAGATGTATTGAATGTTGTTGCATGGACAATGTGTTGGTGTCTAAATAAAGGATTGATTGCATCTTAGGGACAAGGTTAGGAGCTAAGTGGATCTTTAATTGCCAAAAAGATGGAAAAGATCAATAACTTCTGGTTCCTGACTTCCTAGTGGGTCAGTTTGACCCGAACTAAATTCCATTTAGAACTCATTGGGTGTATTGTTCGGGTCTGATTGTGATGCAGTACCTGATCTGTTTTGAATTCATAACAAGTTTTCTTGATCTATTTGGTGATGATAGACTAATTGCATAACTGAAGGTCGACAAATTTTTTGTATTTTTGTTGTTTCTATAAAATGTAAAGCCAAAAAAAACTAGGAATTTATTACTAGATTGCAAGAAATAAAAGATATTCCTTTCCCAATTGTGGTTCTTTTAGTTTACTTCATTATTTAATAAAAAGCAAGGATAGTCGTTTTGCTCTGTATCGCCCGGTACGAGCGGTATGTACCATTCCGATAGCTGATCGGTATATGGACCACCCGCTACCAGGCGATACCGTCAAAATCGATCATCGGCGGTCGATTTTCAATCGATTGAGGGAGAAAAAGGGAAGAAGAAGAAGAAGAAGAAGAGGAGAAGAAGAAAGAAGAAGATGATACATACCTCCTTTCCCCGCGTCGTTCTCGACCATGCGCCGTCGCCGCCCATGCACCATCCTCGCTCGTAGGCGATTCTTCTCCCGCGAGAGGAGAAAGATTGAGGCGACGTCGTCAGTTTTTTTTCAAAATATATTAATATATTAATATTATATTATATTATAATATATTTTAATATACCTAGTGGTATGTACTGTATGTACCAGCCGGTACCATGTGCCGTACCATACCAAAATAATCTCGATATGCTGGTACGGATCGGTATAGCAAACCTTGATAAAAAGTATTAGCTTTTGTTGTGTACTGTTTTAATTTAATATCTGTGTCCAAGTTTGAATTTGCTAGGCATAATTAGTATAACCAAAAGAGGATGTGCTTTGATAAAATGGTAAGGTTGCTCCGTTATGGTCGCAACAAGGGTTCGAATCACAGAAACAACCTCTATATTTCCCTAGACCTCACATTGGTGGGAGTCTCGTGCATTGAATATGTCTTTTCTTTCTTTTGATCTAGTATAATGATGTTTAAATTTAAAGAATCACATATATTGCTATGATTTCATTATATGTAGAGGTGCAAGGTGGTTTGGGCTTCTGGTTAAGTCCAAGTTTGCCCAGGTTGGCAGTAGAGTGGACCAATGGTGTCCAAGTTTGGAATAGCTCAGGAATGAGCCTATAGCCCAAACTGTGTGTAAGCATGGGCAGAGGATGACCTGGATCTAGCTCCACTCCAAAAACAAAAAGAAAAAGAACAGAACAAATTCTCACCACCTGACCACCACATCTTGTTGAGTCATACCCCATCCTCATGTTGCCCTTCATTCCCCCTGAGCTCCCTCACTAACCAATAGACTACTTTATCTCCTATTGACCTCTCTCTGCTCTCGCGTTTGAGGCAAATGCCATTCAAAACAGATGGCGGATGAAGAAAAGGAAGGACTGTGCCTTTTTTCTTTTTTGTTAGTATAACAGTAAAAATAAAGCAAACAATAAATTAAGAAATGCAGCACAAGATGCAAACTGGCTTTAGCAAAATGGTTCCATGGACCATGACCTTGGTGGACTGACACTACAACCACTCAAAGTCTGCTTTAGTGATGTGCCACACCAGTGTTGGACTTGGCTAGGCTGACATGATATGATGGCATGTTGTTAATACATGACCTTGTCCGATCACAACCGCGATGGACTAGATCATTGCCAGCTTTGCATGCAGGATCTGGAAGCAAAATGTTAATTATAGGATGGAAGCATCCTAATCTTGCTAGTGGAATGAGTAACTTATCCAAATGAACTTCCTAGAAACCTATACTAAGAGTGGTGTTAATTGAGAATTTAGTTCATGTAAGATGGATGCTTGATTAGTTATATTGTGATCAAATGCTTCATTTTTTAAAACAGTTGACAGATGCTTCATTCTCAAATTACCTTTTGTGATTTAATTGTGTACAGGTGCATTCAGTTGCTGCAAGTAGGTATTGACTGATCCATAATGCTTCATTCGAACAGTTTAGAAGTGATATTATCTTAGTAAGATTATATACAATCTAAAACCAGACCTGCCTCTAGCTCAAAATAAAAAAACAGGGATTACAAATTGAGCTGGGTTGGTTGGACTATGATACCATAGGATGACTGTGTTAGGTAAAATGCAATAAAGGAAAAAGCCTAGCTGATGGATGGATGGTTGCATGTGCAACTAGAATGTTGCAGCAACCAAGTGGACCTGCTCTTCATGCTTTATCATTTGTCTGAAAATGAGAGAATGGGTTAAATAGTCATTGATATGGAACAATATAGATGGTAAGCTTCATAAAATTAACATCACTGAGTGTGTGGGACAAGAGGGAGGAAAGGGGTGGGGTGGGGCTAGTGCAATGAGACTGGGGAGAATGGAGGCTAGTGCAATGAGCTTCATAAAATTAACGTCAGGTTTGGTAAGAAGGCTAGTGCAATGAGACTGGGGAGAATGGAGGCAGGGGTGCATTAGACCATGGTAAGGAAAATGTGCAAAGAAACTACAGGGAATTAGTTTGACAAAATTTTCAATTAAGAGAAACTAAATGACCTATATTTGAACATTAAATATTCCCACTTCAAGACTAAGCCAAACATAAATATAAGCTGTCTGATGCTTGGGTCAGTTTCTTGCTGTCCCAACTTGCGAGTAGTCAATTATTGCATGTATCTCCGAATAGGAGCTAAATTGAACATCCTTTTTTTCACACCTTTCATTTCATCCTGCATTTCATTGATCTGTCTGTCTTTAACTTCTGGTATTGCTAAATAATCATTCAGTTCTTGTGTTTTTAAGTGTTCATTTAGCTTCTGGAGGACATGGTGTTGTTTGTCTCATAGTGCCATTTTTATTGTTCAATGTTCAATATGACTTGATGCTAAGAAGATGATGGATGTTGAAAAAAAAAAAAAAACAGGAATCTGTTTTGTTAGATCTCCTCAGAGTCATCAGTCATCACGGAGCTAGACTTGCAACACCTATTCGTACAGTCCAGAAAATATATGGTGATCCGGACATAGAAAATGTTCCTTTCGCAGAAAGCATTTTCAGGCGTTCTGCTGCAGCTAGTCGTCCATTTCTTCTGCTCGATTCCCAGTCAAGAATCAATGGTGACGACAAAGCCAAACCACGTCAAACACCACACGGGAGTGAGGACCAAACCAACAAGTCTGCTACAACAGTCGATCCCAACGCAACTTCATCATCTGACGGCACAGTACCAAGCAACTTTGACAAGCACCAACACAAGAAGGCAAATTCTGGAGATGGTTCACCTAAAAGTGTTAAGGCTGAACCTGCAGTAGCACCATCTTCCAATCCTTCCTCTACGGTTCAGCTTGAAAACTCGGATGCAGTAGGGTCAACTCCAAAAGCTGGCAGCCAAAGGCCTGCCACTCCGGAGGCTGCTACAGAACAGGGTGATGCTAAGAATGAAGGGGAAAGGGTGCAAACTATGAAACCACAAGTTGCCAGGCCTGCCTTTGAAGATAATATTGTGCTTGGGGTGGCTCTTGAGGGATCGAAACGTACACTACCAATAGAAGAAGGGATGGGTCCATCATCCACACAATTAGAGGCAAATGAGCTGGCCGCTGGCCGAAATGGGAATGTGCCTTCTGCCTCTTCTAAGAAGATCAAGGGTTCTGATCCTATGGTGGATCAAAGGGATCAAGATAGCTGACCAGGGCTCAAATCTCTTGCAGGGGCAGGGTGTCATGATCAAAATGCACTGCAGCGGTGCATGGAAGCTGTTTACTTACTGGTTGATCAATGCAGCTGTATATGACTTGCCAGTCTTTGTGATCATTGCGTGTGGGAAATGGATGGTGAGGTGCTTTATGATTTCCTTTGCAAATGCGGGGGAATGCCTTCTAAATGTGCTTGCTACATGGTACGTTGCCATGGTCTATCTAGTATATGGTTCATATGGATCACCGATCTTGGATACCAATGTAACACATATATCAGAGGCATTAATGTTGGTGGCAGGCTGGCTACCTGTTATCTCCATTAAAAGTTGGGGATCAGTTTATGTGGCCTTCTTCACAAGTTCATCAAGGACATATGATGTAGGTACGTACCCTCCCTCTCTCGTGGTTGCTGCATTGTTTTAAGGAAAATAATTGACCATTACAAGTCGTCATGTTTAGAAAAAACTTTTAGTCACATTAGGAAGATGGGAGGCCGCCCTTTTTCCATCTTGATCAACCATTCCTAAAGTTGACTATTTCCTTATACGTCACAACGATGCCGCATCTCTAAGACGACTGCGGCACCGAGTTGTCAAAGGTCAATCAAGACCTCTCTGCCAAGGAAGTATTGAGTAATTCAAGTAGAGTGCATCTAATAATACTCCCTCCTACACAAATAGTTCAAATCCGTATGTTTTAATGCTTTTTTATGCATCTCTTGATGCTTATTATCTAATAATAATACTCCCTCCTACACAAATAGTTCAAATCGGTATGTTTTAATGCTTTTTTATGCATCTCTTGATGCTTATTATGTGGGCAATTCAAAAGTAGCAAATCATGACACTCTCATGCATCTGTATGTAGCATTGGACACTCCCTTATACATACATGTTGTAGTAGTTCATGCCATAATGTCTTTATACAACTTCTACATCCCGGAACTCCATACACGGGCAATTCTCATTGACACTCCTTTGATACCCAAGTTAGAATGCTTTGATTGATGCTCTCATATGTCTAAATACTAGTGGACAACTCGTAGATTCTAAATCTGAACATAACTATTCTCATGCCTTATCAAAAACAAACAACAACATTGAGGCACGCCATAGTAAGAATAAGCAATGAAAAGTTGATGAACAAACTTTCACATTCCTTCAAAAGCCATCGACTTTTTTTTGTACTCCCTCCGAGCTTATTTCAGATTTTCCTTTTCACCTCACACCTAAAAAGAAGATAGTCATCAATAGTCTCTGTCTTACATGCAAGCAAAGCTTATATGTATTATTGAAGTTTACTAATATGAAGAGTTCAAAACATATCCACGTAGGCTACTAAAATCTAGAGGTAACAACAACAATACACAAAATTTACTTTCTATATGTAATCAGCAAAAGCACAAATAACCATGTGTTTTACAACAAAGATGAGGAGAGAAGGTATCAATCAATATGGGGAAAAAAAATAAAAAATATGTCAAACAGTTCTTTCCCAGCAGGAATACAGTTTAGGGGATTCACCATTGTGGCCATTGAATCCGACCCTATCCATCCTTTTTTTTTTTTTGATCCCATCCCATCCCATCTCAGAAGCAAGCCTCCAGAAGGCAGCAACAACAAAGTGCGGCCAAGCTGCAAAAAAACAGGGAGGAAAACTGATGAACAACCAAATAATTTTTTTCTTCTTCTTCTTCTTCTTCTTCTTTCATTTGTTAGACAGATACATCTATCTAACACCTATATGATCTATTCCCCAAAAACTATTTGAAATAAATTAATATTTCCATGGGAATTTATTTGGTAAACCGGAGGCCACACGTAACTTCGCGTACACTATGCTACCAAAAGAGGTCTAGAAATTAAGGAAATATACCTAAGATTCTAATAAAAAAACCTAAAAAGTTTGAAGCATTGCTCCTAAAATTTTAAGAAAATATAGATTAGTCAATGTTGTTAATGTAATACTGAAACGTACGTTTGAGTAATATTAGCATAAACACGAAGAAATGCAGCTGTCACTATTTTTTTTTTCCTTCTCATTGTTTCTCTTACTATTTTATTCTTTGTGTCTGTCTCCTTCCAAAATTTTCCGATAATTAATTATTTAATTAATCTCCTAAATAATTAAATCACCACATGAGATGGCAATTTGGCTGAGGAAAATAATACGCGCCCCCCAGAAAGCTAAACAAATAGTGGGATCCGCTAACGTGCACCAGCGGTGGTGTGAGGTGGATCCGCCACCGCGCGCCGTGGATCGGGGTATCGACGCCCCCAGGTGGGCACATCTAACCGAAATCGGCCAGGTTGAGAGAGAAATAGGAGAGTGATCCCATTACCATCCATCCATGAAGGAAGAGCTGTTACTCTGCTGCTGGGGGGGCGGCTGAGGGTAGGGCGGAGGGTAGCCCTGCGGCGGATAACCGTAGCCCGGAGGCGGGTACCCATGCGGCGGGTATCCCTGCGGCGGGTATCCGGGAGGCGGATAGCCCGGCGGCGGGTATCCCTGCGGCGGATATCCCTGGGGAGCGTACCCCGGCGGCGGGTAGGCGTCCTTGGCGTGGTCCTCTGGAGGATAACCTAATCATCACCACCAATCGAGTCGGAAGAAACACAACCGCCATCATCATCGTGAGAAACAATGCAACCAAGACATCAATCTATCGCATCAGAATGGAGATGTTACCTTGAGGGGGAGGAACTCCGACCGGCGGCTGATGGTTGTTATAGCTCATCGTCCTCCTCCTCCTCCTCCTCGCTCGTCCTTTCCGAATCGGAGGCCGCGGGCGACGGAAGATCTCCTCTCTGTGTCGTTGGAAGAGGACGTTATTATCATTGCCAGAACCCACAGCTTTATATCATAATAATGCCAAAATTACATACATACCCCTCCATGAAAAAATTATTTTTTTTCTTCTTCTTTTAAATCCAAAATAAAGCGCTCCGTTTCATCAACGAAAGTCCACAAAATGGCCCCCTTAATTATCGGAGGCAGTCAGTCAGATTATAGCAATCGTTAGAATAAACTCGCTTTCAAAAATATAAATGAGTACCCAAAAAAAAAAAAAAAAAAGGCATATGGGCTCCCACCGAATTAATAACGTTTTGTAGAATTATCAACCATAATAATTTTGAATAAGCCATATAAGAAGAAGAAAGAAAAGCGACATAATTCACGGATTCTTGGGCCCAAACATATATTTATCTTCTTAATATGTCAGAATTATAAGATAAACCAAAAACTTAACCCATTCTAACATATCATGTAATTTGAATCTAATCCATATATTCTAATACAAAAGCATGGTAAAAACATCAATGATGTCTTGCTCCAACCAGAATCTAGTTCTTTCGTGGGACCATTGTATATGTACACGCTGAATGAAATCTCAGTTTTAAAGCATTAACATCAATAGTATAAATATTATCATTTCTTAAAGTTAATATATATTTACTCTTATATGACATACTTATGATATAGTATGATATTTAAATTTAATATTATTTTTTATCACCAAATTAGCTAATATTTATTAAGTTATATTTTAAACCATCTATCAAAATCATATCTTCAATCAAGAGTTTGATTTATTATTAATATTTCTAATATCAATGAATTTTTATATTATTATAATATATTCTTCATCTCAACTAGTAATTTTTAAAAAATTTATAGGCATTTAAAAACTTTAGGGAGCATCACACGCGTGCTAGACGAATAAAAATAGAACTAGTTTCCCAAAGAATTATATCGAATCTTCGTACGACGATAAGGAGTAAAAAACTCGAGAAGCGACAAAAATCACGAGAAGTAAGATAATCTCACATAAGGGAACTTATATATCCCCAGGAACATAGATCCAAGTCCGTGGATAATGGGGCTCTCACGAACTCCTCTCTAATGGTGATTTACACGGTAGATGAAGCGATGATACATCTCCTTTTGCAATATATGTTTTTCCTCCCTTTTATGCACCATAAATTAACAACTATTCAAGAAGGGACTAGCCCTTCTTGCTGTCCTCACACCCCAAAGAGGGCTGATGATAAGGAAGGAAAAAGAAGGAGGATAATAGAAGGTGGGCGACCAAATGAGTCTAGCCTATGATTCCTTGGCCCCTCTCCTATTATAAAGAGCCCTTTCAACTTAACCCTAATAGATCATACTTCATCCAATTAACCCAACATAATGGATATTATATCTTCATCCAATTATCTCAAGCTTAATAAAAAATGGATCTTTATCCAAATATCCACTTTAACCTCTTATTGAGTTTCACCCAATAAATCCAATTAAACAAGTGATTATTGGATATCACATTTCAAATCCTTTATTTGTCATGTCATCCACCAAATATGTATGACCTTTTAGGCCCGATACCGAGCTAACCGTGAGTTACGCCTATCATAACTCTTTCTAATTCGGTGAATTATTATCTTATAATAATACACTCAACTTATTGACTATGGATGTACTATGCCACTATGTTATATTCCCCAAGCGGTGTAAGAGATCAAATCCATTGGACCTATTTGCTCTTAATTATTGTGTATCTATAATCTCTCATTTATATAATACTTCAAAGACCATCTATCAGATATAGTACTGTTAGACCCACATAAAATCTATTCGAGTCTCACTCTAATCAGATTTTCTAGGAGAACCCCTCTCTTAATTCAAATAACCTTAGCTATGGATTTGTTTGAGGGAGAACACATGAAAATTTTCTCTCGTGATACCAAGAGTGAATAATTTTCTATTGACACTCAATTACTTTCGTAAAATTAGTTATTATTCCCAATAACCGGTTATACTAGATTTAGAACTTTCAAGCCCATAAGTCTGATATCAAATAATGGAGTACTCAAATAATATATTTTTGGTGTTTCAAGTCTAAATACTATATACACAACTAGGACCATAGAATCACCGTTTGACAATAAGATATTATTAACCATTTAGCACTTTGTAATTTGATCATTCAGTGAACTCATTCTCCAATAAGTACTTATACCATATCCCTAGTGTCTCCACACAAGCAACTATGAGACCATCTGCCTCCATCATATGGATGAATATATAGCATATCGGTCTATTCGGTTATCTCGATATCCTTCTCGAATAACTCATGATCAAGAATATTTATGATTTATGTTTAAAGACTAATTAGTCTCATTATCATAATCTCATCATGATTCAATTCTAATTGCACAGATCCAAAGATATTATAATATATTAATTATTCAATATAAAGTGAAAAATATCATAATAATTAATTATAAAAAAGAATACATCATGTATCATATAAATTAATATCACAACTAAACTCAAGTGGAAAGAAGAGACTCAAATAATACTAAAAAGCCATAATATCTCACAAGTTCAAAATTGGACACTCCATCAACCAAGTTAAAGTAAGATATTTAGACCCCGAAAGGCCTCAAGAATAGAGCCAATAAATTCAAATTCTAGAAATTTTAGGGTATAAGCAATATTATCACGGCACTAGATAGTACTACCATTGTAACTTTTGACTTCAAAATTCTAGACTTCGATAATACTACAGTCATAAAGTTTGAATCCTAAGCAGTACTGCTATCACCTTAGGTGGTACTACCGTCGCCATAGTGTCATAGGCAAAAATACAAATAGAGTGTTCGATGTAATGCTCATTTATGTCCGTGTCTTTCGATTTTTATTCATGCTTTATACAACAAGTAGCGGACTAGCAGTAGGCTTTGTAGTCCTAGTTTGGTTAGTTTTTATAGCTATTTTTAGCTTATAAATTAGAGTTATGTTATGTGGACACTTATAGAGACTTCAGTCTATAATGGATAATGATCCTTTATATATTACCGTTCAGAGTTTATGAAGTCCATAATTATAATTTGAATTAGTTATAAAAGTGTTTGCTGAAATTGTTACTTGTAGATCTCGTGCGAAACACTTCTCTAACCCGTTTCTCTTTTGTAAGTCCTAAGGGACCATGAGAGGTTTCGGGGAGATTGACCTTTGCGAATAAATACGCAAGGGTGCCGCATGACTTAAAAAGGCTGACAATCACAAATGTTGCTTATCAATTGACTCAAATGGTACTATAACCTAGGCCTGCTTTAGGCCACTAGTTTAGTCTTCTATTGGACCCAATTTGGCTTACCTTCAAGCCGAATGACTTTCTTGATAAATTATCATTAGTTTGGCCTAATACCAACTCAATTTTTTCTAAAATGGCCTTGATTAAGACTATAATAAATCAATATCATATCAGATACATTTATAAATCTTTCGACATATTGTGCGTTCTTCCAACATATTATTCGATCTTTCAACACTTTGTCCAAGCCTTCGACAAATTATTTTTTCATTTGACATATTGTCAATTCCACCAACATGTCGACTTTTCCAGGATATCTAATTTTCTAGTGTAATATCTTATCCTTCTAATATAATACCCAAATCTACAATACATAATATGGTTTTAGCACATTGACTAATCCCTTAGCTCGATGTTAAATTTTTAACATGATGTTTTCTTGATACAATTTCTAACTCTCTTTATCGATAGTTGACCCTTTAGTGATCTAAGTTTGTGATCGATATATTTACTACATCACATATTGCAGAAACATATTAGTCCAATAAACTTATACATTATTTTTAATCATTAAATTTTGAGGTTCAACAATATAAATAAATAAATATATAACATCATGATTTTGATAAAAAAAAATATATTAAAATACATAATGATTGCACAACTATTAATGATCCTCAATAATAAAGAGATATTTAATAAAACGGTATTCCCTTATCTCTTCCATGTCCCTCAACAATTTTATTTTCTCTCATTACTAATAATAAATATATAATTATCAATTTAGACTTAATTAGTATTGACTAATGATTTGGATTTCTTACGTTAATGAACAATTTATACTGTTGAATAATATAATTTAATTACTTTAGTAATAAAAACCTGACTGATTTCTGACGACATAGGGATTAATGGGATTTCCTAAAAAGATCTATACTCATCATATTAATAAGTCGGTCTTAACATAGACCAATCGGACTTATTTGCTTTAGAAATACGAATCTGATTGATTTTTCGGAATTATCTTATATATATATATATATATATATATATATATATTAAGGGACGTCGAGTTCGGTGGGACACGCTACTCCCGTAGTGCAGTCGAGGGCAAGCATTAGGAGGCTCAAATGGGCTAAGACTTCATCTAATTCTTTGAAGCAAGGAAACACATATGGAGAAGGCGGCCCAACAACAAACTGAGGAAGGGGACAAGGACAAGGGCGGAGGAAATCCCTAGGTCGGCGACGATGGCTTCTCGGCTGCAGCTGCCGGACGACGACTCGGTGGTCCTCCGCGTCACCCATGCCAACGTCAAGAGCTTCTCCGCCGACGTCCGCTTCTCCCTCGAGGTAGCGGCCCCGTTCTTCCGTCTCACCTTTTTTCCTCGGATCTCCCCCACGCATGATCGCTCTCCGTCGCTCTCGACCTTCTTAGATGACCGTGGAATCCGTAAAGGAGAAGCTGTGGAAGAAGTGCGGCACCGCCGTCGACTCGATGGTCCTCGAGCTCTACGACGATGCCGGATCCAAGGTCTGCGACCTCAGCGACGCGACAAGGCCGTTCGGTTTCTACTCTCCCCAGGACGGGTCAGCCGGTTTACTTTCGTTCTATTTTGCTCCGGATTCATGTTCTTCCCTGGTCCTTTTTTTGTTCGTCGTCTCAGGTTGTCTTTTGGTTTCGCTTCACCACATTGGGATGCTTTGGATCTGATTTCTAATTCGTTGCATGTTCTCGGCTACTGTTATTTCATTGGATGAATCGGGCCTATCAAGATGGAATGGATCCACATGCTGATTAGTTCCTTCCCGTACTTGATATCATGTTTCCAACTACTCTTCAAGTTCAATGGAATGGACGAGCACATAGATTGAATGAAACTGCAGGGCAGCTAATTCGCAGTTATTTCCTGTTATTAAGACATGTCTCACTTCCAAATACTATACCAGTTAGATGGAGGGAGTAAGCAGACAGTGATTAGATGGATCTGCATTGAAGAATGCAGAAATGATGACTAGAAACAAATGAAAAATCTCCTGTTAACAAAAGCAGAGAGGACAGGTTGAGGGGAAGAGCTGAAAATAGAATGTTGTTGAAACACCCACTGGATTTTGACTTTTTTTTTTTTATAATAAGTGGTTGAAAATATTGTTCATATGTCACATCTATTTGGGCTGCTTTGCTTCTTGATCCACAAACTAAAATGATCTATGAGATGAAATGATTTGGCATTTCCCAGCAAATGGTAGGTCAGTCAGTCTACTAGTATCCAATGGCAGAACTTGCAATACATCTTTGCAAGGGCCAAACAAAAACCATTACAACATGGATATATGTGCATTTTTCTCGCAGTATTGTTCATGTGGATACATAACCTGAGGAATTTATATATCTGTTTATCTGTCCAAAAATAAACAGGATAAAACACCAAATTGTAAATCTACTATCAAGTGCCTTAACGTGATATGCTTAGGGTTTTATATAAGTAATTTCAAAAACATAAATTTGACTATGGAGAATAAGTAATTTCAATAATCTTTTTTGCCACTTGAATTTATTCAAGTCGTCGACAATGGTTCGTCTCATTGTAGTAGAACATGAGAAAAAAAAAAAAGACTTCAATCTAGAAAGACAGAATATGGTAGGTGAAACTTTTCTGGTTGCTATTACTTTTAACTTAAGAATATGAGTATCATAAGTTCTATGAAACGAGCTTAAAAAATAATCAGGAAATTAATACAAAAGGAAAAAAAACCAAAATTTCAAATGAGATTTTTATTCTGTATATACATTTTACCTTTTGAGCATTATGACAATTTGAAAATTTTAGTTGACTTACAAAACTCGACTAGGTTACTATAGCATTTTTCATACACAGGTCAACCACCATGAAGATCCACCTTGACCACTACACTACACTTGATTCTTTAAGCAACTCATTACTAAACATATACGGTCTGAATTATGCTTTAAATTTCATCATAGGAAGTGGAAATACAGCGTTGCATGCATGATTGAGCTTTGTCCTAATGATATTTCTTATGCTTGTTAATCCCCTATTTAAATCATGCAGGAAGATTGTTGGATGGGGCTTTGGAGAAAATGACTTGGTGGTTGTTTGTGTGATGCAACACTTTCAGCATTCTGAGTGTCTTCTTGAAATATGATGCTTACATGAATCGGAGGGCAAAAGTTATCACTTCTCCAATGTTTTCATTCATGATAACCAATTGCCTAATATGTGCAGCTGACTAGAAGAAGCTTTAGGTGTTTGCCAATATTAGTGATTATTGGTTACCTGACATGATGTGAACCACTGAAAGAGTTCAGTAGAAAAGATTTTGAAACTTCATTCTTTAAATTATGAGTTACCACTACTTCCTTTTTTGATATTTTTTATGTTATAATCTGGTATTATTATGTAATGCTTCATAGTTTTGTCCATTCCTTTCTTCTACTGAAGCATGTTGCCTGCTAATTGACTTTTGACAGGCTTATTTATTAAAGAATTTGTGATATCTGAGATAACCAATTATTCGTTCATTTTCATTTTATCTAGCAGTTGTAGATCGTTTTTAATGGAAGAATCTACTTGTCCTACAACTATTGGTTAACTGGATTATGCTTGATAATTTTAAGGTACTGCTTGCACATTATTGATCTTGATCCGTCTTCAGTAACTTCTGGTGGTTGGTTGGAAGACACTTCATTGGTCGAGAAATATACAATATCTGAAGAAGCTTATAATAAACTTGATAGTAAGTTCCTGCACAAATTAATTTTCATATGGAAGACTGCTCATAGCTCTTTAACCTGTATATGCTGTTTCTCATGCTTGTGTTGTTCCTATATTGGTATTGTCTGACATGAATGTGATGGATTTACATTGTATCAGCCAGTTTCTGGAGTCTTTAATGTTTTAGTAAATGCTTATGCCATCTATTGCTTCTTGAAAATTGTACGTTGATCTTGTAACTTTTAATTTCTCAGCAATGTCATTGCCATCATAACCTATGTATATTATTTCTTTGTCTATTTAAGATAATTTCAGGAAGTTTAAGGAAAAGATGGTATCTCAAAATCCGATGGCAAAAGAAAATAAGGTAAATTTTGTGGGCTTTCTTATTTTCCTTTTGTACCTGATTATTCTGTTAAGAGTTTCTTAACTCATGTTGCTCTTTAGTCTAACCTGAAAGGCTATACATTCAAATATCACCCAGTCATATTTTTCCCTTTCTATACTTTATGTTCTTGTTTGATCTTCTGCAGCTTTACATGCATAAAAGTCTTATTGTTTTGTGCCTCATTGTTTATTGTCTTGTCTCGAGTGGATATTTGTTTAACCTAAAAGCTTCATATTCAACTATTTGAACTTAAAAATCATATACATCGCCACTCATCATATTTTGTTATTTTATGTTGTTTAATCATGTTCTGCTTTACAAACATAAAAACGTTGTTTTGTGGTCTCTTATTTTTTTGTTAGCTTGGCTTGAATATATATTTTGTTTATTGTGGAACATATACCTTCTGTTAACATGCAGTTTGTTTTTATCTCAGCTACCGGAGAATCACATGGAAGATCTTTGTGCAAATATCAAGGTCAGTAGATATTACATTTCTTCAGCAACTGTATAACATATTAGTGCATACATTATGAATGCTGCCAATGGATTGTTGCAAGTCTTATGAAGTGAATGCAAGAAAACTATAGTTGCTTGTATCTCAATTTTAGATGTCACATAAGTTGGTCTATACTTTTTTTTTATATGTAACTATAGTGTGATCAAAATTGTACAGCTTCAAAAATTTCACAAGTGTTATTATTCTCCACTACTTTTCTGTTTGTTTCCAAGAAAGAAAAGACACTATATTAATTCAAAAGTGTTTTACAAATCAATGCAACTTAGAGCACAAAATAGACATAAAAAAGAGGCGAGTTGGTCCTCCAACCTGATCCACACCAAAATTTTTAGCATGTATAGTTAGGTAATGAGCGCTCATATTTCCCTCTCCATATGCATGGGAAATCTTTACATCCAAAAAACAAGATAAAGTGTTGATAATATCAAGGTTTGCAATTTCATCCGTACCGGTGTATTGAGCCCTGCTCGATATGGTATATACCTAGGTGTACTGACGATATATCCAAAATAAGCTGAAAAACCTCTAAAAATATAAATTTAGTAAAATCTTAGAAAAATAATGTAAATTAGGAAAGAATAGTACCATATATCTTTTTCGGATTTTGAGGAGCAACTTTATGGTACGTCTCAGATCGTTCTTCCATTAATACTGAATTATCTACAAAAAAATTAAATTATTAGATTATTTTTATGTAATTTAAACTTTAAGATTCAAATGAAATAAGTAATCAATCGATGGATATGCCTGGTTCTACCACAAAAAAGAATGATGGGACTCCACGGGCGATGGATCAGGGTCCTTGATCCTATGTATCTATATATCAATATGATATGTTTGTCGGCTTAATCCTGAAATTGATCATACGACATAGTGTACTGATACATCGTATGCCATTGGTGCATCAATGTGGTGATGGTCGTAGGGTGATCATCGTGAACCATATGTGTCCGAGGCGGCTCTTGAGGCAATAGTGAATGTGGCATGTATTGGTGCGAAGCATCGTGAATGTCAGAGCTTCTACTTTCGCTACTAATCTGCTGCTCCATATCATAAGATCGATCATCGTACTATTGCTCAGAGAAGTATGACCAACTATCATCGTATTGCCATTGGCCATAAGATTCTCCATAATACGGTGGCTGTGAATACGATGTTGTGTCTACGTCATGTAGGCTCTATTGTATTTGCTTAAAATCATCCACTGGCTTCCCCTTCCTAGCATAAACTTGGCTAGTACCTCATCGAGCTCTATAATCTAAATCTTGGGCGACATATGTAAAATATTATTCCTTTATCCATGCACTACCTCAAATTATGTAGACGTGAATATCGTCTCCCCGACATCGCCGCTGTCATCAGTTGAGGCACTGCTATCCACGTCGTTACTATGTCTCTGGACTGAGTGGGTTGTTAAATGCAATTGCAAAGGTGTCTCGCCGCCCTACTCGATTCTTTCCAATGGTGTAGTTGATGCTGCTACCTTCCCCTTTGCCTTTGCCTTTGCCTTTGCTATTGCCTTTATACGCTGGTGGACGATTGTGACGGTTGGGTGTCTCTAGTTCCTAAAGCAGTTTGACTCGATCTTGTCCAGCTCCTTCCGCTACATTCTGACCGAGGGGGATTTCCTCCTGTTGGATATGTGCTTCCTTTTTTTCTATCGCCTCTATGATAAAACCCGAAAGATGCTGAGGATCTTTTGGCTCATCAAGTATAGGATCCACTTAGTTTTCCACCACTCCGACCCACCCTGAATCTTTGTTGTAGAATTGGAGGTCGATGGGATCAATCTTTGTTTCCTTTAGCTCCTTGTCTAGCTCAGCACATTGTAGCTTTAGCTGCATGTTATAGTGGACATATGCTAGTTTCTCTAATCGTCTATATGATAGTTTCTTGCGTATCTTCATGTGAATCAATACAAACATTTACCATTTACATTTGCAACCACTAGATGTTGTTTGTGAAAGTACATGGACGACAACCTTAAATGTGGTGCGTCCCCTCCAAATTATAGCCATCACTTGACTGTAGAAAGATATAAATAGAACCTTATTAGTATAACAAATAATTAATATCAGATATAGTTTATAATCAATATGTGTGTAATTTTTCCTTATCAGGATCTATATTGTAATGACATGATATAGCTATAACGTCGGAGGATGAATCAATTATTTATCGGAATAATCGATCCTTCATAATAGCATCAGTTGTATCAGTAGTGTTTGACAAGAGTCGACATATAACATTTCCTAGAGCCGATAATAAATCTGATTGTGTACTAAGATTATACCAAAATTGAATTGCTGGGTTTAGGTAATACACTACAAGATATATTTTTGTTAGTAAGAATTTTTTATACATTAAAAAAATATAAATTAAATTACATTGAATATGAATTTACTTGCATTATAGATATCTTTGTCCATATAAACTTCAATCTTGCGATTGATTATCTATAAGTATTGTTCGGTCTTAAAATCATCTTTGAATGTTTTCTTCACCTCCTCTCTTACTATAATCACTATATGTATAAGGCATTTATGGACATTTGTCCATATCGACTATATGAAGGACATCATAAAGTGGTTCCATACCTTTTATGATTTCATTCACAATATCCCAAAATCTAGAGGAAAGAATAGTCTTTCCAATCTTCTTTCCATCGTTTGATCTCGAATACCTATTCATTCCTGTAAGATGACCATTGTCTTGAGGGCCTACCTCTTTTGCTATATTGACTTTAAGGCAATGAAATTTGTAATAAATCGAGTGACTCCAAGTCCGAGTATCTCACCATTTATATGCTTTTGCATTAAAGAGTGGACCCAATGATGATTATATATAAACTTTGTGATCGACTGTGCTCGACCTACACACTTGCTGACTGATGGTAGCTCGCCAATATCCTTTAGTATTAGATCTATGCAATGAGTTGCACATGGAGTCCAAAACAATGTTTTCCCTTTCTTTCATCAATTGTAGACCGATCTTAAAATTGTCTCCATTGTCGGTGACTATAGTTTTTTCCTTTTGTACTGTAGTTCGATCTCCTCTACTATGATGTCTATTAAGTTTTCAATATAGTTTGCATCTTGAATCTTGTCAGAAGCATTAACTAACTTATGGAACACCACCCATCTGTTGTAATAAACAAGAAAATTGATGATACTCATTCATGTTGGCCCTACCCAACTGTCACATATCAATGTCACCCTATATTTGTCCTATTGCCTAAGGTTTTCATTCAATCCTTCAGTTTTGCCACCTCATCTAAATATACATCGTGGATCTCCTCGGTGTTGGGGGTTGGATCCCCGTGCCATACTTTTGAATAGAGGAAACCATGCTATGATAATATGGATCTTGGGCTATGTTTGTTGGAATCCTGTGAAAGTCGAACGATTTTGCAATTGCCTTCCCAATATCCTGCTTTTTTTCTTTGTATTTGCATCGTCAATCCATGTGTGTTTCATTGTTTGTGGATGATAGGCTTGTGGATCAATATCAATAATATCTTGTGCAGACCTCATACCAAGTCCTCTCATAAAACTATGAATTTCACCCTTACCTCATGCTACTAGTTCGACTTAACTAAGGAAGGACAGTTGGCTGCCGGATGCTAGTCGACCTGTGAATTCCTTGTGGCACAGATCTATTGCCATCGCTATGCTCCCATTGTGAGTCAGGTCGTCGATGCCTCATTGCTTCCTTATACATATATTGATGCTCCAGTGATGCACAAATATTAGCTTTGAGACTCGGGTCGATATCATCGCCACGACCCTCATAGGCATCATAAACTAGTTCCTGCGTAGTCCTATAGTATTCTTCCTCAGCTCGTCTTATTTTTTATTGTATCTTCCATTGCCTGTTATAACTTGTTTTGAAATGATTTATGAGCCTTCATCGGAACCTTCTTGCATTTTGCAATATCGGAAAACTCATTGGCCAAGTGTATCTTCACTCTGGTGATTCCTCCACCCTTGTCGATGTAATCATAATAAATGCATTGCCAATGATGACAGTTCCCGTTCATCTTTTAGGCATGATCTTAAGCGTCATCATGTGCCTGTTGCTTTGGTGTCATGTTCGTACCAAATTTAAATCAAATAGGCAAGTTATGATTACTCCTAATTTAAAATAACGAGGTGTGACTATATGTAATATCATAATGAACCTAACAAGGTACAATAAATACACAAAATTGACTTAATATCATTAAATCATCATTAAAACCACTAATCATAGTACTAACATAGTTAATTAAACCCTAATTAGTCATCTTTCACCGCTACAAACATGTCAATCCTAATATGTATTGAAAACATTGAATTGACCCAGTATTGATCAAATTTTGTTTAAATCATCATTAAAATCACTAATCGCAGTATTAAAAAACTTATTAAAACCTAATTAAACTTATTATACCATCATAAACATATGATCCAATCCTTAATATAGATGAAATATAAAGATCTGACCTTTTAAGTGTCTAATTTCGAAAAAATCAATATTAAACATACTAATCACAATATTAAAGATCTTAATTACTCCCTAATTAACACTATTCTATTATAAAAAATATATTAGACATTAAATCATACACCACATAGAATAGACAATCATTTCATAAATAAAAAAAATCTAGAAAGAGAATACATATCTCTTGATTAGAGTATTCTTCCTCTTAATCCTCCCAAATTAGCCTCCTAAATTTGATCTAATCCACAAATTGTTGCTTTGTTGAGTTTAGGAGAGTGAAATGTGAGAATAAGAGATAGATATGAGTGAAAAAGCGTTTGAGAGAGCTTAAGAGATTGAGAAAATGAAATGAGTGGAAAGAGGGGGGAGGAAAGGGTTTTAAAACCATTTTCTAAGTCTTAGACGGTCAAATTGACCATTTGAAATAGGCCCTTGATCATTAACAGTCAAATTCCGATCGTTACCAACCAGTACAAATCCCATATCGCTTGATGCGGGGTCGAGACACCGGTATCATCCGTAAGAGGGCGGTCAGCTTATCGTTATCCCCTGGGACTAGTATGTACTGCTCATACCAGGTGGTATGCATTGGTAATGCAAACCTTGGATAACATTGCTAATTCAGTTCCTTGTGTATAAAGAAGGTGATCCCCCCTTGTTTAAAAATTTAACGAGGGAGAGATAATCAGACTCAATGCTCCACTATGTTAACTAAGAAACTGGGTTATCTACTTTGTCATCATTGCAATCTAGCTGTCAGAATGATGCTTTGGTTAATTAGATACCAGTACCTTATGTCTGTCATAAGGAAGCCTATATTTTATGCCTAGTTAAAATCCATGTTACTGCAGTTGTCACCCCCTCTCCAAATGTGTAGAGATCTCATGTTTCTGGATATTGTGTGTATGCAATTCAAATTGATGAAAATCATAATCTGGACCATGAAGGTTGGTGATCCCATGGATGTTACATCTGAAGAAGGTAAGGAACGACTGTGCCATAGAAGGAGAGCATAAGTGGATGGGAGGATAAGAGGAGGTTGTATCTCTGTTGTCATTCTGTCACAGTCGTTTTTTCCTACTGACACAATACCACTGCTAACACCATTCTGCCACTTGAGATATGAAGAAAAACCAGAGAGCATAAGAGAGGGTTTTCTGGAAACCCTAGTCCTTGTGATCACTTTTGAATCTTAAGTTGGGGCAATTATTCCTACTCTATCCTTTACAGCCTCATCTGCTTATTAGGGAGTATATGTGATTGACTCATTAGAGTCCAAGTTACTACAGTTGCTCACCTCCTCTCCAAATTTGGATTGAGATTTCACGTTCCTGGACATTGTATGTATTTAATCCAAATTGATGAAAGGTCATGATCTAGGTCATAAGTTGATTATCCCATGGACATTAAGCGGAAGAAGGAAATGAATGGCAGTGCCACACGAGGAGAAATAAGTGGATGAGAGGATAAGAGGAGTTTGTATCTCTGTTGCTGTTCCACCACTGTGGTTGTTTTTTCACTGATGCAATATCATTGCTAATGCCATTCTGTCACTTGTGACATTAAAAGAAAGCTAGAGTCATCATAAGAGAGCATTTCCTGGAAACCTGGGTGCCTGCAACCACTGTTGAGTCTTGAGTTGGGCCAACTTTTCCTGCTCTATCCTCAACTGCCTCACCTGCTTAGAGAATCTGAGGTCCCTTGAAAAGGGTGGACCAGCAAGAGCATCGTCTGTTGCCTTTATTGAGCTGGAACTAATGGGACCATTATATTAGTAGATGGAAATAATTGAATTTAGATACTACTAGTTGAAGAAATTATTGGCAAAACCACAAACATCTACATATATAATATATCCACACACCAAGTATCCAACTGAACCTCGATATGAAGAAGGTTACCCCTCATACTGTGTATCAAGCAATGTGCCATGTACCTGTACTCCTAGTGTGTACTATCACGAACCATTATCCAAGTACCATAGATTCAAATATCTAATAGATTGCAACCACATCATGTAAATAGAAAATATTGCACTCGTAGCAAAGTTAGACAAATTACTGGAGATGCACCTCATAAATAAACCACTTCAAGATATGTTGATGCAAATCTACGTTTCCTATCTGTATCCTCTGTATTCTCTAGCATGGTATTCTTCATCAAAATCCTCATTAAGAAAAAAAAAAGCATTGTCAAACCCGTCTGCTAGTTAATTATTACGTTGGTTAAGTCATTGTTTTCTGTGCAGGTAGGGGATAGATGTGAAGTTGAACCTGGGGAGAAGAGGGGAACTGTCAAGTTTGTTGGTAGAGCCGAAGCTTTAGGGCCAGGTTATTGGGTTGGACTGCAATATGATGAACCTCTAGGGAAACATGATGGCACGTACGTGACTTTTTAATTTTAATCATATGTTATTTGCTGCTGCTTATATTTTGTTTGATTGTTAATATAAGCTTGACCAAATTGATTTGTGAAGCTTAAATTTTATTAGTAACTCGTTGGTCAGCCATTAAGATGCATACAATTAGATCATATTATGTATATTATGTGCTAATCTCTTTCTAATTATCAATACCTGGCTGAATGAAATTCCATCTTGAATAAACTTTCGAAAATTGCAATTCAGCAATGGAAGACTAGAGTGGCTGATTGCAGAGATAAAGTAGCATTATGAAGTTCGTGGTGAAATGTTTGAATTTTTGGCAACCAATATTTGGGGGATTCTGGGAATTCTACTTTAAATGGCTTATATTTCTTATTTGTTTTCATTTTTCATTAGATCAGCATTTCTTTCATCATTATCATAACTTATTGGAACTCTAAGAAAATATGAGTCAGTAACCACGAGGCATTTTCCTTCCTTGGAAGTTGCAATGAACGTACATCGCAAGAGGAGTGGCCCTGATTTGTGACTGAACATCTCACATGGCTCACATGGTGTTTCAAAGAGGCTGACAGCCTCTGTGTGTTTTTTGAATAATGTGCATGCTGTTTAAGATGTATGAGTAATGATCAGATTGATCCTTTCTGTTAATTGGAAAAAAAGAGCTATGATTGCATTCACCGGTTTATTAAGAGGTTGATATCATGTTTGATAAAAGATTTCTAAATGAGATAGATGTAACATATAAATCACTTGGGTTTATATCTCTTTCCATTTTTCCTATGTTGGCTTTCATGGTAGTAAACCGAAGTTGACTTAGTTTAGAAACTGTATGATATAACTTATCTAATTCAACAACTTGCTTTTGTGATGGACCAGAACTTGCTAGGTATGTGTGGGTGTTATTTTTAGGCAGTCTTAAGCTAGATGTAGGTGTCCCATAGAAAAAAAATTCCAAGAAATGTCCACATCTGAATTGGTTGACTTGAAATTATTGTGGTAATTCTTATTCCAAATAATAACCACTCTCATTTTATCGCAAGTTATTTGTTAATAGATAATGAACATTGTTCACCATCCAAAGTTTTGAACCTGACTTCATCCTTTTTTTCTTTCAAAAATCTGACTTCATTCTTATTCTGATATAATTGTTAAGACAGTTGAAAAGTGATTTATTAATTTACAAATTCAGTTTTTGCTATCTTAATTGCATTTGATTTCAATAAAGAGGCTGAACCAGGAACTTTCTCATGGAGACATATTGAAAAATCTTTGTAAGAATAATTGGAACACTTTTGCCATGTTGTATTTTTTTTACAAACTTGAAATACTATGAAATAGCAACTGTTTATATTATGACAAAAACAATGAAGGTGCGAGTCAAAGGAAAGTGGCTCTCTCATAAGTCATAACTGTCTTTACAAGAATGCAATTCATAAGATTGCTTGGACATTACATGATTGAAAAATGAGAATTTCACATATCGGAGATTACTGATGTTTAAAAGTGTTAAACACATATACATTCCAAGGGCGGTGCCCTGTTAACACCTGTATTACAATCTCCATGCGAAGAGGTATAACGGGGGAATACTTGCCAGTCATGAAATCAGCAGACTAAACTTAAGGTCAGACAAAAAAAGGCCCATGGAAAACAGATCAAATCTAACTGGCTTTGTGCAGCCCTTATAATTATCTCATGTGCCTGATATTGATGGGACAATGTTGTGATGTTGTGGACACCAAACTAGCATTCTGATTATGTTGTAATATTTTTAAGCAGATTTTTAAAATTGAACTGCAAGTATCATACATCTTATTTTAAGAAATGTGTTGGGGTTCAGGATTAGATTATTTTTATCATCTGATTGTTGGTTGTTTGACCTTCTTTTGGATTATTCAGGGTGAAAGGTAAATGCTATTTTGACTGCCCTCCACAACATGGTGCTATGCTTAGGCCAGACAAAGTCAAGGTAACTTGTGATATTACTAAAAGAAAATCTCACCTTTGCTCATTGGTCAAACATATTACTGGTTAAAGACAACATGAATGTATGACCTATATATGAATTACAAATTAAGTCTAGGTTTCTTTGGAATGTTATACCCTGTAATTTCATGTCCCTGAACGAAGTTCTGCATAGTCACAGTCAATGGGTCTTGATTGCTAAATGGAGATTTTTCTTCCCCCTTTCTTTCTTGCCAAAGAGGCTTATAAGTTTTTTTACATTCCTGAGAGGAAGTTGACAATATGTAGCTTTTTTGACTTGGGAGGGTTTCTTTTCTCTTTTTGTTACCAAGCAGGTTGTTACTTTGCAACCTGATTAATTAGGTTCGGGTTATGAAAACTCTCTCTACTTGCAAGGGTAAGACTGCATATGCTCACCCTCCCTGACCTCATGTTGACAGAAGCCCCCATTCACCTGATGGCCCTTTTTGTTATCTAGCAAGGCTTCAGGTGTTTGCCAACAGAAATACACAAGCTTCTCAATCAGAGTAATTACTACTACAATCAATGGACACTCTAGCGTTGGCATTATCTTCCAATTATCCAACCCAAAGAATTTGTTAACCTGCAAGGCTTTGACTACATTATATGATTTGGAATTCTTAAAAAATTGATGCCCTTCTTACATGCAGTCTTTTGCACATAGGGTATAATGTGAATGGATAGTTGATGAGGCAAGTTTAGAGGTGTGTTGATAGGCACCTTTCCAATGGATCTCCATATGTCAAGATGGGGATGGGCTTGGAGTCATGATTAATATGCCTACCTAATTACCTAGGAGATGACATAAGTTGAAACTCATGTTCTTGTCAGTTGTGTCAATTGTTTTTGCAACTTACTCGTATGTGCCTGCTGTAGTATTTAGTTAGCTGCCTTCAATTATGGTGTATTCTATTCATTGTTTCTGTCATCAGTTTTTTGTGTATGTATATGTACTTCTAATAATGTTTTTATCTCCTATGTGGTTCGGTTGTTGATTTTAATAAATTCTAAAGTTTGTTTCAAAATAAGATTTTGTTGGCCTTTGTTGCAATTGATGACTACACATTTGTCTTGGCCTTGAATACAGAACAATATTAAGTGATTTTGTACAGCCAACACCAAATATTAGTCCAGCTTAAATAACACAGCTACTGTTGTTCAAACTTTAGTTGTCAGAGAAATGTCTTATCTTGTAAATGTCGATTGTGCAAATGGGGCAAATGTTGAAAGAAGCAAACATGTGAATTTGTGGGCACATATCAACTGATTGATGGTCCTATAGAAAATGGGTAATAATGCGGTAATGTTGTATTCATCTTGTACTATCAAATAAAATCATGCAACTGCATCTCTCTTTCAGATATCTTATTTCTTTTCTCTTTGTAAACCCTGCATCTATTTTCTCTTATTTGTAAGTTGATCGAGCACCATAGAGTATTTTCTAGACTAGAACTTTCGCTAATGAAATGTTTACTTGACAGGTTGGAGACTACCCTGAGAGGGATCCTTTTGAGGAAGATGAAGAGATATAAAGTGGTGGTGAACATTCAGCATCATCCATTCCCTGTTACAATTGGATCATAATATTTGCATTTGTAGGAATACAATTCCTGATTTCTTTGAAGTTCTTGAGTGATGTTTCAGTCCTCAAGTCCATATATGTGTCTCCCCAGAAGATACTGAGAAGTAAACAAATTAATCTATGAGCAAGCGATGATGCCGTTTCTGTTGAAGGTTATATAGTTACCATTCCTGTGGTTGATTTTTGGCTACTATGATACCTAAAAAGTTGGAAAGACCATTGTTTTTAGTATTTTTTTGGTCTGGTTCATTTCAGTTGAGTGCATGATTGCTCATAGATCTAATGCTCTAATCCATAGGCATTGTGGCCTGAACTCGCCACTCTATTGTAGCCATGCTGTTTTATAAAGCTCCATATCCTCTCCTCAACATCGAGTTCAATCAGTTCATAAGATTGTTTTGATAGGTGTATGTTATAACCTTTTTCTAAACTAGGTGTATGTTATAACCTTTTTCTAAACTCGAATCATCATAAACTTATGTATGGATGCTCTTCATGGTTCAGGCTAGATATTTCTCATGATGGATTAAGGGATAGTATTTTGCATTTTGGAGATTTGGATTAATAGATATAGATTGAACATGATATTTGGTTTGTCTCCAGGTATTATAAAAATCATCGTCAAAAGATTTGATATAAAAAATTTTAAGAGTGCTATCGTTCCAATGAGACATGAAATATTACCTTCTAAGAGTATAATCCCAAAGACTGACAAACTTTGATAAGATATCATATGCCTCTGTGATAGAGTTTATCATGTATGTTTTGTTGTGTATCAGGCTTGATATAATGCATGCTCCTAAGTGTTATGAGCATGTACCAAGCATATTAAGGTTTGGAACATCGAAAGACAGTAAAGTGTATCCTTAAGTACTTGAGAATGATTAAGAATCTTTTACTGGTAAATGGATAAAGTAGCATCAAGGTTGAGGGCTATACATGCTCGAGTTTTTATTTCGATATCGATGATAGTAAGTCGAACTCAGGATATGTGTTCACCTTAAATGGAGGAGCAGTAAACTTGAAGAGTTCCAAGCAAGATATTACTACTGACTTGACCATAGAGACTGAGTATATTACTAGAGCATAAATAACAAAAGAGGGAGTTTGGATGAAGAAGTTCATCATAGATCTGAGAGTCATACCGAGCAACGAGGAATCAATGCCCTTATATTGCAATAACGAGGTAATTGCTTAAGCGAATGAACCCAAGTCTTATCAAAAGTTCAAATATGTTCTGAGGGGGTTTCTTGATCAGAGAGATCGTAGCCTGTGGTGTTATAGTAGTGAAAGAGTTTCATGTGAAGATACACGATAATTGAGGGCATACAGGTCTAATGAGTTAGATCCCTTATACTGTCTAGTGACTATGGTGTATTAGCTTAGTACATCTATAGTTGATGAGTTGAGTGAATTATTATGAAATGATAATTCACTAAGTTATAAGAAGTTCTGATAGTTGCAACTCATGACTAGCTTAATATTGAGCCTAGAGTACACATATGATATATGACGTGATGAATAGAGATTTAGATATGAGATATCCAATAAGCTCATATTTTATTAGATCCATTGGGTAAAACCTAATAAGAGTTAGAGTGGATATTTGATAGAGATGCAATTATCATTAAGCTTTAGATAATTGGATAGAGATCTAGTATCTATTACGTTAGGTAAATTGGACGGAGATACAATACCTAATAAGACAGGATCCATTAGGGTTAAATTGAGAGAGCTCTCTATAAATAGAGAGGAGTCAAAGGATCATAAGCTGGACTCCATTGGCCGCTTACCTCCTATTTTCCTCCTTCCCTTTCCTCCCTTACCATTAGTTATATTTGATGCACTATGATAACAAGAAAGGACGGTTTCTTCTAGTATTGTTGTTGTCTTGTAGTGCGTAACAAATAAGAAAAAGGATGTGTTGCAAAAGGTATATCATTGCTTCATCCGTTGTGTAGATCACCGCTAGAGAAGAGAGCACCAGATCTTCTTCCATGGAGTTTGATCTGTAATTCAGGGATATATGATCTCCCTTAGGTGACAAGGTCTCGCACATGCTTACGTAGTCTTTGGTTTCTTGAGTTTTCACTCCCAATTGTCGTACGAAGATCTGATTTTCTTATTTTGGGAAACCAATTTTGTTTTTATTCTTCTGTTGTATATTTGATACTCTCTAAGGTTTTTCAATACTTGTTGTCCTCTCACACTAAATAGGGGCTGATAGCAAGTGAGGAAGAGGAGAGAGGAGATAAGAAGGTCAACGACTAAAGGGTCTAGCCTATGACCCTTTGAGTCCCTCTCCTATATATAGAGAGCTCACATTGCTAACCCTAATGGATCCTACCTTAATTGGTATTGGATCTTCATCCAATTGCCCTTGACTTAATGGATATTGGATCCATATATAATTATCACTCTAATCCCTATTGGGTCTCATCCAATGGATCCAATAAAATAGGAGCTTATTTGACATCTTATATACAATCATCTTTTTGTCGCATTATGTACCTTATGTGTGTGACCCTTTAGGTTCAATATCGGGCTGGCCGTGAGTTATAGCTATCAAAGCTCCTTCTGACTAAGTGAATTATTATCTCATAATTATTTACTCAACTCATCGATTATGAGTATACTAGGTCATTACATCATAGTCCCCAAACCATACAAGGGGATCTAATCCATTGGACCTCTCTATCCTCAGCTATCATGTATCTATAGTCTATCATTCATCTAATATCATAAAGATCATATACCAGGTATGGTGTTATCAAGCTTATACGAAATTCATTAGAGTCTCATTTTTATCATATTCTCCTAGAGAAATCTTTCTCTTTCAATCCAAGTGACCTTGGCTAAGGATTTTCTAAGCAAGAATATATAGGATATTCCTCTCACAATACCGAGAGTGGATGATAATATATTGACACTCAATTGCCAACGTCGTCATTTCTAATAACCGATTGTACTAGATCTAAAACTTATAAACCCATATGTCTGGTATCAAAGAATGAAATATTAAAACAATGTATGATTTGTGTCTTAAGGATCATATACATAAATGTGACTATTAAATCACTATCTAACGATGAGGTATTATTAACCATCCAGTATTCTATAAGTGGATCATCCAGTGAACTCGTTCTCCAATGAGTACCTACGTTATATCCTTAGTGTCTCTACACAAGCAACTATGAGACTAACTGCCTCCATCATATGGATGAGTATATAGCACACCGATCTATCTAGTTATCTCGATGTCACTCTCGTGTGACCTATGATTTAGAATATTTTGGATCTATGTTTAAAGGTGAATTGGTCTCATTATCGTGATCTTATCATGATTTAATTTCCATTATACAGATCCAAGAACATCACAATATATTTATCAGCAATAGAAAATGAGAAAAATATCATAATAAAAATAATAAAAAAGATTATATAGCATGTCACATATGTTATCACTCACATCGTTAGCTTGTATGGCACTTGTAACTAGCATTCTCTCACTTGACCTAAAGTTAATCACCTATAAGTTTGATCCATATCACGTCTTGGTATCGCTCAAATGTAATATGAGATAACGACTTTGTCCGTGGATCTACAATGTTATCTTAAGATGAAATTCTTTCCACTACTACATCACCACGGGCTACGATCTCTTTGATCAAAAGGAATCTTCTCATAATATGCTTGGAATTCTGATCAACTCTAGTGTCTTGCTTGGAACTCTTTCATCTTATCGCTCTTCCATTTGAGGTGAATGCATTCCTTGAGTTTGACTTGCTATCATCTATATTGAATTGAAAATTCAAGCTAGTGTAGCACATGAGTCATCTTTGAGGGCATCGTTAATGTATTTGGTTCAATTTAAGATAAAAAAGATAATATAAATATTTTTAAATAAAACACGAGTTTGAATACTTTTGATTTATCTCTAATAATTAGCTCCTTAGGATATGTATTTATATACTTCCATTCATTATGCAAGGTATCTTTGGAAGTAGATGTATGCAAAGTTATTTTAGAGAAGATAATTTTTATTCAAATTCAAATTATCAAATTTAAGATCATCATCAAAATTATTTTTTTAACATTAAAAATTTATTAAAAGCAACATAGATAGATTCCTCAATAATTAAGTTATTTTATTAAAAAATAGATAAGCTTTAGAAATAAAGGAATATCCAAGAAAAATACCTTTATTATATAAATAAAATATTTATAACCAAAAACTAGTCTTTTATTGCTTCATAATTAATAATAAGTTTTTAGATATTAGAGATCTTACTAGAATCCTATTCATAACATAACATGTAGTGTTAATGACTTCGATCTAAAAGTATTTAGGTAGGCTATGTTCATTAAGCATGATTTATGCCATCTCTTGTAAACTCCTATTTTTTATCTCAACAACTCTAATTTATTATGGATTTCTTGGAATAGAGAAATTGTGGTCATACCCATTCAAATCATAAAATTCTCAAAAATCATAATTTTTAAATTCACCACCATGATCACTAAGAAACCATAATATTTTTTAATTTTAAAATTATTTGTAAAAATTTATAAAATATTTAAAATAATCACTTTTGTGTGCCAAAAAGTATGTCCAAATATATCTACTATAATCATCAATAATCACAAAAGCGTATTTAATACCTCCTAAACTTGTGATATCAATTAGTTCAAATAAATCAATATGAATTAATTATAATAATCTAGAGGTACTCACTTGATTTTTAGGTTTAAAGCTATTCTTTATTTGTTTTCCTAGTTAACATGCATCACAAGTTTTATCTTTAACAAAGTTAATTCTAGACATTCCTCTTACATATTTTTTAGATTCGATTTGCGAAATCAATTTCATACTTATATAATCTAGTCTCTTATGTCAAAGCCAGGCATCAGCGTTTAAAACTAAAAAATAAGTTGTTCCTCATGAAAATCATCAAGGTTAACAGTATAAACATTATTGTTCATTAAAGCAATCATAGATTTATTCTTACGTGATATGTCTATGATACAAGTATTAGATTCAAATTTTATATTATATCCCTTATCACATAATTGACTATTGATTAATAAGTTATTTTTTAAACCATATACTCACAGAATATTTTCAATCAAAATATTTGATTTATTATCAATTTTTTCAATACCGATAATCTTTCTTTTGTTGCTATCATATCCTTCATCTCGACTAGTGAGATTTAAGAATTATGTTAGACCTCCGGTTATGTGCCTTGAGTATCTAATATCAAAATTTCATTTTTTGTTTCTAGCACTTGTTTAGAGACAAACCTATAATAAAGAGAGGTTTACTTTATGTACCATTTAACGTTGGGTGATTAATGATTAGATCTACCTTTTATTGACTTTTGACATCATTTATTGTTCCTTAATAAATCCAAATGAGAGCTATATTTTTTAAAATAAGATGTATAAGCATAATGACTAAATCTTTATCAAAAAAATTATATTTGACTTTAGGAGAAATATATAATGTGGGACCTTTTACAAATTTTGTTAGCTTTTGATGAGTGTTACTACTCACAATGCCAATTCCTTCTTTCCTATATACATAACCTTGGTTGGCAATAATCATATTTAATGATTTATTTCTAATTTTAATTTTTTTAATATTTATTATAATAATATATTTTTCTTTTTGAGTGAATCTAACTCTTCACATTTAGAGCAAAGAGTACAAGATGTTGATGTTTCATACATTTACTAGTAAATAATGTATGATCCTTATGATACACTTGATTCATCCCAAGTTGTCTCGAATGATTTCTTCTTATTTAGGGTTCACCATTTCTTCTTCAATTATGGATACTTATTTTTGAAGTGTCATGACTTTTTGTATTCAAACATATTATTATATCCTTTTTAGGTTCATTTTTATTCATAAAAGTTTTGTTTTTTTTCATTAACTTTTTAAGTCTTCTTGTAAGAAGTGCAATGTCATCATCATTATCACTTGAGCTTTTGCTCAATGAGTATTTTAAGGTTCTAAGTACAATATCCTTTATGTTCTTTAGAAGGTTTTTCTCTTGTTCACCATGTTCTTTACAGGTCATTTCATAAATCATCAAAGATCCTATGAGTTCTTCAAGAGAAAATTTATTCAATTCTTTTGCTTCTTGGATAACCATTACTTTTAGATCACAACTTTTTGAAAGAGATATTAAAATTTTATTTATCAATTCAAAATTAATATATCATTTACTAAGAGTTTTTAAACTATTGACAACGTATGTAAAACAGATATACATATCACTAATGATTTCGCTTAGTTTTATTTTAAATAATTTATAACTATGTACCAAATAATTAATTTTAGATTCTTTTACTCTACTTATATCTTCATGAGTAATTTAAAGTATGTGCCTACAGTATCATAAGTAGAAATAGGATTTAACTCATTTTTATCTAAAACATAAAATAAGGCATTCATAAATTTACTTTAACATTTAAAGAAAACATCTTCGTCAAATCATTTCATTCATTGGTTGATTTATAAGATTTTTGAAAATAACATTGAACGATGTTTCATAAATCAAAATCCATACAAATAAAGAAAATCTTTATTCATGTTTTTCAATAATTGATCCGTCCCATTAAACATAGGAGGACGAGTGATAGAGTGACCTTATTGATTACTAGAAAAAATCATTAAATCTCACTTAGGTGTTAATCCAAACTTGACTTTGATATCAACTGTTAGGATCGTAATGGCAAATGACACTAAGAAGCGGGTGGGGTTTGAATTAGTGTTTTGGCAATAAGGTTCTGATTCGAAAAAAAAAATCAGAACAAAAAAAAAATACTACAAACTGATTTATAATTGTTCCATCATCCCGACCTACGTCCACTTTAGATTCCTTTTCCGTCGAGATCATCAGTTTTCATTATCGATCTTCTTTCCAATGGATAAAGATTAACTATCCTTATCACAACCCTTCTCCTTCAAGCTTCGGAAAAAAACCTTAACACTTTTATAAAAAAAACCTCATACCTCCATGGAGCATCCTAAATGACAAATCTTGTGCCTACTATGGAGCATCCTAAATGCAAGCACATTATGGAAGACAGGAACCAATGAGAGGTTGCATCACAATCGCAGCAATATAAAAGGAACAAATGATTGATTGTAAACAAGGAAGCTATCAACCCGAGTCTCCCCCCACAAAATCAACTGATTTCGTGCATTAATGAATGTGACACTATGCATCTCACAAAGTACAGAACAAGAAGCAACTGAATCCAAGTTGGCTTTTAACCAACGGTACAAAGCAGCCTTAATGAACCTTGTCATCATGGGATGATCGGGTTTCCACACCACGAGTTCCATTGTGAACATCACTGCTGGATTCACCACTTTCAGTACCGTGCGGGCAGCTTTCCATAAAGCTGCTGTTATTATTAATAGGTGGATCAACTTTGAGGCCAAGAATGGCAGAATCTTCAATTACGTCTGGTCCATTTTGAATACTGGTATAATCCATCAAGCTAGCTTTAACTGCAGCATTCAGATCTTCCTCTTCCTGCTCAGCCATTGTATCAATTTTGTTGCTTGAATATGCTTCTTGGGTTGAAAACTTCATTTGATTGCATGATTTTGCCATCTGCTGTGCATCTTCTGGAGTTAGCCATTGCCCAAAACCAGTTGAGAAGTCATGTGGTATAGGACAGTCCGTGGGGAAGTTACCCCTAACCAAGAAGATGCTCCACCCAGAGTCCTTGAGGGTATCAATGTAAGCTGATAAGTAGAACTGGGAAAGATGCTCGGGGGAAGGGAGAAGACTATTGAAGTTGTACCACTCCCCATTGACTTTTCTAATGCAAAACCAATGGTCATGCAAGTGACATATGAAGGCATTCTCGAGCTCGGGCTCAAATTTAGATAGCTCAGCTGCCGGAAAATTGAGAGGTACAACTTGTAGATCCCATATCTCCAAAGCCTTCTGCAAAACCTGCATAAGGGGAAAATTCTAGATCAACAATTTGCAAGACAACAATAAGAGGAAAAAAAAAAAGAAAATTAGAATCCAGCAAAGCATCGATCCTTGTGAAAAAATAAGAGGGCCCCATCAAAAATCATCAAAACCAAGAAAGAGAGTAATGGTTTAGAGAAAGCGATACAGATGCCATTATGTTAATAAATTTTGCATCATTGCACCATCTCAACTTTTCCTACATTCAAACTACAATAGAAAGAAGCCACAGCAAGGAAGAAGTTCCAGCAAGAGGTTGAAGATATTTGGTGTATCATCCAAAAAACACACCTCTAAAGAAATACACACAGAGTTGGTCATCTTAGCAAGCACAACCTACTTGTCGACTCCATTTATGGGTCAATCCACTTGCCCTCTCCCCACCCTCTCCCCACCGCCACTTAGTTTCTTGTATCTAATCGAGTTTTTTTTTTGTTTGCACAATAATAAATCAAGTTGAATTTCTCCTAGTCATCATGTAAAACAGAAGTTTATCTATATTTCTAGTTGAATTCTGATGGCTACACTAATCTTGTGTCCTTGTGCTGCACTTTTTTACTAGTATCAACACAAAACAATCTGTATAATTTTCAACACATCCAACACTGAGACAATGGATCACTTCCAGATCACATACTAGCCAATCTATTATTACATCTAGGCAGTCAAAAACATCATGTCACTTGTGGTTTACGGTCAATAATGACGTCAGTTAAGATTCATGCTAACAAGATCCAACAAAATATTTTACTGGCTGCCAGTTGCCTAATGTAACTCTCGTGACTCTAGGTTTAAAAATGACAGTGAAAAAGATATAGTAACAAGCACACTTAACTTTTAAAGATCAATCTTAAAAGGAGCATACTCATTACTCACATAAAACTTCAATAGCTCAGACCACTCCAGGAAAAGATGAGGTGTGGGATCCCTTTGAAATCAACTTCTAGTCTTTGTAGATCAAAAAGACCAAGAATGAATATTAATTACAACTAGAAATTATATGCCAATAGAGCAATTTGATCATGTAAAAATAAAACCTTTTTTACATTAATTGGAATACAAAATAAATGATTCAGTTACATTAATAAGCCTCTTGAATGTGCAGTATTATGTCAAGCAATATTATAGCCTGTGCATCTAACCCCACTTGTACAAAATCCAAAAGAACTTCCAAGCATCATTATCATCTTATTGGAGCCAACTTTAGGCACACAAAAGTTATAGAGTCTAAGCAATTTCAGAATTCCAAAACAAGAGAAGGTAGTCCTATCTGCTAATAGGGACTAGACTTGATAACTGCAGTTGTATCTGAAGCCCTTATGTGCGAGTGCTAATATTCATCCACTTAGCATATGATTCTAAATAGCCAAGTTGATTAACTACTACTCTATAGAAATTCCATTCCAAAAGCAGTTCCACATGAAGACTAATCCAGATGGTGTCTTCAGGTATATACAAAAGATGATGCAAAAAAATTTCGATGTTAAGAGTCCAAACTTAAAGAGTCCATAATTAATTAACTTTCTATATCTTAAAACTCAATGCTTATTTCACTTTTGCCTTCTGCCCTTGTTCATAATATGTCACCAAAGATAAAGTGGAACTAGGAATTGTTACAGGTTCTCCCACATCTCATATTCAAAAAGCTCTTTTTCAGTGTGGTAAAAGCAAATCTAACAAGGCATGTAGAAGCTATCTTCTTTCCTTAATTTAGGACTGCAAGTGGATTGGATCTCATCTTATTTAATTTAAGTATACATGGACTGCACTTCTGATCAACAATCTAACCACTGATCACTGATTCAATCCAGCTTTCTAGACTATAATTGGACTGGAAATGCATCAGAGGCAATTTGATATAATATAAAGATTAGATCTTGAACACAAATATGTGTAATTAAAGGAACAATAGAAGCAAATGATACCTCAACCCTTTTTTCCCTCTTCTCTCGAGACAACCCTTCCCCACTCTCCTTTCCCTAGCTGCTTTCCCCTAGTTTGCTCCCTTTAAGGACAGCATCCATAACTGCAACATTACTGGGGTAGATCTGGTCAGGGTCCTAAGATCAACGACTTCCACATTGTTGTTAGGGTAACAAATTAGACAAGGTATGACAGCAAGGAGCAAATTTGCTGAGCCAAATGGGCAGTTCTTTGGTGGTACAACCATGGGGAAAGTGGGATCTGATCCTCATCTTTCTTCCTATCCCTTTCTCTCTCCTTGTTTGGACCTTTTTCTTTTTCTTTTTTAATCTCACATCAGATTTATTTGCTTGATTTTTGTTATGTGATCTCTCTTTCTTTTTGAGTATATACTACTTCAGAGGTAGTTCAAGGCAAAGAAGTTGCCTACATATGTATTTAAAAGAACCTAATAACGAGATTGGTACTTTTAAGGTGCCAGTTATGTTTCCGTCCTTCTGAAAAAGTTAACTATATTTTATTTTTGAAGGCTTGATTAAAAAAGAGCATACCTAGCACTAGGCCACTAGGCTCCTACCAATGCAGGATTTGGGGAGATCGGCCACTGGGCTCTTGTCACAGGATATAGGGAGATCGCCATTAGGCTCCTGCTAATGCGGGATATGAGGAGATCAACTTACACAGCCTTAAATCTAAATATAGAGATGCTGTTTCTGCAACCTGAACCTAATCTCCCAGGAGCAACCTTTCCATAGTACCAAGGCCCGCCCTTGGTACTATTTTTGAAGACTTGATATGTTGGCCAAATCAATTTAATAATATTACTGTTCCATTCAATTATTTTAATGAGTCACTTCAATGAAATTGGGAGTTTGGTTAGTGTGTAAGAGGACTGAAATTTTACACTAGTATGTTGGATTATCAGATAGAATCAGATAATTCCAATCTAAGACTATTTTGTACCAACACCTAATTTTATTTTTCACCAAAACTACATAAAATGCCTTATCTAGGAAACTAGTTTCAAGTCTAAAGGTCCAATCAGGTCAGCCATTCATATCACTCAATAAACTTTTGCAGGCCCTTCTTTATTTTAAATTTTAAACCCTAAAGGTCAAACCAGATAAGCCAATCATATCACTCTATTGACTCTTTTACAGGCCCATCTTTAGTTTAAGTTCTACCAAGAGGCAACACATTGATAGGCTCAGATAATGAGTTCCACTGTAGCTTCCTCTGGTACTGCAATTTCATATTCCAATCTCTTAAAAAGAACAAAAGAAACTAGTATATTACTAAACAAGTGAAATTAATTTCTCCACACTTAAAACACATATACATCTTAACTTACTACAACTACATCTCGACCGTTTTCTAGCCTCTCTAGTCATCAGATTATTGGATGAGTAAGAATATATTTGTCAAAAACTTGCAGGCATCTTAATGATTCACATCAAACTCTGAAGAGCCTACATAAAAATTTTAAAAAATCACTTCGTCAAAGAAAACCCATGAAGCAATTCAGAAATCCATCTATTTTCTTGCTGACCATATATATTCTTTTATATATCTTCTTCCATTAAAATCAATACTCTTGCCCCTCTCTTTATGAAGAGAATAATTTAATAATTATAGGAAATGTACCTGGTTGTCTATCACCCTTAAATTAAAAGCTTGCTCCCTGAAGTCTTTAGTCCCCACCAACTTATACAAACACTACAATAGCTGTCCAACTAAACAAGACAGGGAACAACAAAGACTACAAATGGGAGACAAGAAAGAGAAATGAAACAGCAAACCAAATAGAAGGAGGCTGATGCTTTAAAACATTGAGGGAGGAGATGTGAAAAATTAGCCATCGTATAAATAAGATAAGAGAGAGGACAAATAAATGAAAGGAAATGCTAAGGGGATAAAAGAAATTTTCTTCTCTTTTATTTTTTTCCCTTTTTTGTTGAGGATATGAATGTTCAACCAAATTAGTCTGTTTTAAAATAATTAAGCACCAAGCCAATCATTTTGATTCGCTTCGTGTACCAGTAAGTCCAGAAGTCTACAGCAAAACATGGCTAGATGTCACATTTACACCATTAACAACAACAATCAGACACAGTTCCCATTAGAAATACTTACAGTGATCCTTGCCTGCCATTGAGTATTTCTTGTTGCAAATTCACCAATCAAATTGAATAGTCATTGAATCCATTTGTATTATTTCTAACAAATTCATGTTAGCAATTCCTCTACCTCTTCAAGCATCAGCAATCTAAATAAGTGAACTCACCTAACCGAAACTCTAGCATAATTTTATTGGACATCCAAATCGACTTGAAAGACTCCCTACATTTGTTCAACATTGAAATGGACCTAATTGTTAAAGAATGACAAATATGTCCTTTTACTCTCTATACAACATTCTATACCTATCTATGTATCATTAAAGTGTTGGATACATAGAATCTAAGTGACCAATTTAAATTCATGGAACAGAACCAACCTAGTAACTATAGAAAATATCTTGGTTTAATCTAAGGATTACAGAACAATCACATAACAGCCTAGAATGTCCCTCTCTAAATTAACTGCCTTGCATTAACTTATCTAAGTAATATCTTCTGTTATCTTTACCTTACATTGAAAAGAAAATCCAGTCCAATAAAAGATTTTACTTCTCAGAACTTCTTAATTCTTTCCATTCAACTAGCTTTGTTTTAGATCTTGCTAATGCTGCAATTTGATCTAAAATCATTTGTTTCTCAAGAAAATTTTGATAATTATAATTTATAATTCATCCAAATTCAAATATCATCAATTTAAACAATATTGTTGGCAAATAGTATATATCACAAAAGTTCATTTTAGATGTGCCTAGTAAAGACACACTCTTGGATTCACCTACTCCAATTCCAGAAACCCTGATTTTTCCTAATGAATTATCGAGATTGGCCATGTCTCCACCAATCACTAGCCAACCCAACCAATCACAGGCATTGCCTATTTCTAATTTTTTTCAACAAATCTTGTCATATCTCCAACCAACGACATTAATTCCAACAAATATTTGCATGTTGTCCAACTAATCCCAGATATCCCTTATGCCAACCTTAAGATTACCTCTTGTTCAAGAAAAAGAAAAGCCTCCCTTGGAATTAAATTAAGAAGAACTTTAAAGTGCCAAAAAATATTGCAAACAAATTTGGTACATAGAATAATATTTTTCTCATATATTCTAGGGGCCTGCAGACCCCTCTTTACTTATATCACTTTATTTATACTTATTCAATAACTAAACACACCAATTAGACTAGAAAAGAGAACATCAATGACCAAAGTGCTCCTGAAAACTTAGCCTTGACTGAAGACCCCTTTAGGGGTTTTGGCTCTTCAATGAGAGTAGGAGTCAATATTCCCATTCTGTGATTCCAAAACCTGCGTCACAAAGGCAAACATGTGAATTCTTAAGTGCCATGTGATACTTGGAGGTGCACATGTCAGTCACAAGCCCAATCACTCTGTGCTCCATGCATGGATTAGAATTTGCAACCATGAACTGAGAATTAGTGAGAAGCCGATCCAACAGATTGAACAAATTTGAGATAAATTGAAACAACTATTTTTCGAAGTCTAGGACTTAGAAATTAATACCAAGATAGTAAATACTAACGAAAAAAGGTAGATTAATGTTTCAATTGAAAATTAAACAACTAAAGGGGTTCAGGGATTGAGACAAAAGAGACTGGTGAGATTGAAGAAGTCATGGCCATAGGCAATATCTTTCCAACTGTTAAATCAGACTACTAATTCCAGAATCAAGACATCTGCACATTATCTCTAGATGAATATATCAAGGTAATTGAGTCCATTAAAATTTTGCATATTTGGATTATTTTGTCATTAATTTGATGAATCTATTTAAGTTTTGTTCAAACCAAAGTTTGACTTATCGGTCTGTGCCGGTGGACCGAGCTTATCTCGGTACCGGTATGGTACCGGTATCGGGAGGTACACACATTGCATACCACCCGGTATATTAAAATATTAGATAATTTTTTTATAATATAATGTTAAATATATTAAAATATTAATAAAAAAAGAAAAGGGGCGACATCGCCTCGACCTTTCTCCCTGTGCGGGGAGATGTTCTGTCTCCTCACGCAGGAGAAAAAGCGCCCGCAACCCGCGGCGATGACGCGTGGGCGCTAGCGACCAACGAGGCAACGACAGCGCAAGATGACAGGGCGCCGACGAGGATGGCGCGGGGAAATAGGTACTTCTCTTTTCTTTTTTTTCTTCTTTTCTTGTCTTCTTCCCTTTTTCTCCCTCAATCGACCACCAACGATCGATTTTTCCCTCAATCAACTGCCGATGGTCGATTTCTCTCTCAATCGATCACTAAAATCGAGCCGATTGATTTTGGAACCTGGTAGCGGCGTCGACAACTGATGGAGGTATGTCGCGTGTCAGGCAATACAGATCGAAATTACAAACCTTGGCTCAAACCTTTTAGTTAGATTTGAGCTGGTAGGCTTGTATCTCATTACTATTTTAGTTGAGCCCAAACATATTATCATTTGGATATCAATTGGATTGCATATTAATCCTCTAGTTGAGAATTACTATTTATGGATATTTTAGCTACAGTGCCATGAGGAAACAGTAGGCTACTCATAGGCATTCTTTTCTTAACAAAGAGGATGATGGGCACCCTAAAACATCTTAATCAGATCCTACTTCCTAGCTGCTGATAATATATCAAAACAGTGCAACTAGAGTGATCTATGAAACATAGCTGAAGTTTTAACTTTCAGCCAAATTTGTTAAAGGTTTTAACCAAGGTTTGTCATACCGGTCCGTACCGGCATATCAAGATTATCTCAGTACGGTATGGTATCCGGTATCGAGCGGTACATACAATGCATTCCGCTCGATATATTATAATATTAATATTATATTATATTATATTATATATTAAACAAATAAAAAGCCGACGACGTCGCCTTGATCCTTCTCCCCACACGGGGAAAAGGAATCGCCCGCTGGCGATGAATCCCGCGAGTGATGGACGACGCAGGGAATTGGTGAAGGTATGTTTATCTTCTTCTCCTCCCTCTTCTTCTCATTTTTTTATTTCTCCCTCAATCGATCGCCAATGGTCGAAATCGACCGTCGACGGTCAATTTCAGCGGTACTGCCTAATAGCGGGCGATCCGCATACCAGTCAACTAGCGGACCGGTACGTACTGCCTGGTACGAGGCCTTACTGCTCGGCAAGGAGAATCTTAGTTTTAATAGTATCTCAACCAAGAATTGATTTACTGGTCCGTACCGATACCGAGCGCTACACACAGTGCATACTGCCTGATATATTAAATATAGTATAATATTTTTTATAATATAATATTTAAATATATTAAAAATATTAAAATATTAAAATAATAAAAGAAAAGCGACAATGTCGCCTCGATCTTTCTCCCCGCGGAGACGTTCCGTCTCCTCGCGTGTTGGCAAACCGCGGGCGAGGGCGACGGCAAGCGAGGACAGGCGCTAGGTTTTCTTCTTCTTTCCTTTTTTTCTTTTCCTCTTCTTCTTCTTCCCTTTTCTCCCTCAATCGATCACGACAGTTGATTTTTGGCGGCCGCCTGAGGGCGGTCGCGTCTGCAACTGGCGATCGATATGTACCGCCCCATACCGAACGGTAAATGTCGAAATTGCAAACCTTGATCTCAACTACTAAACTGCAGATGGCTACTATCAATTAAACAAGTTCAGATTTAATATTCAGATATAAACAAAGGAAAGAATATGCTAGGTTAAGATTTAATATTCGGATAGGAATAAAGGGAAAAAATATTATATTTTATGGAAATGTCTAGTGATGGTATAGATTAAAACAACAATGGGCAATTGTTTCTTAACAAAGAGGACTATGAGTACCCTACTACATCTTAATCAATATCTTACTTCCTAGTAGCTGACAATGTCTCAACATGGTGAAAACCTTGAGTGATCTAGTATAGCTGGAAGTTTTATTTTATTACTTTTTATTAACAAGGGTTAAGGTTCATTTTAGTCCTTGTGGTTTTGGCCATGAACCACTTAAGCACTTATGATTTACTCGTGTCTAAAATAACTCCTACATTTTCAAAAACGTAGTATATAAGCCCCTCCTATCAAGTATGAGTTAACAGACATTATAGTCTGCTTACGTGGCATATTGACTCATAATAAACTATTAATATAATGACATATAATTTAAGTTAAAAAAATGATACATTTTAGCCTATGTGATTTTGGTTATGGATCATTTAAAACCCTTATGGTCTTGTTTGTGCCTAAAATAGCCCCTATATCTTTAAAGATGTGACATATAAGTCCTTCTCGTCAAGTATGAGTTGACAAACATTAGAGCCTACTTACATGACATATTGCTCACAATAAATTATTAATATAAATACATAAATAATTTAAGTAAAAAAAATATCTTATCGAGGAAGAGAAAGCAGTGGAGGTCGTAGTGGCGAACGAAAGCGGAGAAGCAGAGGTAGGAGAGGCCGGAGGCGGAGGTGAGAGAGAGCTAGACCACCATGTCGTAGGCACGATGGATGAGAGCATAGGAGAGGATGAAGTGAGAGGCAATTGAGACGAAAATGCTTAAGAGGAAAAGAGACCATAAGACCATTGCATGCTTAGCGTCGGACTAGTTGGCGCATATCCACCGAAGGCAGGATAGGAAGCCCCTAAGATTGTCATCAGCATGGGAGATGTTGTATGCATAAGCCCTACTAAGCAGCAGCAACTCAGTGCTGTTGCTGGTGGTCGCTTCCACTATGATGCATCCTGCCGTCATTAATAATGGTCTCAATTTTTTAATTTAAATTATGTGTTATTATATTAATTATTTATTATAAATCAGCATGTCATGTAAGCATACTCTAACGTCTATTAACTCAAACTTGACAGGAGGGGCTTATATGCTATGTTTTTCAAAATATAAGAATTATTTTAGACATGAACAAAATCATAAGGGCTTAAGTGAACCATAACCAAAACCACAAGAGCTAAAATGGATCTTTTTTTTTAACTTAAATTATACGTGTCATTATATTAATAATTTATTATGAGTCAACATACCACGTAAGTAGACTCTAATATCTGTTAACTCAACTTGACAGAAAAGGCTTATATGTTATGTTTTGAAACTATAAAGGTTATTTTAGACACGTGTAAACCATAAGGGCTTAAGTGATTCATGACCAAAACCATAAGGGCTAAAATGGACCTTAACCCTCTTAAAATCCTATAAACATGTTTCTTACAGTACTTAAACATAAGAGGCATGTCTAGAGATGGCATAGACTATTAAATATTAATATTATGGAAATGATTCAGTTATTTGTTACTGAGAGGGCTTGATCATCTTTCTTCTTCCTCTTTATGGTGTTTCATCCTTTTAATACTCATCACAAGTTCCATGACAGTTTCTAACCATATAATCCAATAACATCCATTTGACATAAAGCATAGATGATAAATGGTTCCTGGCCAATCATATCTCATTTAAGTATCAAATGGATTGCATATTAATCATCTAGTTGAGAATTACTATTTGTGAATACGTTACCCACAGTACCAAGCGGCTACAGTAGACTAGCCAGTTCGTAAACAATCATAGGCGTTTTTTCCTTAACGAACAGGATGATGGGTACCCTAAAACATCTTAATCAGATTATAGTTACTAGCTGCTGGCAATATATCAAAACAGTGCAAATGGAGTGATCTATGAAATATAGCTGAAGTTTTAATTTTCAGCCAAATTTGTCAAAGGTTTTAACAGTATCTTAACTACCAAACTGCAGATGGCTAATATCAATTAAATAAGTTCAGATTTAATATTCAGATATAAATAAAGGAAAGAATATGCTAGGTTTAGATTTAATATTCAGATAGGAATAAAGGAAAAATTATGCTGATTTTTCTTTTATTCGTTTCTCTTTAGAGTCCTATAAACATGTATCTTATAGTACTTAAAAGAAAGAGGAATGTCTAGTGATGAGTCGCCTACTGAATATTATATTTTATGAAAATGTCTAGCAATGGCATAGACTAAAACAATCATAAACATTTTTTTCTTAACAAAGAGAACGATGAGTAACCTACTATGTCTTAATCAGATCCTACTTCCTAGTAGCTGACAATGTCTCAAAACGGTGAAAAACTGGAATGATATATGGAGTATAGCTGGATGTTTGAAATTTCAGCAAAAATTGTTAAAGGTAACTAATAAACTGCAGTAGTCTAATAAGACGGCTACTATCAATAAACAAGATTGGATTTCATAATCAGATAGGAATCAAGGGAAAAAAATGCTGAATTTCTTTTACTGTTTATTAAAAATCCTATAAACATGTTTATTACAGTAAAAAGTAAGAGGCACGTCTAGTGACGGCATAGACTACCAAATATTATATTTTATGGAAGTGATTCAGTTATTTGTTGCTGAAAGGACTTAATCATCTTTCTTCTTCATCTTTTGGGTGTTTCATCCTTCTAATACTCGTCACAACTTCCACCTCTTCCACCCTTCATTCCCTTTGATCTATTGCTGTATTTATCTGTCCTCAGGTTTCATCAGATTGGTATCAATAACCTTTTTCATGATAGTTTCTGCTTATATAATCCAAAAAAAATCTATTTGACATAAATCATAGATGATAAATAGTTCTTGGCCACGTTTGGCATGCCAAACCCAACACAACATTGACCAAGAAAACTCAAATCAGCTAATACAGTTTAGATTGGCCTCTCCAAGCAGGCATGGTTAAAGAAGTACTTTATCAGTTACATATTAATTGAGATGCCCTTCAATTCTGTAGTACAGATCGATCAACAAATATTCCACATAGTCTTGTGTTAGCTGTGAAACGAATAGGAAAGCCAAATGCTTTTAAGGTCTCCCTAAACTTATATATATTTGATCAACCAGTACGTTTCATTTTCTGTTCGAGATCAAACCTCCTTTAACATGACCTAGATTTTCTTTGGAGGGGTTACAAAAGAAAAATAACGATTAGAGAGGGCTACGAGACCCAACCTGGATGCTGAAATCGCCATTCATGGACACATTGTGCGAGACCTCCGAGTAGAAGTCGCCAGACGAGGCACCGCCATGGCCAGCGCCCTCGAGCATCATCTGGCGCTCCGTCTGATCGAGGTCCGAGGCGAGCGCGGCGAGATCGAGCTCGGAGAAGAAGGGCCCCTGCAAGACGGTGTTGACGCAGTGGACGGCGCAGAGCTTCGACTCCTGCATCTCGTGGTACAGCAGCCCGCCGTTGATGGGGCCTTCCATTTCTAACGCCCAAGGGAAGAGAGAACCCTAGAAATCGAAAATCGATCTCCTCTTGCCTGACCTCCGAGGATGTAAATCGCACGACGACCGCCGGCAAACTTTGAAGCAAAGGAGAAAAGCCGATTTCGCGACGCCCGAGAGCTCAATTTGACGCGCGACAGGAACGACAAGAAGAAGGGCGGGGAAGAGAGAAAGAGGAAGCGAGCGAAGACAATGAGGTCTCAAACGACGTGTATCCTCGCACACGAAGGAAAGGAGATAATAAATAATAAATAAAAAAAAGGAAGTCTAATCCCATCCCAGCCCAAAAAATAATAATAATAATAATAAAGAATGAAAAACAATAATTAATAAATTAAAAAAATTAGTCCGGTAGCTTAAGATTAGTTGCGTGTCTGATTTGTGTGAACTGCCCAAAGTTAATTGGGCAGCAATTCCTCTCCCATTTTGGGCTTTTTTTGTGCTTTCTATTTTCAAATTTTAGCCCTTCTTTAAGTATCTAAAATGTTCTCTTATCAAAAGCCAACAACTTATTATCCTTCGCATCTAAATCAAGCTAGTCGAACGTATCATATATGAATATAATATTTTTTAAATATTTTTTGTGATATCCAAAAATACAAAATGATATAATCTTTTTTTTTTATTGTTCAATCAAGATCTTGACTTATTAATCACTCATTCGATACATCTTCGTTGTCTACTTTTTCAAATCTTATTATCATTTGGCATATCACATATTCCTTTCATATGTCGATTTTCATACGACATCAAATCTGATAACATAATATCTTATCCTTTTAGCACGATGTCTGAACCTATATCTTAAAATCTCATCTCTAACATTACAACCACTAATCATTTGGCTCAACATTTAATTCTAATATGATAATCTTCCAGCACAAACATTCGACTCTTAGTTTAATGTTTGACTATTCGACGATCCAAGTTTGTGATCAAGGTATTTCACGTATCACTCATATTAAAGATACATTAATTCATCAATTGATCTCATCATCAAAATCTAAAATTTAATAATTTTATTTAATAATAACAACCAAATGATGTCGGAAGCCTAACAAGACCCCCCATATTTATATGCCTATGAGTATCAAAATGCATCAAATAAAAAAATTAATAAAATATAAAATCGACAAAGGTTTACAATTATGATATTATGACAATGTTTTAACAAGACTCCCTCCTATCTATATATCATAAAAATATAAGATTTAATTAAATGGCATCATGAGTCACAAAAGTGAAAGGTGACTTAAATATAATTGTAAGTATATTAAAGCTTATATTTTTATTTGTCATTATATTTAGTCATATATATTATCCTCCTTTATTATTAGTAAAAAAATAAAAGTATATTAGTGATACAATTATATAAAAATAAAAATTAATTTGATATCATCATATATATATATATATATATATATATATATATGAAGGATCTCAATATTAAATCATCAAAAGATAGGTTTAAGTGATCAAGAAATCATAAGAAGTATAAGCCATGAATATCAAGAATATAATAAGAGAGATACATAATGACTCAAGCATTATGAATTCAAAGAGAAACGTAAGCCATAAGTTATTAAAACCATAAAATCAATAGAAACATAACTCACAAGTCATGACCATAAAGGATATTCATAAATCATAAATATTAAAAAAAAAATTGCAAGTCATAAGTCTTTAGATATTTCTCCTCCTTTATCATTAGAAAGGGAGGAGCACACAAATGATTCAAAATATGTAACTTTTATTTCATCACGTGATAAGCCATTTTTATGAAGTTCCAAATATGAGATTTACTTTTAAAATACTCATGAAGTAAGCCACAAGATTCGATAATTACATATAAGATATTAAATAAAGCCAAATGCCGTTAACTCAAGTAAGAATGAAGAAGTAGGTCATCCATATTAAGATCATCAACATACTTTATGATAAGTCATTTTAATGAGTTTTCAAATATGATATTTAGTTTCTAAAACACTCATAAAATAAACCAAAATATTTAATAATTGCAAGTAAGTCATCAATGAAACCAAGATAGTTACCTCATGTAAGACATCAAGAAAACTCAAGTAACACATGAGGAATTTAAATCATTATTAACATACTTTCCTATTTTGCTTTAGCAAAAAGAAAACTATAGAACAAAGTATAAAATGATTTCCATATCCCCCTAACTAAATCCTTGACATCGAGTGACAACTTTTTCATATTATAATTATCACTTATTTCATTATCAAAATGCTTCTTATGCCATGAAAATGGATATATAAATTATCCCTTTCCCAATCATAATTTTTTTAAAAAAATTGAGCATATGAATGCCTAAAACAATCTTAAGCATAAAATATTTAAATACTTTAAGGTATGTTCTATTTGAGAGTCCTTAAAAATAAAGAAGTTGTGCTTAGTAAATTAATCAAAAGTAATATTAGCAACTACTGTATACCCATCGATAACCAATTGCTTGAGATTGATGAATGACACATCTTAAGATTATGATATCATGTTATCAGGTGATGGCTGATGGATGGTTGAAATTATTGTGATCAAATGACAAAGGTTGAAAGCAAGAATGATATTAATATGATCTAAAAGGTTATTGAAGAGTTGTACCATCAAGAGTAAAAATAACATACTAAAATTGACTCATGGCTTATAATGAAGTAAATATTCCTTATATTAGCACTAAAATTATGATTATGGATCTCATAACTTGGCAATACAATATAAAAGTCTTGTGGAGCATATGAGATTATTAGTTCATATAGTATTTAATGTGATATATTATTTTTAAATTCTTATAAATTAAGTATTTTTTGAACATAAGTTATGCAACGATAGAGTTTGGGTTCTAGAATATTTTGATTAGATAGCCCTTTGATAATATGGACTAAGTGGGAGAATATTGAAATTACATAACATTGATGACAAATAAAATATTTTTTATTAATCATAATGAAGGAGGTTATCTCACAATGCTTTCAATTACTTTCATGATGAATGAAAGCATTAAGGATAAAACCAAGTATGATGCTAAATGTTACATTGAGTTAGGATCCCTTGTCTAATCTATATTTAGGCATATGACCATCGATCAAGTTATATTCATCACTGAAGTTCTATAAGGTATGGACTAGAAGACACCATTGTTCTTGAGTGTCTCATCTGAAGAGTTCAGTATTTTTCATCCACAAACTTATTCCTGAACAACTATGACAAGAATAAGCTTTTTAGTAGACTTTAGCTTTGAGATAAGATTACTCATTGATTCAAGTTGAAGAAATTTATTTTTTCCCACTTATAATGATAAAATTACATATATCAATCCTCTAAAGATTTCATATTGATTCAACACAACAAAGACCTCATGCAGCCAGTGGGCCCCAATACAACAACTATGGTTTATAATCCACCACAAAATCTACCAGCTCCTAAGTAATCAAATCTGATTCTCCTAATTACATTCTAAGATCAATTACTCAAAAATCAGTGCTTGCTAAAAAAGAAAAAAAAAATTACTCATCAGCTTCTGCATCCAATCTGGATCATCTAAGCACTGGGATCTCCTACACTGCATTTTCGGTACCACACTTCATCATTCACCATTGTCTTTAATCACGTTCCAAAATAGCATCATGTCAATCTTAGTCACCAAGGCTGTCATTTAATCATGTTCAAGAATAGCTACATGTCCAATCATGGTCACCAATCTGCCAAGGGCTGAAAGGATCCAAGTTGTGCCTGCCAATGCCAACAGATACTCTTTTAGATGACATCATCTGCGGTAACAAAGATATGTCCATGATTAGTGAATGCATCTCAGTGCCGTCTGCAATAATAAAGTCACAGTTCGAAGTCTCATCTCTAAGCTGAAAAATAAGGAAGAGTTTTGACACTGATAACAGAAGGTTATTCATTTTGATTAAGTACTGGTAAAGAAAAATCCTGTACCACAAAAGCCGACACATAGCTCTGATGCTCCGTTACTTCTGGACCTCAAGAGACTTCAAATGCAAAACAATTTATTAGTCAGCATTAAGAGGCATTCAAATGACTGAGATCTTGCTTTTGAAGCTCTGTCCAACATTTGGATGAATAATCATGACTGGAGCACAGTTGCTAATGATGACGATGCACAAATAACTGAACAGAAGCTGTGACCAACCATAATATGTGTTGGGTTGCATGATCTTTATGTGTTTAGTCATGGTACACCAATACAACCTGAAAGGCCTAAGCATACTCAGACTCTTAAGGTGCATGTTCTCCCCTGAAAAGCATAAATAAAAGACTTAATTTGTATTGGTAAAGATTAACATCTACACTTACAAATTTCAAATTGAAATGAACAGCTGGATAAGAAATTGGATGTATAACAATCAAGAGCACTTTCAAGGAAATATGTGGAATCATCTCTAATCAAGTGCAAGACAAAAATTGTACCTTCCTTCTTCAGCTTGAAATAAAATGATTAAATCAGATAAATGATGGCATAAATGAAAAGAAAAGCTATTTAAACATTTTTATTATGTTATCCTTTTGGCCTATATCACAACGTAAATCTCCATGCTGCCACCAATTCCTTCTGTTTATCCTTTTATTTATGTTTATCCTTTTATTTCTCATATCCCATCATCTTGTTTCACCAAAGTGCCCATAACAGAATAAGATTTACTGCTCCAGAGGAATCCCAGTAAGTCATGAATGATCAAGAGATCTCATCTTATATTCAATTGTAACCAAAATAATGCACTCAGGTTTACTGAGTTTACCAAGGTCTCAAAGCCAACAATTGTAGTGGACTATAACTGGGATGCACCTACAGCTTACATAGAACTCTTTGTACTAGAATGTAGGTAAATAACAAATATATTCAGGAAATAGAAACAAGGTGACAAGAGACTGATGGCGCAAGGCAATTTTTAAGTTAGGTAGTTAGGTCTGAAGGACTTGATGGCAAGAGGACAACAGACTATCAAAAGACAATATACTATATTACATGGTTATTAGAGACAATCACTAGTTTTCAAACCCACTTCGATGACTTCGTTTCAAGTAGACTATGCATTCATCAGAATAACCACTTGTAACATTAGAGGAAAAGAAAATTCTGACTTTATTATAGAAAGATAAAGAGAGTTTTAGCTTTTACTTTGGCAAGCTATATCGCTTTCAGTGGAGCTCAGTAGCCAGAAATGGTCCATATGGTTGTTTCCAGAAGGTGGGAATCTTCAGCTTGTTGCTGCTATTATACAGCAAACAGTAATAATGATAATAGTAGGAATAGCAGAAAATAGTGACAGCTATAGACTACATTTATTGATTTCAATCAAGTCACATGCCTTAATGATTCAAAATTCAATAGCATCATTTCTATTTGACATATAGTGGATGAAACTTGATAGAAACTGTTCTTTCTAATACACACACACACACACACACATATATATATATGACAATGGACCCTCCAAAATTATTGTAACAGCTGCTATAACAAGTATGATATCTATTATGCAATGTTAGCAAGTCTGCCTAGTTTGTAACCTATAGCACCTTTTACCTAAGGCAACGATAGGGCCATGACTAAAAAGTATCACAACCAACTCCATGAAAACTTAACATGGAAAATATTTTCATATACATCACTAGTTCCTTTGTGAAGTTTATTCATATCAGTAAGAAGACAAACTAGATTTGTCAGAAGTAGATGCTTGATAGTCAAAATTTCAGTTTAATAAATACTAAAATGGATTTGGTAGAATATATATAAACATTTTTTATACAATTCAGTTGTTGCTTATGCTCTGCAATCTGCAGTCGGTGTCTGCAGATTTTATGGAAGTGAAATCTGGCAATCAAGGATAAGTATCATATGCACTAATAAAAAAAACGTCAGGAATGAATTGGTGGAGGAAGAACAAATACCTTGTAGAAGCAAGTGACTAGCTTAATACAAGCCTAGCATGTTCCTCATGAAATATTGGGAATTGATATGCCTTCCTTTCCTTGAACTTCCATTCCTCCGGCAGTTCCGCATTGGTGTCAAGTAAAACCGCAGCATACCATTATCACCATGGCTTTGGGCTTGGAGAGTACCTAGCACTTTGATTCCTCTCCAGCACATAGTCCTTCCTCCTCTTACTCTGACCATTGATCTCTAGGCTGCTATGCCTTACACCGCCATAGCCACCATGGACACTGAAAGAACTCCTTGAGCTGACAGTGCTGTTGCTCCAAAAAATCCTACCATTGAAACCCTGATGAGACCTTAATCCTGGCCAGGACTCAGATAAGGATCTCTCAACCACATTGGCGCCTGCTCCGCTGCTGCTTCTTCGCTGGATGAACCCCCAAATGTTCCATGCTGTGGTCCATTTCGTGGGCTTCTTTGTCGCGGCCCCCTTGTGGAGGTCTCTGAAAGATGCATCTAAGCTCCCAAAATACTCATTACTTAGAGATTTTGAACTCAAATCTGTGAAGTAAATTGGCATGGTGGAAGGGGAAGAACTCGGTGTCACCAGCAGGGGAGACTACAGCATATGGGACCGGCTTCAGTTCATTGAGCTGATGCTCGCGGATAATGTTGGAGTTGGACCGGTCAAGGCTTCGCCAGCGACGAGTGAGATGAAGAGTCCAAGTAGTAGTCCCGAGTTTGTGCAGACCCGCCTGGGGTGACAGCATCCTCCTCGACGGGGATGAGGCCATCCGACCGGGTGACGGCAGCAGCAGGGGCATCCTCGACGACGGACAGCATCGCGGGGAACCGGGAGAACACCGCTCGGCCTCCGATCGAGTAGCCATCCCATGAGGCTCTCGGCTCGTCCAACGAGAACCTCGGGTCGTCCAAGGACATCCGGCCGGCGTCAAGGGAGAATCTCGGGTCCGTGTCGCAGGATCTCCGACCGAACGCATCCACAGCCACCTCCGACTGAGTGTCGCGTAGCCGTCGCGAGAATTTGGGCGGCTTCTCAGCGGGCATCACGGCGGCGGTAGCTTCACCTCGCTTCTTGTCCTTGTGCTTTCGCCGCCACTTGTGAAGCTTCTTGCTGAAGACGGAGGCCGCGAGCCAGATGCTGCCGGCGATCTCCTTGAGGTCTTTGGAAGGCAGCCTCTTCGCCTGGACGTCCTCATCGATGTGGTCCTTCATCGGCTTCACCTCTGTCTCCTCCACCGCATCTGCCCCATCTGCCTCCGACGACACTCCCGCTTGAAGCACCGGATCCGTCGCCCTGATCTCACCCCCGTCGTCCTCCTCAGCTCGGGTTCCGAGGGAAGGCACCGGGGCGGAGGAAGAAGGGACGAACCTGAGGCTCCGGCACTCGAATTCGATTCCCTCGCCCTCCATCGTCGCAGGCGCCGCGGCAGTGGAGGCGGAGGGAGCGAAAGGCTGATAGCCCCCACCCAAGTCGTCCTGACGGAAGAGGGACCAGAGCGTGTACCGGCCGTGGACGTCGCAGGAACTACGCTGGGACTCGAAGCCGAAGGCAGAGGCGACGGCGCGGCGCGGCGCGTAAAGGAGAAGGATTTGCAGCGGCGGAGCTCGGGACGGAGGAAGGAGGGATGGCTGGAGGCGGAGACCCTGGAGAAGACGGACTTCAGGGCGGAGACGGAGGAGGTGGAGCGGCGGCCGGGGGCGGCGTCCAGGCCGGCAAGGCGCTCCCGGAGGCACGAAGCGCAGAAGCCCGTGACGGTATCGTCGGGGTGGAGGTCGCAGGTGAATGGCGGTGGGAAGGACCCTATCTCGAGAGCCATGCGGTAATGTCGCGGCGGTGTCGCTTCCTTCTCGCTACTTACTTAATCAGGCCATCAATCATTTCATCGAACAGAACATGCTCATGCTCAATGGTAAAACAAGAAGGGCAGGGAGGAGCAGAGAGAGTGTGTGCGTGTGTGTGTAAAGATTGTGAAGGAATGAGAGAGGAGAGTGTATTATTGTAAGTAGTATCATCAGCATCAGTGTAGGGTAGAAACATTAAAAAGATAACGGATGGACGAGGAAAAGAGAAAAAGCAAAAGTAAATCCAAGCCCCGTCCTTCCACTTTGGGCCGTCGTCTACCATTCGCTTCTTAATTATGCATGCTAGAGGCGGGGGCTTTGTCGCTGCCGGCGGTGGGGGGGGCGGCCGACGTGGTAAAAAGGGGGATTCATTTCAGGGTCGTGGAGGAACGTGAGGGAGGGAGACCGCGAGCGGCCGTCGTCGTCGGACCCCACGCTGCCATCAACCCCAAGCAGCGTCGCAAGGAGACGACGACTAAAAGACGAATGGAAGCGCGCATGGTTTTTGGTTTCCGCAACAAAAGACGGACAAAATCGAAAACCACGGTAGAAGATAAAGAATCAAGATGAAAGGAGTGAATTTAAGGTTAAAAAAAAAAAAACTAATTATAGTTTTAACTGTCTCTTTTTTTGGTTAATATTAATATTATAATTATTATTTCATTCAAAAGAAATCATAGCTATTATTATTATTATTATTATTATTATTATTATTATTATTATAGTTGTTATAATTGCTGTTGCTGTTATTACTACTAAGTCTGATTTAAAAAGACAGTGTGTAAAAAAAAAAAATCTACTATTCTGATAATTATAATAAGTTCTTAAAAATATAATATCATTTAGAATTTGAATTAATATTAAAATCATTAATTATCTTATAATTATAAAAAGTTTTAAGAATATTATTTATTTATTTATTATTATTATTATTATTTTGAAGTTACGGAGCAACTCCAAAAGGAGATAATCGATCATACCGAAGAGGGAAGGAAATAAGCGGTATTCATCCACTGATTGATAAATACACCTTCCATAGTGATATATCTATAAGCCTTTTTTTTATTTTGTGACGATGTGTATGCTAAACTTAAATTTCCAATATATATCTTTGTGCAGATAAGAAGTTTGAATTAATCACACCAATTCTAAGTCTAGTCAACTAAAAGAAAATAAAAAGGAAAATGTTTGTCATATCAGAATCCTTTTCATCCACCCAGCGTCATGGTTTAGTCAGCAAGATGGCCTTTGGAAAAAGCCTCCCGAACATTGTTAGATGTGCTTATGTCAAATAGAACTCTTGAACAATGACCACCGAGCTTGGCCTTTGTCTTTGTGATTTAAAATTGATCTTGATCTTGTTGTGAAACTTTTTATTCGTTAAGATCTTTGTGCAATAATCTTTAATCGATCCGAAATGAATCTTGAGCCGTATCATCGACCTGAACTGAGCATCGGATCGTACTCCATCGATCTTTTCATAGTTTCTCATCCTTTCCGATCAACACGGATGAGCTTGCGCATACGGGAGGAATCTAATCATGCTAACTCATCGACTACGACATAAAATTACATAATAGATCTGAAATTAACAAAACTACTCGAGTACGATTAAATATTCAAACACTAATACATAAACCATCTGCAGATCCCTCTGCCATCCAACTTTGAGAGAGAGAGAAAAAAAGAAACTATCATCTCGCAAGTGATGAAAGACTTATCTGAACATATAAGCAAATATTGACATTGATTTTATTGACATTAAGCTATGCTATTTATGAGTGACTGATTCAACGAATAGAGTTGATCGAATGGACGGATAGATGGAAAGTTGAGCGAGTTTGAAAAAACCTACCTTAAGCACCACTTGAAGGTCGAGTCTATTCATGTGCTTAACGCACAAGTTCTGATTTTGCGTAGGTCAAATAAATTATCTCACCCTCCTAAAATATATACGAGATATATTAGTAGAGATAATACTAAGGATGTTAATCCTTAGATATACGAAAAGGTCACTATGAGTATAAATTCTGGAATGTAACAAGAAGCCATTAATTCTAAGATAAATTATATATACTCCAATAAAGTTTGGAATCTTATTAATGTGCCTAAGGGTATCATATTCATCGACTACAAATCGATCTTAAAAAAAAAAAGATCATAGTAGATGAAAAGGTGGAGACCTATAAAGCAAAGCTGGTGCCAAAAGGTACCATCAAAGGTAAGGAGTTGATTTTGATGAAAACCTTATCACCCGAAGTCATGCTTAAATCCATCAAAATTCTTTTAACCATTATAGCACACTAAGACTATGAGACATAACAAATGGACATGACAACCATGTTCTTCAATGACAACTCGAGGAAAAGGTATATATGATACAAACCAAGTGATTCATGTCCAAAAAGAGTCCAAATAAGGTGTACAAATTGTTCAGGTCCAATCTATAGACTAAAGCATGCTTCCCAAAGTTGAAATATAAGATTGAACAAAACAATCAAATCTTATGATTTCGTTAATAATAAAGATGAGCCTTTTGTATACAGAAAGATAAGTGAGATTACTATCACCTTTTTGGTGCTATATGTGGATGACATTCTGATCATTGAGAATGATGTAGGAATGCTCTCCACAGTTAATGCTTGGTTCTCTAGATGCTTGAGGGAAGCATCTTATATCTCGAGGATTCAAATCTATAAAGATAAATCAAAAAGAATGTTTGGCTTATCTTAGTCCACGTATATAGACATCACTGTTAAAAGGCTTAGCATGAAAAATTTCAAGAGATATCTCATATCAATGAGATAAGAAATATCATGTATACTAGCCATGCTATGTATAAAGCCTGATATAGTACATGCTCTGAGTGTCAAGAGCAGGTAATAGACGGATTTAGATTTGAAACATTGAAAGGTAATAAAGTGTATCCTTAATTACTTGAGAAAAACTAAGGATATTTTATTGGTATACAAAGAAAGCAACCTCTAGATTGAGGGCTACACAAACTCTAAGTTTTTAGTCTGATACGATGATAACAAGTCGAACTCATGATATGTCTTCACCCTGAATGAAGAAGCAATAAACTGAAAAAGTTCTAAGCAATATACTACTGTTGACTCATCTATAGAGACGAAGTATATTGTTACAATAGAAGCAACAAAGGATAAAGTATGGATGAAGAATTTTGTTATAAATTTAGGAGTCGTACCATACAATGGGGAGTCATACCATGCAATCGACGATTGCTCAAGCAAAATAAGTCAGGTCTCCTTAGAAGTCCACACACGTTTTGAGGAGGTTCCGTCTGATCAAAGAGATCCGTCTAATCAAAGAGATCGTAGCTCGTAGAGATATAGCATTGAAAAAAATTTCATTCGAAAATAACATTACAGATGTACTGACAAAGCCATTGTCTCATATTGCCTTTGAGCGTCATAAAGTTTGATGAGGATCATATACGTAGATGATTAACTTTAGGCCAAGTTAGAGATTGCTGATAACAAATGCCTTACAAGCTAATTACGTGAGTGATAGCACGTGTGACACGCTACATAATTTTTTTAATTATTATTATTATTGATATTTTCTTATATTATATATATTGTCTATTGTATATATATTATGATGTCTTTGAATTTGTGTAATAAAAATTAAATTATGATAAGATCACAATAATAAGACTATTTTACTTTTAAATATATATCATAAATAATCCTAATCGTAAATTATTTAAGAGGAATATAGAGATAATCATAGAGGACGCTTGGTGTTATTGGATGAGGAATAGATAATCTAGCTTAAAGAGAGGCTCTAAGACCATGATAAAAAGAAAAGCTTGACTAATTTCATTAACATAAACTCTAGTGGTACAAACATGATCAAATAGACATGGTCAACACAATTGGATGCTTCCAATCTCAACTTGCAATTTTGATGCTCATTGGTCGATACATTCTTTTGTAAAGCCCCCCAATATCTTAATGAATGCAAAGTAACTCTCATTCAAGTCCTTAAGAATTAAAAATAAATAAATTCCTCAAGAAATTGGAGGATTAGACAAGCCAATTGGTTATAAAGCCAAAGATTAGGAATATTGGCAAGTTTCAAGTTGCAAGCCAAGAAAAAAAAATCCAGGATCCAAACATTAAGTATATTGGCAAGCCAAGAAAAAAAATTATTTCTGATATGGTGGTGTCTAACCTTGCTGTACACACTGAACCACCGACTCGATTGCTAAACGATACCTGTTTCAATGGCCAATCAAATAATTAGTTTCAAACATATTCAAGAGGAAATTTGAGACCAGTTGAGGCGCACCTGTTGATCATCTCAAGCTCAACCCCACCTTCCCAGCATGATGGTGAGCATAGGGATCAATTCTGCCTTGGTGATGCCCAACAGACAACAGATTCCATGATAGATACGGTAGCACCACATTTACAACCATGATTTTAAGCCTCAATTCATCGAGCACACAAGCAGTTTCAAAGACCGATATTGATCTCCAATGGCAAAAAGTATTACAACAAATTAATTGCATGTTGCTGCCCTAGGTCATTCCTTGTGGCTTAGACAAAACAATAACTGGAAAATCTAATAGCCTGCCAGCTTTACACTTCACCCTCGGAGATTTGCAAGCTCACATATTCCTGACTAACTAGTGGTAAGCCCGATTAACGAATGGTCTGTGCAATTCCATTCTTCTAAAGCTTGGAACTTTTTGTTGCCAAATCATAGTCCTCACTGTCATTATGCTCCTCCATGTTGCCTCTCATACTATCATCAACTTCGTGAGCAGCACCTTTTTCTAGGGAACATAAACCCTTGCAAGATAAGTCTGTCAAAATAGTATCTACATCGAACTGACGGCTGGTAGCAGCAATAGCTGAATGATTGTTCACCTTCCGACGCAAAGATACCAACAAGTCAGTACCAACTAAAAGCAGAACAGATAGAAACCAAGATAGAAGTAAATTTGAGGACAAGTTACTGCATTAACTCACACTGTCACAAGTAAAATTCTCACTTAAATTGTTGAAAACAGCAGGGAGAACATTCATCAACCGTGGACCTGATGCAATGGGTGCTGAAGCCATAAGCATCTGAAGTGTTTCTCTGGCATTTTTCTCCACTACAGATTCTGTCTTAGGAATCACAGGATTGACAAGGTTTGGAAGCAAAGGTGAAATGACTGTAGATACAGTGGGTCCAGCACTGACAAGATAGCCCTGACCAGAAGAACAAACATCAATGAGTGGAATGTGCACAATGGGGTCTGACATGAAAGGCGTAAAAATTGGAAGTTGTTGAGAACATGACAAGGTAAGTGACGACACAGTAAGTGATACAGGGACTAGTGGTTCAGGGACAAGACTTGGGAGAGTCAGAGTTTGAAGCTCAGCAACATCAATGGTTAGTCTAGCTGGCACAGACGTAACTACAGGTGCAGTTGCAGACAGCAGTGAGGACAATGGTGGTAGGGAAATGGATTCAGGAGATGTGGGTAACAGATGTGAAGGGGCTACTTCATACTGCAATGAAGATGGGCAAGGGGGACACCAGCAGTAGTAAGGAGAAAACAAGGAACTTGATCCGGTCTGTGATAGAGGAAGATGAATTGACATGGGGCTGAATGAAGAGCGAGGGATAGGTAAGACATCAGGCAAGCAACAAGATAGGGTTGAACTCGCTCCAGTGCCCCTTGAATTGTCATCCTCACATTTGCTGGTAGCAGTACATGAAGAAGAAACTGAAGTAACCAATTCGGTGCTTCTCGTCAATGTAACCAGATGGATATCTCCATGCCGCTTGATTTTCTCCCTAGCCCCACTTCTTATGGAGGAATACGGTCTCCGCATCTCATCCTTGAAAATGTTTAATCTAGGACTAAGACTGCCCTGGCAGAACGAATGCACCTTTCCTATATGCGCTTCTACAGCACGCACACGTGACGACTTGGAGAGTGCACAAAAAGAAGAATGGCATTCAGTTTGATTGGTAGTAGAACCACTATGTAAACCATGTGATGAAGCAGCTGAATTAGCTTGTGCAGCATTCGAGCACCCAAGAAGATATGCCCGAAGATGAGTTGCAAATGAATCAAGGCGTGATTCAGAGATTCCAGTAAGACAGGATAAAGAAGGCTTCCTTCTCAGTAGATCTTTCATCTGTTGCATAAATAAATCAATTACTACTGATATTAAGGGTTGCTGAAACCAAGAACCTACAACTACGAGTACTTTAGCATATTGCCTGTAATCCAGTTGGTTAAAAACACCACTACTTTCAAGGATGTCACAGGTTCAATCCACCAGTAGTGCATAATTCATCATGGCCCCACCTGAATGGTGGGTTTAGATAAAAGCTTTGGGCAAATGCAACTATCCATGAACTGATACATGCAACTTAATGTTCAATCATGAAATAAATGCAAAGTTCTAAACTAACAAATCAGAAAAGCACAAAGTGACAGCAACAGACATTTCAGCTTTTCATGACTGCAGAATGCTACGAAAATTGAGAAAAGAAACCAAAAACAAACCTTAGCAAGCAACTCCAGTCCATGGAGCTTTGACTTCTCAGAACACCAATAGTACAAGACCCGATGTCTAGGGAACTTTAGCAGAAAGGAACGGCCAGAGGTATCAGCTGATATTTCTTCGATAATCACATCAGAGCTATCGAATTCATTACTCAAAACAGCATGTCTCTCTGTACAGCCATCATCCCCAATAAATGAAATGTGCATATTAGATGAAGGCAAAAGATTGAGATTCAACTGTCCCCTATACAAAGAGAAGGCAATAAAGGTTGAACGATTTATCAAGAAATGTTACCACGAATAGAAAAAAATAATGCATGTAAAAGAAAATAATATTCATAGCTAATTCGACCATAAACTAGAATCTAACCACTTCAACTGTAAGTATTAAAAGCCAGATAAAACAGAGAGCAAATTTTAGACTTTAGCTTATTTGAAAATTGTATGTATTTTGCTTGTCTTAGCAAATGAGTGAGAGATCAAGAAAGTCATTCCTTTTCCAGAATGAAAATATAAACAAGAATCAAAATCAAAACAAGAATCAGAAGGAAAAGCATATTGGAATAGATAATTCATGTTGTTGAACAGACTCATAATAGTTAAGATTGCTAACTGTAACAACCATTCCCCCAAGTCAATGCATATACTCTAGAAATAATTTTGAAAGCTAATATGTTACAAGTAGGCGGATCTGCATCTAGTGGATACTGTAGAAACCACCATGTATCAAAGTTATATCTGCACTAAATTTATTTTATCAAGCCACAAAAAGGCCTAATAACAAAATGGTATTTTATATTAATCGACATGTTTCTGTAAGCTGTAAGGAAGTCTTCACATTCAAATTGTAAAGCAATGCTTTCCAATAATGGAATTAATCGAATTTGATATCAAGAGCCAGTTGATTGCAGTAAATGAAGGGAAATGTGAAGTTGTTGCAGTTTGCTTCTAGTCTCAACCCACTGTTCAACAACATACAATATCAAGTATAAGCTTCACAAACAGTCCATTTCCTGTAAACAGAGGGAATTAACGTAATTTCAAAATCTAGTTGTACTCTCCATTCCTATGGTCTCGAAGGTTTTCCTATTAGAATATTATTTTCATTTTAGACAATCTGCGTGGAAAAAAAAATCTAAAAGTGCAAAGAGATCAAATGGTGGTACATTATAAAAGAATTATGCATATAACACTACCAAGCATTTATAGAATAAAATAAAAGCAACATCCACAAATTTAGCAAGAATGGGTTGGGGAAGGTCTCAATTAATGAACATATAAAGATGAACCAAATATCTATGAATTAGAAAACTATTTTTCAAAAATCAAATAATTAAAGCTTGAAACTAGCAAAAAGGATTTATCTATGTAAAAGTCAATAGGCATTAGTTGATTCTTAGACAAAATAGTTGCAATCAAAATAAACATGATGAGCAGATATTTCAAATTTGGAAGTTACTCAAGTAATGCAACAGGATAACAGGTGAAATTGTGACAATGTGATACTATTACCTTACAGGGGAATGCATAAGCAATCATTTGACCCAAGTATAAGATCACCAAAAGGAAGTGAAAACCTTCATTATATTTTTTTTCAACAATAGATCCTAGCAACAACTAAAATGTAAAAAAAAAAGAAAATAGACAGACACTAATTTTTAGAGTATCTAACCAAAATATCATGTTATTGACACAAAGAAAACTGGTACCAGTTTCTTTTCTCCCCAACCATTATATTAGGGAATGATGAAGTTAATCATATTTCAAGGGAAAAATTAAATTTTCCACAAAAGATTAGTGGATTCACTTCTCTCTTATATGACTGGATAAAGCAGCTTAAAATATTTGTTTCTGCTAGAAGTTGGAAAGATAGAAAGACCAACAACATATAGAAGAAATAGAATTCCATAGTTTCTGTGAGTTATCTTGGAAGATGATGCAGAAACAAGAATAAACACCAAAGGACGACTCCTAGCCTTCTACACAAAGTAGAAGCTCCCATTAACCTAAAAGAAAAGATTCCATCTAAGGGCAAACTATGAAGAGCCAGAACCACAAAATACAAGTACCTTCTTTTTTCACATAATGAACATACAAAATAAAGCACTTCCAGATAAAAAAATTGATAACTGAAAAGCACTATCCCATTAAGACAGGGCATTAGAAACAATTTAAACTAGCTAACATACTACACAAAGGAACCTTTATGCAGTGAATAACTTAAATAAAAACTCACTAGCATACTATAAATTTGTAAGACTGCAATGACTAATTAATAACAAAGATAAAAACCCATTAGCATACTACAAATCTGTGAGAACATGTATTTGAAATCTGTTGTAGCTAAAAATCATATAAATATTTACTAAAAGCTAAGCATATAAAGATCCTAGGAAATGTTTTCACTAATAATGAGGATCCTATTGCTAAAATCCAACTAGGATAGGATAATCATCATGCAGATTCAATATATACCAGAAGTCCATGTAAGAAACTACCTTCTTTGCTCATAAATCAGAGATCTTAACAGAACATCACACACGCCCACTTCACCTACAAATCAAAAGACATTTTTACTTCGAATGATGAACAATGCCATCACTATTAAGCTGAGACATATAATCCTGTAATCATTTATAAACAACAACAATTATGGTCTATTTTCCAGCCACTATAAATTGATTACTTAAACTTAAGATAGAAAGTTTAATTCAAAACTTGCATCCTTAGCAGTATACTAGTGTGTAGGTTAGAACCACAGTACCACTAGAAAGAAAATTAAAAAAAAAGGAATAGGACAAATCATCTTTAACATGCCATGAACTGGGCTATTCACTAGACCTAATAAAACAGAGCACCAAAGTGCAGCTTGCCACAACATACATATCATTCAATATATAATGTTACCAAAAGCGAAGCAGATATTCGCACTCACACATCTCGAACTTATTCACGGCTATAACAGTTTAAAATGATATAATCTGGTATGATTAGGTACATCTGGTACAGTCAGGTACATCAAAATACGATCAATTGATGTGTGGACAATGAGTAGAAAAGTTTATTATCAATAAGCACAACCTATAAGCCTTCACAAAAAAGAAGAGTACTAAATGACAATACTCATTCTGATATACCAAAAGCATGCAAATAATTGAGAAACTATTAAGTACCTAAGCACATTGATCTTCACGAAGACTCAAATTATAGCATTCCCTACTAGTGTTAGATGTGTGGCCCCTGAAGACTGTCATATTACAGGATTCATCAGTTATGCTATTTATCATAATATTATGGAAGTCATGCATTTTCATTAGAAGTAATGTCAGCCTGGAAAAATATGGACGATCTTTTCATTATCCTTACGTCCTACTTTGTATCCAAGTTTATAATGATTATGCACTTCCTCAGGTACAATCATGTATACAATATATCAACTTTGCTTTTTCTAAGGATATCATGAAATTGCCTAGACTTATCTCAAACTTTCTTGCCTGGAAACAACACACGAATCCAACGACATGAGTTTAGAAAAGGTTTAGAGATGCCAAGTTGTAGTGGTGTTAATGAGTACTTTTGACTTTTTTTTCTTTATTCATTTTTCTCTTCCTTTTTTTCTTTCTCACAAATGTACGATTCCACCAAGTTGTGGTGACACCGACATGAGTTTAAAAAAGTTACTTTTTTTTTTCTGTTTTCCTCTTCCATTCTTCTTTTCATGAATATGAATGTTTCCAGTGGTGGATTTTGTCTGGTCATTATGTATATTCATGTGTCAATCCTGCACAAGCATCAACTGTAATCCAAGTGAATTAGACCTCTAACCCGAAATGGGTGATTTTTATTTTCACTAGATCAGTTGCAGTGGATCTTTGAAATGTGATATGTACTGAATACATCTTATTTGATTAAGAAATCAAGGAAAAGCTAACTAGGGGTACTTTTTGCTATTAAACTACATTCTAGAAAAGTAGAAATTACAAATCTAAAAGAGGCATCTAATGTTTTACAGCATAATAACAATGAAAACAGGAACTGACCTGCACTGAAATATAGAATCACTGAAAGAAAATAGAGAACTGTCAAAAGTGCAATAGTTTATCAGATTATATTTGCTTTTTATATCTATTACATGAGTCATGCATCTATTAACTTTGTTTTGGTTGACATCTAAATGTAAATTACAGCAACAAAGCTTTCCAGGGTAGATGTTCACAGAAAGAATCCCAGTGGTGAATACACTATAAAGAACAAGGAAGAAGCAAATATGAGTATATTTCACATTAGGCAAAGAAAATCCTGGAACAACATAATTGATCAATTTGTTGCATAACAATAAAGCCAAAAGAGTACATGGAAAAGATGATTAAACTGAACCACTTAAATCAACTAACGGAGATAGACATGGGTAGGTACGGATTTAAGCCTTACATCTTTGATAAATACAAGTTTGTTGTTTACCTTGTAGCAGTTGGGCATAGAATGTTCCCTCGCTTCTTAACCTTTCCTACACGAACAGAAACAAGAGGTACGTACAAGCACCTCGCCAGCATCCCCACTTCCGATGCTTCAAAGTGCTGGTCACAGATACGATCAACCACAATCAAATTAGTTTTCATTTGAACATAAAAAGGGGATAACATGGATATAAAGAACATAATCAAACAGCAAATAAAAGACATCCATCAAGATTCTTGCATATTTTCATACGGTAAAAACAACATCCAAATCATATAGTACAACTAAGTAGCTGTATTAATTTAACAAGAATAGAAAACATTAACAAGAATTAGAACTTTTTTTTAACCGAATTAGAATTAGTTACTGACCCTACGAGATATAACGTGTTTTACGACCTAAAATGTGACTACGATAAGGAGAAAAGAGAAGGGATAGCGATTAGATCAAATACATACAACAAAAAAGTAGATCCACCTTGTACATAACAGATTGCCAAGATTAACGAGGGAAAACAATATGAACCTGGCTTAGCTGAGCTAGGAGACGTTCTTCAGCGGGGCCACTGGAGACGTTAAGCTTGAAAAGAGGCTTTGACCTCTCATCCGCACGGCAGGCGCCAAGAACCTGCAGATCCAGTGCCTGGAGCCACCGCAGCAACCCGTCCTCCCCGCCGCCGCTCCCCTCGTGGGAGAGATCGCCATCCGATTCTCCCCGGAGGAGGCCTCTCAGCCTCTCGACGACGCCGCCGCGGCACAGGGGATGATCTGCGGCCGCGGCCGATGCGGATCCCTCGTTCTCCCGGTATCCCTCAGCGGCGTCTCCGTCCGGCGACCGATCCGAGTCCTCGTCCCCGCCGAGACCGTCTTTTCTGGAAGGAACCATCGTTAACCTTCGACGACGAGATGAAGCGCTTCGCTTCCGCTTCCTCTCTAACACCGGTGAATGTAGATCGGCGGAGGAGCGGGTGGAGGAGGAAGAATGGGAAGATTTGTGAAGGGTGGAACGGCGTGGAGAAGGATTAAAAAGGAGCGGATTTGAGGCGGCATTATGAGCCAGAGCTTTATGGGACGTTTCCGGTCCGCGCGCGTCGTCCGTCACAGCCTGGAGGAGAGATGAGAGGTAGGGTGGGGACAGCGACGTGGCGTCGCACTGGAAGCCACATGATCCGAAAAATGCCACCCAACAAGTCTACCTACGTTTGTGTTGATCGGAGGAAAGCGGGCCCCAGATGTGGGTCCCACATTTCGATCGACGATTTCTCCGATAGGTTTTTACTGGTCGATTCACCTTTTGTTACCTTGTCGGTCCGGTCCGGTCCGGTCCGACCATTTCATTCCCACGAATGAAATTGAACCAATTCAGTAAAGAAAAGGATGAGAACAACAGTACAATAAAAAAGAGAGGGGAAAAAAAAGAGCCGATGTCGAGACATGCTAGTGGTTAGTGCTTACATTACATTATAATAAGAAAACAAAATTTTAGTAAAAATATAAAAAAAAAAAGAAACGCAGTTTGGAAGGCATGTAAATCTAAATATTTAAATAATATTTATGCATATATACATATATGTATATTAAGAATCAGTCTTTTTTTAATAAATATAAAGGCATGATTGTATCGAAATTTGTATATTTTTTTTGATAGACTTTATGAGCAAATATATTTCAATTCATTTTTGGGTGTAACAAAGTCTTTTGTAAGTATAAACTATAGGAAGGAAAATGAGGCAGAGGAGTAGAAGAAGAGATGGAGGGAGGAGAGTGGGAGGAGGAGGTGAAGAAGCTTGGGGACGATCAGCCTTAGCCCCCCTCCACCCTAAGCCTTGGAGTTTTAGTTTGATCAGAATTAAATCATAGAGCAAGTGTATTTTAATTATTTTTGAGTGTAACAAAGTTTTTTTTTTTTTGATGGGTAAATTACAAACCTTTAAAGTAAGTAAGTGTATTTTAATTTATTCTTTGAGGAGTGTAATAAAACTTTTTATGAGTAAATTATAAGGGGGAGGATGATTAGGGAGGGAAAAAATAATCAAACTAAGCTCTGTAGTTCGATTCAAACTCCAATTTCTCTTAATAGAAGTTTTGAGTTGAAACTCCAGATCAATCCTAATCTAGTCAGTTCAAGCCTAAATCCAATCTCAAAGGTCCGATTCAACTCATCTCAGTCCAAGTTAAGAAGGCTCGGATTGGGAGACTATAAAATAGGGGTGCACCAACCTTGGAAAGTACCCTTAACAACAATAGAGCTAAGAAAAGATGTAGTCAATAATAGAATTACAGAGAGAGTGATCGAAGAAGCATGCATCCTATTTAATTTAATTCTTTTTTTATAGCTTTTTCCTCTTCTTCCCCAGCCTAAAAAAGTACCCTTGCTGCAAAAAAAAAGAGTCTAGCTTCTTCCTCTTTGATTCAACATGCTCCAAGAACCCTGCAGTAGAAGAGACAACAAGGAGCAGCTTCCTCTTCAATTCAACCTGCAGCAATAAGCCTTGGCAGCAACCAACCATCTGTAGTAGCAACAACCACCATCTTTAGCATCGAAAGAGAGGTTGGTGGTGAGAGAAAAGGAGGAATGCTCAAGGTAGTTTGAATCGACCTATATAGCCTCAGAAAAAATTCCAATGCATGAAAAGCTGAAGCCTTTTATCATTCACAGAGTTTTTCTTATAGTTCCATGTTTACGTATTTTTATTTTAAATCAAACTACATTCTCATTCTTTGAGACACTCCAAGATGTAAATATGCTCCGAGGAAGGATCATAATCATTGACTCCTTCGCCCATATTGAATCGTACCAACAATTTTCGTTGTTCATACTTATCACTCTAGCTAAGTCAAAGTCAAATATATAAACACTCTAGCTAAGAATTAAAATTCAACAACTCTCGTTAATAATAATACACAAATTAAAATCGAAAGAAATCAAAAAAATTTTAATTCATATTATTATTAGACCTCAATCCAATTACTCACTAACTTTGTATTATTGGATCTCTATCCAATAATCTTCTTATGCCTCTAATTGGGCCTTAATCAAGGAGCTCATCAGCATATAGAGGTTAATTAGATCTTCATCCAATTACCCACTAACCTTGCATTATTGGATCTCTATCCAATAATCTTCTTGGGCCTTTAATTGGGCCTTAATCAAGGAGCTCATTAGCATAGGGTCTCATCTAACGAGAATAGGGGCTAATTGGATCTCTATCCAATCCTTTATTCGTTGAAGCATCCACCATATGTGTGTGACCCTCTAGGCCCAATACCAAGCTGGTCGTGAGTTGCTCTCATCAGAACTCCTTCTGATATAGTGAATTATTATTTCCATAATAATTCACTTGACTCATCGACTATAGATGTACTAGGTCATTATGTCATAGTCCCCAAACTGTACTGGGGATCGAATCTATCGGATCTATCTATCCACAGTTATCATGTATCTACAATCCCTCATCCAACTAATATCCCAGAGATCCTATATTGGATATGGTACTGTCAGGTCACATATGGAATCAGTTTGTCTTGCTCTAATCGGATTCTACCAGAGAACTCCTTCTCTCTCAATCCAAATGACCCTGGCCAGGGATTTGTCTAAGCAAACACATATGGGATATTTCTCTCATGATACCGAGAGTGGATGATCCTCTATCGACACTCAAGTGCCTTCGTAAGGTTGGCTACCAATCCCGATAACCAGTTATACTACATCTGGAGCTTTACAAACTTGTAAGTTTGGCATCCAAGAAAGGAGTACTCATACAAGGCATCCTTGGTGTCTCAAGTCCAAGGACCAGATACACAACTGGGACTATGGAATCGTTGTCTTATATTAGATATCATTAACCATACAACATTTCATAAGTAGGTCAATCAGTGAACTTATTTTCCAATGAGCACCTGTACTATATCCTTAGTGTCTCCACACAAGTGGCTATGAGACCAATCACCTCCATCATATGGACAAGTATATAGTACACCGATCTGTCCAGTTATCTCGATGTCCCTCTCGAGTAACCTATGACCGGGATTATTTAGGATATGTGTTTAAAGATGAATCGATCTCATTATCATAATCTCATCACGATTCGATTTTCATTGCACAGAACTAAGAACATCACAATATATATGCTACATATAATATAATGTTAGAATATGCCAATATTAATCATAAGTAAAAAGATTATGCAGTTTGTCACATGTGCCATCACTCGCGTGATTGGCTTGCAGGGCACCTGTAACTAGCAGTTACAACCCTTACAAATTTCACAACTTGTTTCTTCCCTTAATCCAAGCCTTGGTAGGGGTATTTATAGTCCCAAATGGCTTTAGAATGGAGCTAAGAATTTCAAATCACTAAAAATTTTCTGATTTAGATGATTCTACAACAATAACTTTTGATGCTACAATTTTGTAATTTTGAGTGATACTACCACTAGAAAATTTGAATTCTAAGTGGTACTATCGTCGCTCTAGACGGTATCACCACCTACGCAGGTAGTACCATTGTGGGCTACGCTAATAGGCACAAAATAGTGTATGTCGGCTGTGTGAGTGGTACATCGCCGAAGCCTGCTCAAGACCACTATTTTGACTTTCTAATGAGCCCAACTTGGTCATACTTCAAGCCCAATAGGTTTCTCGACAAGTTTACATTGTGTTGACCCCAAAAGACCTCGATCAAGGCATAAACAATCCAACCATATTTTTGGCATAATTATGAAACTTCAGCCTGTTGTATATCGTTTCATCATGTCATTTGATAATTCGACACTTCACTCGAACTTTCGACGTATCATCTTTTACTTTGACATATTGTTCGATCTATCAGCATGTTAACATTCTCAAAATATTCGATCTCTTAGCGCAATATCCGATCATTCTCGCACAATGCCTAAATCGTGGTTCAAAGTCCAATCTTTGGCACGTCGAACAATATTTCAACTTGACGTCAAATTTCTGATACGATACTCATCCGACCTAACGTTTGATTTACATGCTTCAATAATTTGTCATTCTATGATCAAAATTAGTTATACGTCACTTAAACGTTGATTATATTATAATCTTTATTAATTGATTTTATCATCAAAATCCGAGATTCAAGGAGTTATACCTATTAAAATTTGATTTTATTATAATTTTTATTAAAATAATAACTATATTTTAAAACAATCCCAACTTGAGCTCGAGCCAGAAATGGATATTTAATTATGAAAATATAGGAGAAAAGAAGGGGAAAATTGAAGGCGGGAAACACGGAAGATTGGATCAAGAGGCGGCCAACTCGATGGTGTGCATCATGTTCTTGAACTCGAAGAAATCCACCCGTCCATCGCGATCCCGATCGACGGCGGCGATCATGCGGCGGACCCCGTCGATGCTCCTCCCCTCGAGCAGCCCCAGCTTGTCGAGCACCGCCTGCAGCTCCGCCGCCGATATGTACCCGTCGCCGTTCTCGTCGAACACCCGGAACGCCTCCCTCATCTCCTCCTCCTCTTCCTCGGCCTTCGGCTCCACGGCAGTGCCGTCGCCGAACAGGGCGTTCCCGATGGCGCAGTGGAAGGCCTCGAAGTCGTCGAAGTCGAGACCGACGCGTCCGGGGCGGACGTATGCGGCGACGGCGGCAGAAAGCTCGTCGAGGTCGGCGCCCAGGCCGAGGAGGTCGAGCGCGAGGTGGAGCTCCGTGACGGTGATCTCGCCGTCACCGTTGCGATCGAAGAGATCGAAGACGCGGCGTAGGCGAACGGAGTTTAGGCTGGTGGAGCGGAGGCGGAAGGAGGGGGCGGCCGTGCGGGCGAGCGCCGGCGTGATAACCGGCGGCGTCAAGTGCGCCATCTTAGTGGGATCTCGTCGCTAACAAGGAGGAGGTATCTGGAGAGAACGAACGGTTTGGCTTATTGCACTCTGCCGGATCGCCATATTTATAGCGATGTGGTTTTAGTCTGTAGTGGATAAAACTATATAATTGAGGGATTTTAATTGTAAATTAATTATGTCAGAATTTACAAGCGTAAATAATGATATCTCAAAACTTGTCATTGGAATAGATATATGTAAAAAAGCAATGGAAAATATAAATAAAAGAAGAGATGGAAACGCTACACGTGTTTGGGCTCGGTCTCCTCTTGACCGGTTCAATTATTGAAATTTCTTTGGGTTTGCTTCTTTCTTTTGGGTCTAATTTTGGAAGATTGGATTCGTAATGTGGAGAAGAAATATATATCTTTGTAAAACCTTTCTCTTAGGCGCATCTTATGTTCATTTTATTTTTAATTGCTTGGCTTTCTAAAAGCTGATCTTGAACTGGTCTGTCTCCGTTATTTCTCCTTTTTGAATCATAACAGCAATTAACAAAATGAGATCAATTCAGAGTCAGTTGTAGTATCTAAGTTAAAAAAAAAACATCTCTTACAGATGGAGCTCTCTCGGGCGTCTCTATAATTGCTTCTTCATTACTGCCAGAAAACTCATCATTCGTCATTAAAATTTTATTTTGATTTATCACTATTGAAATAATTTAGTGATAAGATCCCCACTAAATAAATTTTTAATGATAAATCATAATTTATCACTAAATATTTATTATGAAATAGAATATTAGTGACGATGTTGTTACAAACGTTGTCAAAAAAAAATTACTCTTGTGATAAAATTTTACATTATATCTTAGTTGATAATATTTTTTGTTGTTTGTCACCAAAATATATATTAATGATAACCTATATCCGGGCACTAATTTATATATTTATACTCTAGAATGATTAACTATTTGAAAGATTTAGCAAGCCTAATACTTTTTTAATAAAATTAAATTATTCTTAGTTCAATAGATTAATAAAAAATATCTGCTAATTAATGTTTTATGTTATTAAAATATAATGATTGCTAACCTGATATCTAATAAAATAATATCAAATATTAATATATGTAATAATATCAAATATTAGTATATGTAGTCCTAGAGTGCTAAATATAGTTATTTGTTAGATAGATTTCACTAGTATTATTACATTTTATAGAGACATTTTTAAGGTAAAGTTTATAATCTTCTTAAAGTATTCTTCATCTAAATTACCTACACAAAACATGTATCTGTTGCTACACATTCAGTCTCGATCGTAGATAATGCAATTGAGTTTTGATTATTAGAAAATCATAAAATAAGTGCATGATCTAGGAATTAACAGACCCTAGATGTACTTTTATTTATCTATTCTACATCATGTAAAATAAGTATTGCAATCAAATCAAATCAAAAATTTTAAATTTTAGATATCATAATCCTAGATTGATAGTTTCTTTTAATTATCTAAATTTTTTAAAACTACTTTATAATAAGATTATTTAGGATTAAACTTAAATCTTATATAAAGCCAAACACTAAACATTATATCAGATCTAGTTACAATAAGATATAATAAGCTACCTATCATATCTCTACCTCTATAAGTATTCTTAATAAAGCATTCTTATTTATTATCCATATCTAATTTAACAAAATTGATCATCTATATATTAATAGCCTAAATACTCTCCATAAGAAAATATTTTAATAGATCTAAAGTATACTTAATTTAACTAATAAAAAATTTAATAGATCTAAACAAGCCTTAGGGGCTTATTTTTATTTATGCTTAAAAAATGTTTATCTAGTCGAGGAAGCGACGAAGGCCGTAGCATTGGACGAAGATGGAGAGGCAGAGGTATGAGAGGTTGGCGGCGGAAGTGAGGAAGAGTTGGACCTTCATGTCATATGCACGGTGGCTGGGGGCACAGAGGAGGACGAAGTGAGTGGCGGTGGGGATGAAGATGCTTAAAAGGAGGAAGATAAACCAAGAGATCATTGCATGTCTAGCATTAGATTGGTTGATGTATATCCACTTGAGACAGGACCGGAAGCTCATACACTCATCGACAGCACAAGAGAGGCTGTATACATATGATACCCTACTAGGCAGCTGCAGCTCGGTGTTGCTATTGATGGTCAATCCTACAATGACGCATCATCTCATCATTAATAGTTGTCTCAACTTTTAATTTAAATAATATATATTATATTAATAATTTATTATGAATCAATATGTCACGTAAGCTGACTCTACATTTATTAACTCTAAATTGAGGGGCCTATATATTATATTTTTTAAAAATGTAAAGATTCTTTTAGATATAAGTAAAACTATATGGGTTTAAATGGTCTATCATCAAAATCATATGGGTTAAAATAAATATTTTTTTAAAAATTAAATTATATATATCATTATATTAATAATTTATTATGAGTCAATATGTCATATAAGTAAACTGTATCTGTTAATTAAAACTTGACAAGATAAACTTATATACTACGTTGTTGAAAATATAATGGTTATTTTAATAATGAGTAAATTATAAGGACTTAAGTGATATATAGTTAAAATTATAGAGATTAAAATGAATCTTAATCTTAAAAAAAATATGAAGATATCATTTAAAAAAGTTTATTACTAGTAATGAACTTATATATATATATATATATATATATATATATATATATAGTGCAAACTTGTATAAAACAAGCCCTTATTGGTCTTTGTACACGTAGTCGAACTGGAGCCAGAAATGGTGGTAATGAAAAGCGTCTCCGACACAGCCGACCAAGTAGTAGTGCTGCTGGGGAAATGCGGCGCCATGAGCCACCTGCTGCAGGCCCACGCACTCCTCCTCAAGTCCGGCCTCGCCCGTTGCCCCTGCCTCCAGGCCAAGCTCCTCACCCTCGCTGCCCTTCGCTCCTGGGGCAGTCTCCACCACGCCCGCTCACTCTTCGACGCCGCACCTTCCTCCACCATCCCCCACCTTTGCGACCCCATGATCCGCGCCTACTCCCGCAGCATCGCTCCCCTCGGCGCAGTCCCCGTCTACAACCTCATGTGCCGCCGCCGCATCCCTCCTTCTGCCTTCACCTTCCCCTTCCTACTCAAGGCCTGTGCTCGCGCAGCCTCCGAAGCCAGCGACGCCGAGGGCGCTGGTCTCTCCTCCGTCGCCCTTGCCCTCGCCAGGAAGGGCGCTGAGATTCACTGCCGCATCCTCCGCCTCGGGTTTCAGTCTGATGCATTGGTCCGCAACTCCTTGATATCCATGTACTCGCATTGCGGCCACATTCACGACGCCCGCAATCTGTTCGACGAAACCAGCGAGAAGACCGTCGTCTCGTGGAATGTCATGTTAGCTGCGTACCACCGTGTCGGAGACCATGACGCGACGGACCGCCTCTTCCACTCGATGCCCGAGAAGAATGTCGCGTCGTGGAATAGCATGATCACGCGACACGTCCACTCCGGCGACATAGCTGCTGCGAACAGGGTCTTTCTCCAGATGCCGCAAAAGGATGCCATCTCGTGGAACTCCATGATCGCGGGTTACGTCCGGGTCAAGAGTTACGGGCGCGCGTTGGAGCTGTTCAAGCAAATGCGGGCGAGAAATGTCAAGCCGACCGAACTGACGATTGTGTCTGTTCTTGGGGCATGTGCGGAGACCGGTGTGCTCGATCTGGGTCAGGAGATACATTTCTACCTAAATAACAATGGCTATAGGATTGAAGGGTATGTAGGCAACGCTTTATTGGATATGTATGCAAAGTGTGGTAGCTTGAAGATGGCCAAACAACTGTTCGACACTATGGGCTGGAAACATGTGACTTGCTGGAATGCGATGATCATGGCTTTAGCTGTTCATGGACATTCTGAGGAGGCTCTCGAGCTGTTCGCATCGATGGAGAGGGAGACAAGCCATGAGGGAGCAAAGCCAAACCGGATCACTTTTCTTGGGGTATTGATTGCTTGCAGCCACAAAGGGCTTTTAAAGGAGGGACAAGCATTCTTCGAGAGAATGATCGAGGAGTACAAGATTGAGCCTAATATAAAGCATTACGGTTGCATGGTTGATCTGCTGAGCCGGTCTGGCCTGGTGGAAGAAGCCTACCAAATGATCAAGGAAATGCCTATCAAGGCCAATGTAGTGCTGTGGAAGACAATTCTTAGTGCTTGTAGGGTCTATGGGAATGTTGAATTGGCGGAGAGGGCATTCAAAGAGCTTGCTAAGTTGGGGTCACCAAGTGATGCGGAGTATGTTCTAATGTCGAACATCTATGCAGAAGCTGAAAGGTGGGCAGATGTTGGACGATTGAGAACTGGGATGATAGGTTGTAGCATTTCAAAGCTTCCAGGTTGTAGTAAGATTGAGCTGATCTAAGAGGCTAAGAACTTCAGGAGTTGACATGTCTTGAATGTGCTTGTTGAATGGCGGCATGCCACGTGCAGGGCTTGATTCTTGGTCCAAGATAGATACCAATGCCAATCTTCCAAACAAATGATTACTGGTTTAGTTCAGCAAAACTTGGAAGCAAGAAACCATCAATATAGATGCTGTGGAATCTGGTTTTGGTTCCTCCACAATTGATCCATTCTTTGGTGAGCTAGAGAATGGTTGTCTTGCTGCAAAAAAAAAAAAAAATCACCGCTGATGAGTTCATAAAAGGCTGGCTTTCGAAGAGAATCTTTGCCTATGAGTTTTTCTGCGGTTATTGGGAATTCATGAATATTGCTTTGCGTATGCTTTATCATGTATGGGCAAATGAGATGTATTGGAGAATCACGAGACATGGAAAAGGCTAAGTTTAGGCAGCTAACAATATTGCTTTGCATATTGTTTCCAGTTCTCACTTTTTGATGGCTCTCACTTGGTCCTACGGAGTTCAACCGAAAAAATGAAGGAAGCTTTGGAAGAGGCTCTACATGCTATTTCAGGGAAGCTGATACTCATATTCTTATACGTGTATGATAGTTGTGAGGTAAATGTGTTCTTTCATCCTGAAAATAAATGATTCACCATGTAGTACCTCACGCAGTAAGATGCAAGTTATAATTGGTTTGATTGAAAAACCTTCCTAGAAATGCTTAAGCATTGTTTTTTAGTTCTCAGATACTGCCATGCATCTGTTTTTTTCTTTATCTCTCTGCGTAATCTCGTGGTAATTGTTCTTTTATCCTGAAAATAGATGATTCAATATGCTCATCCAATAAGATGCTAGTTATAATTGGTTTTTGCACAACACTTAGTTCAAGAGATGAGATTGAAACATCTTCCTAGAAATGCTTAGGTGATGCTTTTTAGTTCTCAGATAATTCCTATCCGCCATGTATCTGGTTTTCTCTCATTTCTCTGCTTAATCTCTTGGTAAATGGTATTTTATCCTGAAAATAGATTATTCACTATGTAATACCGCATGCAATATGGCGCACCTTATTATTGGGTTTTGGACAACACTTAGTTCAATAGATAAGATTGAAAGATCTTCCAAGAAATGCTTATGTAATGCTTTTTAGGTTCTCAAATATTTCTTATCTGTCATGTATATGTCTTTCTCTTATCTCTCTGCTTAATCTCATGGTATATTGTTCTTTTATCCTGAAAATAGATTATTCGCTATGTAACCCTCATGCAATACGATGCAAGTTGATTGGTTTTTGTGCAACACTTAGTTGAAGAGATAAGATTTAAAAATCTTCGTAGAAGTGCTTAAGCAATTCAGTTCTCAGATATTTCTTATCTGCCATGTATCTGCTTTTCTCTGATCTCTCTGCTTAATCTCGTGTTTCAAGGAGTTTATCTTTCTCTTTGAAGTAGCTCTTGAGTAATTTTTTAAGGTCAAAATTGTTAGAATTTGATCTATCATGATGTGTCCAAGATCTTAAATGATGTCACGATCAATATCTGCAAGGGAGGCAATTTAACATTTGATGCAAGAAGTCAGAGGAAGTGTACTCTGAAAACATCAGGGGCATTGCAACGTGATGCCGGAATAAAGACGAATTGAATTTGAAAGGCTGATCGATCAGAGGCATCGCAACATGACGTCCGAATAAAGTGGAATTGAATTCGAAAGGCTGATAGTTGTATTTACCGGAGACTTTAGCATTGAAAATAAATAAACTCATGATAATAATTTCATAAAATTGATAAATAGTTTATTATTAAATTTTAGAATACTAAATAAGGATATAGATTTAAAAATATAAGACTCATCACTCAAAAAAATATCCAATAGGTATATAGTTAGAAGAACTTAAAAATTCTTGTCAATGCATTCATATTCTAAACTCTTTTCTAATTTTAAAATATTAAAATAAATACTAGTGCATGAAACAATCCTTCATGCATATGCAATTATGAAATCTAATGTTTTGTAGTTGGTATCTAGCCCCTTTAATGTATTTCTGAGTTATTAAGATAAGCGTCTTGAAACAACTTTAACTTTCTATCTACCAGACCACCTATTAATGAAGCACCTTTAACTTTCACTACAGAAAATGTTTAAGTTGTCATTTTTGATAAGTTTGGATTAAAGACTATAAGACAAGCATTATGAGCTATAGAGAATATCATAGGATCAACAAGATTTACACGAGCTGATTGTAACAAATTAGACACTCTATATCAATCTATCATGATTGAAAAAGACTTGTCCTTAAGTCCTCATTTACTCCATGAATATGATAAGGGCTCAAATCAACCACATTGAATATAGGGGACACTTCATAATCTCTAGGTAACTAGATCTCCTAAATATTCTTGTCAATTCTCTTAAGCACCTTACCATCAATCTTTGGTTTTAATTTTTCAAATTTGCTTGGTGAAAACCTCTCATTCATTAGATGAATCTAGACCAAATCACCTCTATTAAACTCTATATACTTTCTATGATTGTTAGTAGCTTGTATGTCCTCTCATTTTGCTTCTCAATAGTTGCTTTAATACTCTTATGCAACTTCTTTATCTGCTTAGCTCTCTTATCAGTATCTCCACTAAATTACTTAGTTTTAGAATGAGGAACTAAGTCTAAAAGACAAGTGGGAATCGCACCATAAACAACCTCAAAGAGACTCTTACCAATGCTATGATGCATGGAATGATTGCAGGCAAATTCAATTTGTGGAAGAATGAAATCTCATTGTTGAATATTCTAGCCAACATAGCTTCTAAGCAAGCTTCCCAAGCTTATGTGCATTACCTCTATTAGTCTATTGATTTATAAATGATGAAACCTACTGAAATTCAAATATGTACTCGGCTTCCTCCATTGAATTCTCCAAAAATGGCTAAGAAATTTTGAGTCTCGATCTCACAATCTCCTTGAAGTACAAATCAATAATACGAGATGTATCATTTGATTTATTATAGGGAATAAAGTGAGGCAACTTTGAGAATTTATCAATAACTATGATAGAATCCTTGTTTATTGAATTCTTGACAATCCAAAATGAAATCGAGACTCACATCCTCTCTTGGAGCACTAGGTACTAGCAATGTAGTGTACAAATCAAAATTTTGGCTTTTTATTTTTGTCAAACGACACACTTGGCACTGCTTTACAAGTCTCTCCACATCTTTGAACATCTCAGGCCAATAGAAATTTGATTGAAGAAGAGCTAGAGTCTTATCCCTATTAAAATATCATCTCAAAACACCATCATGAGCTTCAGCCATAATTACTTGTCTCGAAGAACAATATGAAACATACAAGACATTAGTTCAAAAAAGAAAATCATTAAAGATTAAAAAATGTTAAAAATAACTTGATTTGTAATTCTACTATATCTAGCTGAAATCTACGTCACAGAGAAACTTAAATATATCTGGTTCAACCACTTTGACTTCCATGACTGATAATCAAGATTGCTTTCTACTTAGTGTATAAGTAACTACGTTTTGAATACTATATTTGTGTTTGATCGTAAAGTTATAAGATTACAAGAATTCCACCCAAGCTAATGCGTCTTGTTTAGTTTGTGTTAGTAATTAGTGAACTTCAATACCTTATGATCAGAATATAGGGCAAAAATGCTTCACAAAAGGATACTGACTCTAATGAGATAAAACTCTATAAATGGCATAAAACTCCTTATCATAGCTACAAAGGCAACGTGAGAGCATGAATATTAATTCAACTCTCCATATTCGTAAATTGTTTGAGGATTAAGGAAGGACTCAATGATATGAGATAGCTAGGAGTCCTTTTCGCATAAGGATGATAGATGGAACATCGATTTAGAATCATGTTACGAAGATGATTGAGTGTTTTGAGAAACTCACAGGTCTTAAAATAGTTTTAGAGGATAACCTGTGTGTAAACCTTATACTTCAGTCGTTTCCATACTCCATTTCATAATTTATCATGACTTTTAATATGAATAAACTTGAGGTAACTCTCCCTGAGCTCCTCAATATATTAAGAGAGGTAGAAAGTATCATCAAGGAAGATAAATTAGTTCTCTATATTGATGAGACCAAAACAAAAAAAAAAAGCTGATAAGTCTCTTAAGAAGGGTAAGGGTAAGAAAACCGAGTAAGGCAAAGATTACCAAGAAAGGCCCAATAACGGACAAAGGCTAGTGCTTTCACTACGACAAAGATGGACATTGAAAAAGGAACTACAAAGAGTATCTTACAGAAAACGCAAAGTAGAAGCTTGGAGAAGGTTCAAGTACATTCATAGTCAGTCTTCATTTGTCATATTCTTATGATAATACATGGGTATTAGATACTAAGAGTGCTTATCATATTTGTAATTCGTTGCAGGTTCTGGCAAGACATAGAAGATTAGTGAGAGGCGAGATGGACCTCAAGATATGTAATGGAGCAAGAGTTATTGTAGTTGCTATTTGCGAGATCACTCTACATTTGCTTGGTGGAGCTACTATTGCATTAGATGTATGTTATTATATTCCTTCTATTATCAAAAATATTATTTCAATTTTATGTTTGATAGATAGTGGATATAAATTAGTTTTTGAGAATAATACTTGTTGATTAATACTGGACCTTGAGTCATATGCAACTTACGAACCTTGCCTTCGTAAAAAGTAGGTCAACTCTCCATTTAACGAAATTAGAGAGAGAGAGTCACTAAGGCCATAGGTGGTTATTTCTACTTCATTATTTTTACTGACGATTTCTCTAAGTACAGACACGTGTACTTAAGAGAATATGTATTATTTCTAAATGAATTATAAGTCCGAAGCCTTCGAGAAATTAAATGAATATAAGAATAAAGTAGATTAGTTAAGAGATCACACATTTGAATATGTATTATTTCTAAACTTGCATCCAAATTTAAATAATCAAACTAAAATGCATATCGAAAAACTTGAACTAATTTAGTGTTTAATTGTTAGAACAGTAAATGGTAAATTAATTTAAGTTTATTAAATAAAAATCCTCTCAAAGGAGAGTAAAAGAGTGAGAAAAGAATTCTATCAATTGTGGATGTGGGACTATAGTCCCTAAGTGGAATTTGAGTGTTTTTCCCTTAAAATTCCAACACTAAATATCTTAAACTTTCGTTAAACATGAATTAAATCTCTTATGACTATCATAACGAATTCCTTTTAAAAGTTTAATTTGATTTATAGCAAATACTTCGCATTGCGAGGTTTTTATTTTTTAAGTTCTGATTCATGCTATATGTAGCGTAGCTCTCATGAATTTAATTTATATAGGACCGAAAACCCTAATGGATGGAACATACATGATTAAACATTGGTGCATGCACGTTTTCTCGTTCTAACTACCGTTCCATTATGAATACAAGTATAAAACTTTTTTTTTTTTGTTTTTGGCAATCAATGATGCGGTCCCTAAACTACTCAACCTGTTCTGAGAGGCATGCACTATTTATTTGGTCGAGTCGAAGTTTTCAGTCATTGCAGTTCGAAAGCTGAAGGAGAAGATCTCTCCGTGAATCCCAAATTTGGAATTGGTATTTTTCCACGTAAACCCCAACAGCCCCCATGCAAGCACTGTGCGTGTCAAAACCATGTTCTCCCGTCGATCCTTTATATACCCTCAGTCCCTCTCCACTCTCACATCACTTGTCATTGACATATCTACAAACATCCAAAGAGAGCAGAGGGGTGAAAAGGAAGAGGGCGTAGCAGATGGAGGTGGCCGTGGGAGGTCGGATGGCTGCATCGATCCTAACGCTGCTGCTCCTCTCCTCCTGGTGTCTGATGGTGGCGAGTGGATTCCGACAGAGAGGAATAGAAAGAGAAGAGGAGGAAGAAGCGCATGGCCTCCGGGGTCGCTTCCTGCTTGCAAGAGCCAGGACGGTGGCGAGGACCGACGCCGGTGAGATTCGCGTCGTGTCTAGATATCGATCGAAGAGTGAGCCTTGCCCCATGCACATTGGTTTCGTCCAAATGGAACCCAACAGCCTTGTAGTGCCACAGTACATTGATGCCAATCTCGTCGTCTTCGTCCATAGAGGTACATGAATCTGACTCTCTCTCTCTCTCTCTCGCTCACTCTACATATATATACCATGTTTAAATCTATGTGTTATGTGAGGAAATATATAGTGATGTGATTCTATTGTTGATTTCGTGGTGAAGGGGAGGTAAAGGTTGGCTGGATCCACAAGGATGAGCTGGTGGAGAGGAAGCTGAAGAGGGGCGATGTCAACGTAATCCCAGCTGGATCCACCTTCTATATCGTCAACACTCATAGAGGCGACAGGTCTCAGATGATTTGCAGTATCGACGCAACCCAGAGTATGGGACCCAGCTTACACCAGGTGAGTCGAATCTTTGCACCCGTGTACTCCCTCCCTCTTCCTTCTTCGATCTCGTGTCGTCCTGATGTCATAATGAATGCGTTGCCAGTCTTTCTTCATCGGTGGAGGAATGAACCCGACTTCAGTGCTCGCTGGATTTGATACCAACACCCTCACGGCTGCCTTCAATGTGAGCTACCTGGATCGTTAATTCACCATTTGGTTTGGCGTACTCATCAAATATTTAACTCTTCCCAGGTGACCGTCGAGGAATTAGAAGGGATGATGCAGAGCCAAAGGGGCGGCGCCATTGTTTACATGAGCGGGGAGTCGAGTGAACGACCTGATCTCAACGACAACAATGACGACAGTGCATGGACAAAGCAAAAGCTTGTAGAGTATCTGCTTGGAAAGGTTGATAAAAAGAAAGCCGGGAACGGTGAGCCTGTTGGAGCGCTGCATGCTTACAATCTCTACGACAACGAGCCAAGCTATCAGAACAGCTTCGGGTGGACTACCGCCATTGACGAGGACGATTATTCCCCTCTCAGAAGCACTGGCGTCGGCGTCTATCTCGTTAACCTAACTGCAGTCAGCAGACACACCTGATTTTTATCATTGGAAAAACATCAAGCTAAGAGATCAAAGTACAAGTTATGTGTGTGTGTGTGTGTGCAGGGATCGATGCTGGCTCCGCACATGAACCCCATGGCGACCGAGTACGGCGTCGTGCTGAGGGGCTCAGGGACGATCCAGGTCGTCTTTCCGAACGGTTCAAATGCCATGAATGCAGAGGTGTCGGAAGGCGATGTGTTCTGGATCCCACAATACTTCCCTTTCTGCCAGATCGCGTCGAGTGGAGCACCGATCGAGTTCGTCGGCTTCACGACCTCTTCGAGGAGGAACCATCCGCAGTTCCTGATCGGGGCGAGCTCGGTCCTCCGGAGCATGAGGGGACGCGAGCTCGCGGCGGCGTTCCGCATCAGCGAGGAAAGGCTGGAAAGGCTCGTGAAGGCGCAGAGGGAGTCTGTCATACTGCCCATCCGGCATCACCAACAGCCCGAGGAGGACGAGGAAGAAGAAGAGGTGTTGAAGCTTAAGAGGGGTGTCTTTGCGTGAACTCCTATTGTCTTTTTTCTGCTAGGGTTTATTTTTGTTTCTTTCTAAGCCTTGGTTCTTCTGATCTCTTAGCGTTCTCTCAATAAAGACATACTATCTAATTGGTATTCTTAATAAAGCATCGTGTTCTTTGTTATTCGAAGTTTGCATTTTATCTAATTAATATTTAATCAATTTTCATGCAGCTCGATTCAATAATATTATTTAAAGTATTTATTATTCTAAAAATACTCCACTCTAGTATAATTTTATATTCTCTTCACATATGTCCCACATATATATCAGGAGAGTGTAATAATAAATTCTATCATACTTCTACTATTTACTCCAATAATATATTTGTTCTCAAAAAAATATAGTTATCTTAAGAACAAATAACTTTTGATCATCGGGACAAAATAAAAATTATTCCCAAGTTTCATTATGATATCTTATGAATTTGCATCGTTCAATCATTAATTCTAATTTGTTAGGATTATATCTTCTAATATGGGCAAGGTAACATTAAATTTTAATAATCTTAAGATTGGTCCGTTTCCCTATCTCAAATAGTGTGGACACCACCGGCCTAGATGAAATTATATTCAAAAGTTAAATTACGTCTTCAAGACGTATCCCTAAAATAAGATGGGTAGGCCCGCAAAACTCATCCGTTATGACCTTAGTTGAATTATATTTTAGTCGATTGAGTCGAGTCCTTAAATTGGGCCTCGTTGGTCGGTCTAGACATGACATTAGGTTGGCTATGAGGAGATTCGAGTTCATTGTAATAAATCAGCCGAAATACTAGTAGGGTTAAGATTTGATTAAACTAGAGTCTGGTTATGAATCTGAATTGGATTCGGGTCGAGTCAATTAAGTCAAACTTGTAATCAACCCAATTGCCCGTCCACCTTGATGAGGGGAGGTCGGCTAGGGTTAGAGAGAGAGCTCCATTTAGTTAGGACTCTTTAATATTGATTATGAGTTGAAGTCTTAGTTTACTTAGAGTAGGAGTTTCATTAGGAGTTGGAGGAGTTTTTATGGAGTAGGAGTCCTACTAAGATTAGGGTACTGAGACCCTATATAAATACTTATAGCCACAACCTTTTTTATCATGAATTGATCAATCTTTTCTTCAGTAAATTGGTCGAAATACTAAGGATGAAGGAACCCCTATAGAGTTTCAAGGAGGCCGATCTACTTTAGAGATCAACCCAAACTTACAATCTTACGGGATTCTAACATCATCATCGTACACCGTATCATGTCTAAAAATATATGATTCATTATTTTTGATACACTATTGAACATAAAGAGTTGTCATTGGGACACAAGTTTAATATAGGATAAGACTTGATTAAAGAAATTATGCTTAGATTAGAGCTGTTGGTGCAAATCCGACTTGGATCAGGAAATCAAGTGTGTCAATCTCTATTTGGCCAATAAAACTTAATAGGTTTTAAAATGAACCTAGTTGGTGTTTTTTTTGTTTTTTTCAATTGGTTTAATTGAATATCATATTTTTCCCGGAGAATCAAGTATTTGTAGGCGAAGGTTCAAGTTGATGTCCACATCACCGGTTGTGGAGTGGCCTCTGCAACTCTTAAGGCTTTTTAGATACCATATTTTGAGCATGAATGATGATGCGCGTATTTGGGACGTGAAAAATATGATCTTAGTGAATTCTAATCCAACAAAATAATTCAACAGTACTGTGACGACTTATAATGCCTGGAGATCCCACATTACCCATCAGACTCTCCAGTGATGCAACGTGTAAAGCTAAAAAGTTCGAGCTAGAAAAATCGTGATATATTCCGATTTGATTACTTTTATTTTTTGCGTTAATGGTGAAATTGACATAAGATTAACATATATGCAGGTGACATATGAGTTGTCACGCACGCTCAAAAAATAACGTATGAGTAATGTTCGAGGGTTTGGCCCACATATGATTCTTAGTCTCAAATCATGGCATAATCTTGCTAGTCTGAGTAATCAATTACGCAAGTGAGGTAAATTACGAGCCAATATAACTTAATATAGATCTGTAATGTAAAGAAATTTAAATGACACACAGAAAACTGCTTTGGTTTTTGTTTTTTGTTTTTGTTGGCATACGGAAAACTAAATTACGAGCCAATATAACTTAATATAGATAAGCATTGTACAAAATTTAAATAACATACAGAAAACTAATTTGTGTGTGTGTGTGTGTTGTTTTTTTTTTTTGGTTGGCATATAAAAATGCAAGCATAACCCATTAAAAACAACATGTGCTACAATGAAGGTAATAGGAACCGAAGGTTGTCTATTGGACAAAAGCTGAGGGCGGAAGGAGATGAAGAAAAAAAGAACAACACAGTTTTAATGGAGACAAGTGGCTGTTGGCACGAACTTGAGATGCAGTATAGCTTCAAATCTACCAGTGTCATGGAAGCATGCAGTTTTACATATCGATGTGTACTCACAAAAAACTGATCATGCTACAAAGATCTCGGTACCTTTCACAGACTAATCAATCATCTTGGTCAAAACAAGATCCGCAAGCCAACTTGACAAAGACAGACACCAACTGCATGCACATGGAACTTAACCCTCGATCGGACCACTGGGCTTGATTCCCCATGTCGAGTACCTCTCCTTGTTCTCCTTTATCCCAAGAAAGGGTGAGAGACGTGGGGTTTCGATGGGATCAGGAGCATGCAATAGGCTGTTGTACGAGCTTTTTCAAGGAGGAGGAGAGAGAGGGGGACTGGTTCTTGAAGACCAGCGTTACCCATGGCCATGAGTTTGGTGACGACGACGACGAAGAAGAAGAAGAAGAAGATGGAGAGTCTGGCAAGAGCGACGCGTCACGACGGAGGATATATAGAGGAAGAAGAAGAAACGTACGTACGCACCAAAGAATGGTTTCTGAGCTTGCTTTGCACGCCTTACAGTAATGTGGGGATGCGTTCTTTCGAGCTCCGCATGCCATGCAGAGGAGAAGGGGTTCGCTTTGCGGTACACAGCAGCGCCATGTGTGCTGACAAAGCAAGTGTCCGTCGTCGGTGAGCACAACAACAGGGCTCAGAATACAACAGGAGCGTGAACAGTCTTGCAGAAAAAAGAGGTGTACAACCCCCCAATCCTCCCCATCTCAAGAGTGTCCTTTAGGTCAGCAGCTGCTCTCTCTCTCCTTCCAATATGAGACCTTTTTGTAATTACCTAGGTTTTTGCTTGCTTCTTCCTCACTACTGCGACTTGGGCAAGTGATCCATCCATTTCCCATCCCATGCATGCTTGGCTTTCAAAAGCTCTCAGACTGGGCAGCGCAGGATAGGTAAAATAAGTACTTGACAATTGATTTAAGACATAAGTTTATGGTATGCTATTTAATCAAAACTATTGGTTTATAATTAATGTTAATCCAACACTAGATATAGTTGATATGACATATATTCTGGCACCGCCCTCACCTCAATCGTCAATAACTATGTCAATATCGACATAAAACCTTGGGGCGACGTGGTGCTTCGGAGCCTACACGACACACATGCATTGTCATGACACTTCGGACTCTACAAAGCAGTGAACCATGCTCGTGCCACTTGGGATTGTACGAGATGATATTGCATAGAACATAGTCACCCGAAAACATGAGAAACGATACCATGCGGCACATAACCATGCAGGTTGATACGTGGCATACGGAGTGTCCAAGCTGATCGCTCGAAGCATCAGCGACCATTAATAGATCGTGTACGATTGATCCTCGACCGAATGTGTAAAAGTCGACCACCTGGCTAGCGCTTGAGGTGGGACTTCGAAGACTCAATACTTTCTCAGCTCCATCTAATACTGACTTAATCTTTGGAGGGGTCAAGTAAGGAAGATACCCACTCGACTTTCGTATATGTGCATGAACCAACGTAGAAGGAGGAAAAAAGTGACTCCCAGCTCTATCTTGGGTTGACTCAATAAACAACATCCGTGCCTGATCTAACGCTAATCTCATGTACTTGAGAAATCAGATTGAAGATCTTAGACACTTGAGTTCGAATCTAACCGTATTGATGTTTTGATTATGACATAAAATTGCATAACAATAATTCCTATAGTACAGGATTAATAGAAAAGTATAGCAATCTCTCTTTTCTCTCACACACATTGTCATTTGCATGGAAGAATAAAACTGGAAATAATTCCAATTTTATGTTAAACATGGTTCTCAACGTGCCCAAAGAGGAGAGGCGTTGCGGAGTGAGAATGAGAAGAAAGAGAAAGAGAAAGAGGTAAGAAGAAAGAAAGAAAGACAAAGACAAAAAAAAAAAAAAAAAAAAAGAGACAAAAAAAAAAGGAAAGATCGAACTGGATGATATTGGACCAAATACGAGAAAAACAAACCAAACCTATCCAATTGATGAAAAAAAGGGACCGTCAACAAAATCATGTCATGATCTAGAATGGATAAAGGTCTATTTGTTCATTCATAAGAAAGGAGATAAAACTCTAAATAGAGAGGTGTCATTCGCTTAAAACCAATTAGCAGTGACTTTTTTTTTTTGGGATAAATTATGCTCTATATATATATATATATATCTTATGTATTACTTCCAAACCAAAGACAACAAGAAAAAGAGACTAAATTGAAATATTATAATTATACGATCGCAACATAGTTTGAACCAAAGGAAGCTTTGACATTGGAGGCTCGAATGGTTTAGGGTCCAAATCCAAGTGGTGTTTAGACCACAAGTAGTTGCACGCCATTGCACGTTCGCCACGCCCTGCCTTGCCTTGTTTCCTTCCTCTTCTCGTTCCCCGTATGCAATTCCAACAAGCCAAAGTAAATATCTCCGCGATTGGCTCTTCTTTCCCCTCCTCTCCCGAACCAAAGCTCCTCACCGCTGTAGCGAGAGGTAGGGGCAGATGGCCTCCGCCCTTGTCCTCGGGAACGTAGCTCTCCTGGCGGACAGCGCCTCGCCCAGGGTCGCCAAGGCCGCCAAGAGTTGGCAACCAGAGTTGTCCATGCCTCGCCCCCTCAGGAGGGAACCCGTCCCCGCTGCAACCTTGGCCGCCCATGTCCTCGCTTTCCACGACCACGCTGACGCTGGAGGTGAGCCTGCCGCCACTTTCACGGTCACCCGCCGCCGGACGAGGGGTGCCAGCTCCAAGGTCGGCGCGGCCGGCGCCGGTGGCGCCGGTGGGGATGAAGGCGACGGAGAAGGCGACTGGGAGGAGGATCTCCGGAGCCGGCTGAAAGAGTTGGAGGAGATGAAGGAGATCGAGAAGAGGGCGGCGGAGTTGGTTGCTAAAGGCGCCGATGGGGATGAGGAGGAGACCGAGGAGGAGAAGAGGGAAAGAGTCCGAAGGGAGCTCGAAAAGGTCCTTCCTTTGGCACCCCACGCCTTTAATTTATGAATTTGCATTTCAGGTTGTGGACCAAAATCGTAGCTTTGAGCTGAAATCTCAAGACAAGGATTGAACCATTCCTGTATGAATGAAATATTGTCAAGTGTTGCATTCTTTTTTGAATTCAGAAGCAGGATCTCGGTGCTGATAATTCTCGTTCCTGCAATCACTGATTGGCTAAGAGATTTTATTATTATTTTTTGTTAATGTCATCGATTCAATAGAAAAAGAGGCTGACGATGATTATTGTTATGGCAAGAGTAGGTTGCACAGGAGCAGGCAGAAAGGAGGAAGACAGCCAAGTTGATGTTTGAGCTGGGGCAGAAAGCTTATGGAAAGGGGATGTATTCTCGAGCGATTGAGTTTCTGGAGGGTGCCCTCACCATCATCCCAAGGCCCACACTCTTAGGTGGCGAGGTAGTGAAGGATGAGATTGCTGGTCACAGAAAAATTTTAGAAAATATACATTTCTGAATATGTTGGATTTAAGACCAGATATAGCTGAAAAAATTCGTTTATCTGCCTGATAATATAAGATAAACATACATGAAGAAATTCTTTTGTTACAAGATCAGATTGAATGACTAATATTTTTTATGTGGTCTAATTACATAAGCTTTGTGATTGTAGATTCAGATATGGCTTGCAATGGCTTATGAGGCCAACAACCGTCATAGAGACTGCATTGCCTTGTACCAGCAGTTGGAGAAGCAGCATCCCAGTGTCAGCATTAGACGTCAGGCTGCTGAGCTCCGTTACATTTTGCAAGCACCTAAGCTGAAGATATCAAAGGATGAGATGGTCACCATACCATTAATTGGATCAAGTTATGACTGGTTAGTTTTCATACAAACATTTCTTATATTGTCTTGTCGTTTGTTGTCACTCTAATTAGTCAAGTTATTCTGATTCTTTGGTTCGGCCATTCACCTTGTCATCATTCATCTTTTGTTATCCTGGGATGTTAAAAATCTACCGTCTTTAGTTGTTTTCATCAAGATGCCCAACTATCTGAACTTAAGGACCTTTCCTTTTCTTGCAGGATTTATTAGTTGACATTCTTGATAGATATTTCACAAACACATCTATTTGAAACAATTACTAAACTTTACTAGTTAAACAAAAGCATAGATTAATGGGCTTTTGTTGGTTCCCATACTTGTAGTCTTATTAAAGCTAAAATTGAAGTTCTGCCTCATAAAAGTATATTGGCATAAGAAAATTTTTTCTAGAATGACCATTGAGTCAATGTTACAAATAGCCTTATAAGAAATTGTGGCTTAGAACATATAGTGATTTAAAAAGCGGTAGGCGCCAAACGCACTAAGGTCCTAAAATGCCCAAGGTACTAGGCGCTCGCTCGAGCGAAACAAGATGCTCTAAAATATTAAAATATAAAAATATATGATATAATTGATAAAAAGATTATATAAATAAAAATATAATATTAAATTAAAAAGATCTAAGGTACCAAGTAACATTATTCATCTTTTAATAACAAAAATGTCAAAAGATTTAAAGAATAATGTTTTACATTCAATTATCATCATAATCAATATCGTCATTCTCAAATATATCATCTTCTCTTATTCTCGTCCATCTTTAGTAAAATAGGTTTCCTTCTCTTTAACAATGGCAAGAGATGAACTTGAGGCTCTTGCACTCATTTTTACCTTCATCATCTATTTTACATATGTCTGTAATTCTCTAAAACCTGAGACTCTTACCATATCTCCCTATGTTAAGCTGTCATCTTCGGATACAAGCTTATCTTCGACATCTTGTAGGTTTGCACCTATTTCAACCACCAACTACTCATTTGAATCGTTAATGTCTTGTAATGACATTGGATCAATATTATTTCGTAAACTATGATGAACTTTCAATGCTTGATCATACTTTATACAAACTAGATCATATAATTGTTGATTCTCTACTTGATTTCTTCTCTTTGTGTGAATCTATCATGTCATATAATTTAAAAATAATATATATATACTATAGATTAATTAAAATAAAAATACTATGTGATCTTTACATGCTCAAAGACACTCCAGTTTCGCTCATAACCCACAGCACTACAAGTCAAGCTAGGAATTTTGATAGCCAATTATTGCCAGTTCAGGATGAAATTTCCAAATAGACTCTACTATTCAGTTGGAAAATTTACTTTATTGATAATGATAACATACTATACATGAATTTAATTATATAAATTTATAAGTATCTAGTTGTTCTAGATCGTACTGTCATTGGAATTCCAAAAGGCATATCGACATTCCTATATAAAGATAATTCATGTATGATCTTATCTTGTGCCTCAAGGCTTAGAACCAATCTTGCAATCCTCTTATATAGCCCATTTACAACTTGTGCATTAAGCTCAATGGAGGTGTCCTTATAAAAGAATTCTAGGTTTAAATAATATCTTGTTACATTTAATGGACGATGAAGTTAAGCAAGATTTGCAATTTCGGTCCATACCAGTAATCGAGCCCTGCTCGATACGGTTGGTACATTCAAAATGAGCTAAAAAACCTTCAAAAATACCTAAAAATAGAAACAAAGTTAGAATAAGGTTTTTAAGTTAGAAATAGATATAAATTTAGTATAATTCTAGCAAAAATAGTGTAAATGAGGAAAGAATAGTGTCACATCTTTTTTGAGATTTGAGGAGTAGCTTTGTGGTATATTCCAAATCGTACTTTTGTTAATGTTGAATTATCTGTAAAAAAGTATTTGAATTGTTAGATTGTTTTTTATACAACTTAAACTTTAAAATTCAAATGAATTAAGTAATTAGTCGATGGATATAGCTGGTTCTGCGACCAAAAAGAACGACAGGACTCCACGGGTGATAGATCATGGCTCTCGATCCTATGTATCTGCATATCAATATGATATGTTTGTCCGACTCGATCCTGAAATTGATCCCACAATATAGTATGATGATACACCGTATGCCATTAGTGCATCCCATTGGTGCATCAATGTGGTGATGGTTGTAGTTTGATTGGCATGAACCACACGTGTTCGAGGTGGCTCTTGAGGCAAGTACGATTGTGGCATGTACTGGTGTGAAGGTTGGAGAATGGCAAAACTTCTACTTTCGCTACTGTCCGTTGCTTCGTATTGTAAGATCGATCATCATACTGTTGCTCAAAGAAGTATGGCCAACTATCACCGTACTACTATTGGTCATAATATTCTCTATAATACGACGACCGTGAATATGATGAGCCTCACTTTGTGTTTATGCCGTGTAGGCTCTGTTGTATCTACTCAAAATCATCCATTGGCTTCCCCTTTCCTTTCCGTACATAAACTTGACTAGTACCTCGTCGAGTTTCATGATCTGAATCTTATGTGACGTGTAAAATACTGCTCCTTGCTCTATGCATCATCCTTAAATTGTGTAGACAGGACCATCGACTCCCGGTGTCATTGCCATCAACTGTTGAGGCACTGCTGTCCACATTGTTGTCATATCTGAGCGGGTTGTTGAATGCGATTGCAAATGTGTCTCGTCATCCGACTTGATTCTTTCCAACAGTGCAATCGATGCTACTGCCTTCCCTTTTGCCTTTGCCTTCATACGCTGGGTGGATGACTATGACAATTGTGTGTCTTTAGTTCTTAGAACAATTTGACTCGATCTTGTCCGATTCTTTTTGTCACATTCTGACAGAGGGGGATTTTCCTCCTGCTGGGGATGTGCTTCCTTTTCTTCAATTGTTTCGGTAATAAAACACGAAGGATGTTGAGGATCTCCCGCCTCATCAAGTAGAGGGTTCTCTTGGTTCTCTGCCACTTCAACCCACTCTAACATCAGCTCTGAATATTCATTTTAGAATTAAAGTCCAATGAGATCAATTTCTGTTTTCTCTAGCTCCTTGTCCAACTCGGCATATTGCAAGGTTAGCCATATGTTATAGTTGACATATACTAATTTCTTTAACCGTCTATGCGATAGTCTGTTACGGACCTTCGTGTGAATTAATGTGAATGTTGACCAATTACGTTCGCAACCACTAGATGTCGTCTGTGAAAGTACATGGACGACAATCTTCCTTAAATTTAGTATGTCCCCTTTAAATTGTAGCCACCACTCGACTACAGAAAAATATAAATAAGATTTTATTATATAATAAATAATCAATATCAAATATAGTTTGTAATCAATATGTGCATAATTGTTCCTCACCATGATCAATTACAACATTGGAGAATGAAACAATTGTTTCTCGGAATAATCAACCCTCCATAATAACATTGGTTACATCTGTTTAACAAGAGTCGATATATAACATGTCTTAATGTCGATAATAAATCTAATCACATTTAAGATTATATCGAAATTGAATTGTCGGTTTAGATAATACGCAACAAGACATAATTTTGTTTGTTGGAATTTTGTATACATTAAAAAATTTATGAATTAAATTATACTGAATATGGATTTACCTGCATTATGGATATCTTGGTTCATATCAACTTCAATCCTGCGATAAATCATTTGTTAGTATTGGTCGATCTTAAAATCTTATTTGAATGCTTTCTTAACCTCATCTCTTGTTGTAATCAACATATGTCTAAAAAAACACATCTGTGGACGTTTGTCCTTGTCGATCTTATTGAGGACAACGTAAAGTGGTATCACACCTTTTATGATTTCATTGATGGTCTCCCAAAATCTAGAAGAAAAAAATATTTTTTATTTTTTTTCCATCGCTCGATCTTGAATACTTGGATTTGGACCATTCTTGTGAGGTTGGCTATTGCCTTAATGCCTACCTCTTCTGTTGTATTGAATTTAAAGCAACGAAATTTATAGTAAACCGAGTGACTCCAAGTTTGAGTATTTCACTATTTATGTACTTTTGCATTAAAGAGTAGACCGAATGATGATTATATATAAACTTTGTGATTAACTGTGTTCGAGCTACACGCTTGCTGACTGATGTAGCTCGCTAATAACCTTTAGCATTAGATCCATGTAATGAGCTACACATGGAGTCCAAAACAATTTTTTTTTTCCATCAATTGTAAATCGATCTTCTTGAAATTGGCTCTATCGTCGGTGACTATCTGGATAATGTACTATGGTTTGATCTTCTCTACTTTAGTGTCCATTAAGTTTTCAATATAGTTTACATTTTGAATCCTGTTAGAAGCATTAATTGACTTATGAAACACCACCCGTCTATTGCAATAAACAAGAAAATTGATAAAATTCATTCATATTGACCCTGTCCAACTGTCACACATCAGTGTCACCTCATATTCATCTCATTGCCTCTTGAAGGGTTTGATCCAATCTTTCAGTTTTGTCACCTTCTCATCTAAATACACATCGTGGATCTCCCTCGGTGTTGGAGGTTGGATCCTCGTTCCAAACTTTTGAACAGAGGAGACCATGCTTTGATAATATGGACCTTGGACTATATTTGTTGGAATTATGTGAAAGTTAAACCATTTTGCAATTGCCTTCTCAATATTCCATTTATTTCTTTCATATATGCATCGTCAATCCGTGTCTGTTTTGTTGTTTTTAAAAGATAGGCTTGCAGATTACTATCAATAATATTTGGTGCGGGCCTTCTACCAAGTCGTCTTTTAAAACTACAGATTCCACCCTGCCTCATGCTTCCAGATCGACTTAACCGAGGAGGGGTAGTTGGCTGTCTCATGCTGATCGACCTTTAGATTTATTATGGCACAAATCAACTACCACCACCATGCTCCTATTGTGAGTCAAGGCATCAATGCCTCATTGCTTTCTCGTACATATACTGATGCTCCGGTGATATACGAATACTAGCTCTGAGATCTAGGTTGATTGCATTGCCACGACCCTCATAGCATCAGAAACTGGGTCCTACGTAGTCCTATAGTATTCTTCTTGAACTCGTCTTCTTTTTTATTGTATCTTCTCTTGCTTGTTGTAATTTATTTTGAAATGATTTACGGACCTCTGTTGGAACCTTCTTGCATTTTGCAACATTAGGATACCTGTTAGCCACATGCATCTTCAACCAGGTGATTTCTCCACCCTTGCTGGTGTAATCACAATAAATGCATTGCTGATGATGTCGGATCTCATCTATCTTTCGGCCATGATCCCAAGCGTTATCATATGTTTGTTCCTTTGGTGCCATGTTCCTACCAAATATAAATCAAATATGCAAGTTGTGATTACCCCTAATTTAAAATAACGAGTTGCGATTATACGTAATATCACAATGAACCCTAACAAGGTGCATTAAATACATAGAATTGACTCAATTTTTTTAAATCATCAATAAAACCATTGATCACAATACTAACATAGTTAATTAAATCCTAATTAGCCCTCTTTCACAGCTACAAATATATCAAACACCTTAATAGGTATTAAAGATATTGAGTTGACCCAATATTGATTAAATTTTGATTAAATCATCATTAAAATCACTGATCACAACATTAAAAAACTTAATTAAAACTAACTAGCTTTATTTTACCACCATAAATATGTCAAACATATAGAAGAAGCATTAAATACATAATTTTAATCCAATATAGATCAAATTACGATAAAATCATCATTAGACACACAAATCACATTATTAACATAGTTAATTATCCATTAATTATTTCTCTTTCAACATTATAAACATGTCAAACATTCTAATAAGCATTAAAGACATTTAATTGATCTAATATGAGTCAAATTTAGATATCATCGTAATTAAATACACTAATCACAGTCGTAGTTAATCAAACCCTAATTAATCCTTTTTCATCGTTATAAACATGTCAAAAATTCTAATAAGTATTAAAGACATTGAATTGACCTAATATCGATCAAATTTTAATTAAATCATCATTAAAACCACTAATCACAATAATAAAGAACTTAATTTAAACCTAGATAAATCTATTATACCATCACAAATATATGATTCAATCCTTAATATGCATGAAATATAAAGATTTGACCTATTAAGCATTATTGCTTGTTATATACCTCGTATCACTCGATATGCGGTGAAGACATTGGTACCACCTAGTAGAGGGCGGTCCACCTACCATTGACATCTCGGACCGATACGTATCGCTTGTATCGGGCGGTATGTGTTGGTAGCGCAATCCTGGAAATTAACAATTTCATCTTTTGTTAATGATTTTAAATATTTTCTTATACTTCATTTCCATTAAAAGACTTTTGAATTGTCGTCTTTGCTCTATCCATAGTCTCATAAATATATCCAATCACAGGTTTCTTTTCATTATTTGTCAACGAAGGACTCGGAAAAGAAGGCCCATTACTTTTAATGTATAAACTATAAGATTTCATAAGATGATAGTAAGATGATATAATATATTTCTCCGAGGTATACGTATTTTTCAGGATATGTTTTTAGCAATGTACGCTTTGTAATGTCATGAAGGAAGTAGCAAATCAGGTGACATCATATCTCGCTATTTCATTATTACTTGTCAATTCTCTCATCGTATTCATTGCTGCTGTATGATTATAGAGAAATTTAATGACAAAGATTATCCTTTCTAAAGTCTTCTTAATGTTAGGAATCTTTCAAATATCCTCCAACATTAAATCAATACAATGTGTCGCACGTTGAATCTAATATAAGTATTATCTTTTTGCCTTAAGTAATTTATCTATAAGTAATTTATCTAAGACAAAGGATAATAAAATTGATAAGACCTATGAGTCACATGGTTGTTTCATTTATACATGGAGTAATTGAAAGATTAAAAATTTAAAAAGATAAATCTTACTAACTAACATATAGTTGCTTTCATTATCGTTTATAACTTGGATAACAGTTTATTCATCAATTTCTTCCACAAACTTGTCAAGCAACTAATATATCTTTTATCCAGATTTCATAAAAAATAATGCATCTATTGACTTCACAAATATGGTTCCTAAAGAACAGTTGATCATAAAATTAATTATACTTTTATGTTTCATATCGATCGAAACATCTGACATAATTGAGCAACCATGCTTTACCCATGATTCCTTGTGACACTTTAATAAATCATTGTATAATCTAACTCTGTTTTCAGTAATGAAACTTACAACTCATAATAACTTAGGAGGTTTTAATCTTCACCATATCTTTCAATAGCTTCCATCATCTCTCTTTAAAACTGTTCAAATGACAAGTACTAAGGGGAATGTCAGCTTAATAGAGATCAATGTGCTAAATCATTCTTCCTCTTATTTCCTTATCACAAGTATCCTGATATTTGTTTGTCTTAATCCTGCTCCTACTTAACCTTATTGCTTCTATGATCCTATATATATATATATATAAGTCCATTGATCCTTTTTTACCCTTCTTAACAATCATGACTTTTTTTCTTTTCTGTCATATACTATTTTCCCACCGGTATTAATATTTTCTAAATAATCTTCTTTTTCATCTCTAATATGTTCAACATTACCCTCTGATAAAATCCAATAGATTTATTTATTTGTATCCTTTTTTTAGTCATATAAGCCAACAACTCTTCTTTTACATTAGGTGAGCACGTCTTGCATGCTGATGTATTATTGAAGTTCCCTTCTTGTTGTTACTTTGCATGGAAAATATCACCATCATCATGAACCCCTCATCTATCGTAAGGAACTCCTTTTGGCCACTTCTTGTTATGTCATAATTAGCTTAATAGTAAATCATATATAATAGCATCTAATAGATTGCTACTGTAAAGAACAGATAGTTTCTAACCGTCAATTAAAAGCAAATCAATATTGGTTTTGACTCTCTTTTTAAATTGCTTGCTGCTAATTGATCATGTAGAGTTGTCAGTGGAATCTAGCAAGAAACGGCACTAGAAGGACAATATCTATCTTGATGCATCAATGTAGGAAACATCTTTTTCTTTTCCTTTGAGAAGGGTTGCTTGATTTTCACCTGACTGTTGTCTGCTTATTAAAAGGAATCTTGTGCAAGCGAAATGACAGAATCTTCCAACTTACAATAAAATGTGAAAATTCATTGTTTCAATATTTTTAATTCAAAATGCTATCCAGAAACAATGGGAGAAATAAACATTTCTCTTATTCAGATCTGTGTTCCCTATTGTTTTAATTCTAGATATGCTTTATAATCATTAACTTATACATGAAAAATAAAGTTGTGGATGTTTTCATTCACATGAATTACAATGTAATTGGTTCCATATTCCTCAATTTTGAAGGAAATTTCACTCCCTTATATTAGAATAATCAAGATGACAACAAAACCTTCAAGAAGTAGGTGTTTCGGGATTAAATTCACAATTAGTCGAGAATTCTTATATCGTCCTGCATGTGGCTCTCTCAAGATCACTTGTAACATGTTACATTATAATTCTTCCCCATTAACTTGTTTATGGAAGATGTTTGTCGATAGTATGTGATCCATCATTCTTTGGATACTCGAAAATTTTAAATGGAGAAAATAACCTTCTGCAGTCACTTTGTTTTGGTTATTTATTCACTTTCTATCACCTATTCCTGTTGTAAGTGTGAGAGCCGGCACTTCAGCCATTCAAAGCAGTTGGCTTTCACAGTCAGCTCTTGTATCATGTGGTATTTCCTACAGTTGCTTTTCCTTTATGATTAATCACAGGCATAAATCTATAACTTACTGTCTCTTTAATTTTAGAAAATTGGCTAAGAATTCTTGGTTTACAAAACTTTGCATGTAATACACAAAGCTAATTTACATGAACAGCTGTGAAATCATTCCTGAAACCATCCAGAGATATCTATTAATTTAGTCAATGGCCACAGCAGTCCTGAAATTATTTCTGAAGTTGGTTAGCGATCTACTATCAACATCTTGGTCATTTAAGATGAACTGAGGTTTGATGGATCAGTAATCATCACAAGTGACATTAAATAGTAAAATTAGGATTACGGTAGAGACCATTGGGAAGGAAAACCATACACTCTTTATGCCTCTTCTTTAGCTCATGGATATTACTGATCCCAAGAACTTCTTTTGAGTTCCTTTTTATATAGAATCATCTATGAAATGTTATGATCAGCTCCCTACAATTTAAATGCCTTCTGTATAAAGCTTGAAATAAGTTGCTTCTTCCTGTCCACAATTTTCTTACAAGATCATACCGTGGATTTTTCTACTTCTTTTAGAATTCTTACCACATGCTAGTGAATATAAAAGTGAAGAAAATAAGAACAGTGGCTTACATTTTATTGTACAAGAGCAATTTTACTGTAAAAGGTCTTTGTTAAGCATGTAACACTTCTCAGGTTACACAGAGAATACACCTTAACTGAACAATAAATTAAAAGAATCTAAAACTTGACATTGCTTTCTCCTTTTCCTATGCATCGACTTTGATATATTTATTTAAGGTGGTGTAGGGGGAAAATTAATCCATGAGTAACTTCATGGTGAAAACTTCTTCAAAGCTTTTGCTGCTGCTTTCTCAATCAGTTGCTCTATGGTCATCATGACTGACTTGTTCCTTTTGCCTCAACTAATATTGTTTACACATGAAGTTATCACCTATTATTGACCTAGTCTAAGCACTAGGGCAGTACTGAAATTTGAATCACTATCACATATTCTCCATTAGTCAGCCTGGTGCTTATTCTCCATCAGAGAGATACATAACATTTTGCATATTTGCAGGACTGCCTTAACCGGCAGCTCAGAATGCTTAGTTCAACTTCGGTTTTCATGAACAAGCATTCACTTGCACTCATATCCTGTTGTAAATGATGATTTGATCCTGTTGTTATGTGCAATGGTAGGTATGCAGGTACTTGGAGTGACAAGTACAAGAACCGCGAAAGAGGAAAGACAAAAGCTAACCAGGTGCCACCAGCAAGGGACTACTGGGGTGACTTCCTTACTTGGCACCCACCAACTGAATTGGCCAAGAACCAAGCCTTCTGGCTGATTGTCACATTGTGGCTTGGGTTAATTGGAACAGCAATTCTCCTTCAAAGATGAAGGTCCAAGCATGAAGTTGATGGGTTGTTGAAGAAGACCATTCTGCATCCTGCACTGGATCTGCCCTAGTCATGATGGAGTCAATTTTAGTGAATTTGTGATGCATCTTTCAGAACACTAATATCCAAGCACGTTCCCTATAGTGAATGATCTGGGATACATACCTTGAACATGTCGACCCAAGAGCGTTCTATTTCATTATCCTTTTGGTCACACAGATTTGTAAATTATGAATGATCCAGTGAATTCTTGTATTTGTCAAACATTATCTGATTTAGCTTTTGTCTGTTGTTGATACAATATATCAAGATGTTGTATACCATAGTATGACATATTAAAGTTGTAAATTTTCCTTGCAATATTTGAGAAAAAAAAGGAAGACTACCATCTTGGATGTGATACAGTATGGCATTTCAGACTGCCGGTTGCATTTGAATGCACACTTTTTGCCAGCCTTTTATGTGGACAACTCGAGTTTTAGAGTGGTTGGAACCCTTCCGCCTCGCGAAATAACCACTCAGCCTCATTGGTTGGCATGGTTAAGAGGTTGATCTGGACAAAGAAATGTATTGCTTTACAGCTATGAATTCCAGCCTTCTATTTAGGCAAAATGGACCTTTGTGCTCCCTGCCATGGATGCTCTCCTTACTCCCAAATGTTTGGGTTGTAATATTGTGTTCCCTCGTAAATGTTAGAATGTTGTTGTGCACGATATTTGCAGCGCTCATCCATAAATAATCTTTTTTATTTTTATTATTCATCATGTCAATATTAGGTGGATTCTGATATTATTATGATAATTGACTCATTAATTAATACTCAAGTTTAAGTTATTAAGAGTATATTTATTTAGAGTACAATCTTCTTATGTGGGACTAAATTAAAGAGTTACAATAATTATCTAAAGATTTAATATAGGTTTAAATGATAATCCATTAACACACTATCTTCAAATTATGCTGCAGAGATGAAATACTAAGAACGATTCAATCTAGTCTAAGCCCGGAGCCGATGATTATGAGCGTAAGATGCCAAAAAGTTAAACTATAGTTAAATTCTTGAATTGATACTAAACCATTGAGGTGAATAATTATCTATCAAGCTGGGCCAGTGACTTTGAGATGCTTGCAATAGAATATCAAAGGTTAATATTCATTTTAGCCCTTCTATTTTTGATCATGGATCTCTTAAACTCTTATAATTTATTTGTGTCTAAATTAACTTTTATACTTTCAAAAATATAGTATATAAGTCCCTCTTGTCAAATCTGAGTTAATAGACGTTAGAGTCTAATTACGTGACAAGCTAACTCATAATAAATTATTAATATAATGACACAAATAATTTAAATTTTTTAAAATATCCATTTTAGCCCATATAGTTTTGATCATGAATCACTTAAATCTTTATAGTTTTAATCGTGTTGAAAATAACTATTACACTTTAAAAAATATAGCATATAAGCAATTCATGTCAAGTCTAAGTTAATAAATGATAGAGTTTACTTATGTGGCATGCTAACTCATAATAAATAATTAATATAAAAATATATAATTTAAATTAAAAATTAAAACATCGTCGTGGAAGTGACCACCAACAATAGCATCGAGTTGTTGTTGTCTAATAAGATGTCGCATGCACGCCTAATCAAATCTTATTTTTCAATTTCGGAAAGCTTGTTTTAGTTCATTAATAGACTTAAACAATCTTCACACATTATTAAGACTTTTCTTCGACACGAATCTTAGGATTATATACATCTTCTCCTCAAAGTTGTCATTAAGGCATGTAATTTTCAATGTCAGATCTCATAATTATAGTGCATTGCAATGGCTAACAAGAGTCATATGGATTTCAGCATGACTATGAGTGAGAATGTCTTGAAATAGTCAACACTTAATTTTTTATTATATCCTTTAGTTGCTAGCTTGCCTTATAGGTGTCTATATTTCTATCTACTCTGATCTTCTTCTTAGAGATCCACTTGCAACCAATGGGTACAATACCCTCGGGTGCATCGACTAGGTTCTAAACCTTGTTGAAGTACATCGAATCCATCTCGGAACTCATAACCTCTTGTTACTTCCTAGAGTATATACTCATAATTGCATCATCGTAGGTCTAAGAATCAATACCCTCAATGTTATTTCTTTTGATATGTCCCATATATCTATCCCAAGGGTTGGATACTTTATTGGATCTACGTAAAATTAAAAGATGTGCATTAAGTATATGAACAGACTTGTCCCGCAGAGTGGTGCTTCGGATAGGTTCTTAAACCTCATTAAACTTTGTCATACTCTCACTTTTTCTATCAGGAATATATTTTTTCTCAAGGAATATTATCCTCTTGGTAACAAAGACTTATCGTGATAGTAAATTGTTTAGTATTTCTAATTTGACCAAGCTCTTGTTAGTTTTTTTTTTTTTGTAAACAACAATCATTCTTGTAATAGATACTAATTTTGCTAGTCATGTGATATTCTACTATAGTTAAAAAAAAAAGGTAAAAAATGAAATGCATGTAGATAAACTTGACCAAACAAATGTGTATAACATTCAAAAAGTAAGATCCAATCAGTGCACTCTTTTACAGTAAAATATGAGTAAAGCTTAATCTTATCTTTTTCTAATAATATATATTTTAAATATTTTAGAGTGTAAAAGTTTAGTAAATGGATGAACAATTATCAAAGTGATGCTTAGGTTTTCAATTGACACTTATTATTTTTAGATTTTTTCTCTAACCACTAAATGCTTTATCTCGATGTGCTTAGAATTATTATAGTACTTGTCATTCTTAGAAGAGAAAACTAATGCAATATTATCATAAAATATTTTTACTAGTCTAGCAATTGAGTTGACTACACAAAGTCTCGAGATAAAATTTTACAATCATAAAGCTTGATTTGTGGGCTAGAAGTATGCCACAAATTTAGCTTCTATTATTGATGATACAATAAACGATTATTTTGTACTTTTCTAATAAATTATCCCTCTACCTAACATAAATATAAATCTTCAAATGGACTTCCTATTATTAAGTCAATTTATAAAATCAATATCTTAATGCCCCATCAATTCAAGCTGATTTGATCTCCTATATATATCATCCCCAGCATATATCTAATTTCATTCTTTTTCAATTTTCCAATGTTTCATTCCTTGATTGCTCTTAAATCTATCCAGCATTACAAATATATAATAGATATTTAGTCTTGTACATATTTGAATATATAATAGACTTCTAATTATGCATACAATATTCTTCATTTAATTCTTTTCTAAATTATTTTTTCCACTAATTTTGACTTAATTTTTAGTATATCATTGGATGAATAAAATTGTATATTAAATCTATCTAATATTAGTTCAATATATTTTCTCTAAGATAGTCATAACAATCCTTAAGATCTATCTCTGAATATCTCAATGCCAATAACATATGCTATCTTATTCATGTCAACCATCTTAAAATTCTTACTGAGAAACATATTGATTTTATATAATAGACCAAGATCATTATTGGTAAACAAAATATCATTATATAATAAACTTACTATATCAAAATATGTATTGATCAACGATACCTTTTTTATATCTAAAGAAAGTAATGGTATCATAAAACTTTATATATCATTGCTTTCAGGCTTGTTTAAGGCTATAAATAGATTTTTTAAATTTGTAAGTCAACTTTTATTTTATTTTCTATGAATTATTTAGGTTGCTCTAGTAGATTTTCTCATTTAGATTCTCATTCAACATTCTATTTTTATATCCATCTAATGTAACTTAAGATTATAATCTACTACCAATGCTATGATGAATCTCAATGAGTATTTTTTATAAATTAGAGAAAAGGTCTCGTGATAGTCAATGCATTTAAAACAAAAAACTTTTGACTACTAATCTAGCTTTATATCATTTGATATTATCTATTAAGTTACGTTTTATCTTAAAGACTCAATTGCAGTCGATTTTTTTATAATTGTTAGGTAATTCAATAAATTTATAAATATCATTCAATCTAATTAATTTTAACTATTCTTTCACACATCATATCACCTTTTAATATTACGACTTTCCATAGATTGTGAAAGCCATAAAAGGTTATTTTTTTATCCCCATATCATAATCTTATATAATTATCAGAAATGATATGTCTTTTTTTTCTTTGAGATTTTCTTAAAGCTAATAGTTGTGATTATTCTACAAGATCATTAGCGACGCCATTAACATCATATGAGAGTTCATTAGTGTTATTTTGTTATTTACCCTCATCAATTCTCTCGATGATTTGAGGAATAATAATCTCTCGAATAGGAGATAATAAAGGAGAATTAACTTGTATCTCCCTAATATCAAAATTAATATTTTGATATTTTTCACTATTGCTAAATTTATCATTTTTTATGAATCTTACATTATTAGATTATATTATCCTTGTACTATAATTAAGTAATAAAATCTATATCCATTTATTTTTAGATAAATAATAAAATATTCAAAAATAGTTTTTGAATCTAATTTTTTATATGGATTAAAGACTTTTATTTCCGTATGACACCCCCAAATATGTAAATATTTTAGATCGAGTTTTTTACTAGTCCGTAACTCAAATGAATTTGATAAAACTAACTTACTAGGAACCTTATTCAAGATATATATAATTTTCCGAAGAACTTCACATTACATTAATTCAAGCATAGAGGAATAACTCATGGTGCCCCTAATCATGTTCATGAGAGTATAATTTCATCTTTCAGTAAGTCAATTTGCTACGACACACTAGTAAAGCATATTGAGCATAAATACTCTATTTTTTATAAATTATAAAAAGACTAATAATCTAATCAGATTTATTGTAAAATTCATCACCCTACAATTTTAACTCTTCTATCTAATTACCTGTCAACCTTATTTATGTATACCTCAATAGTGTTAATGGCCTGAGATTTTTATATATTAGATACATATAGTTATATCTAGATTGGTTATCTATAAATGTGATAAAATACTTTTCTCCTTTAAAATATAAAACATGGAGTAATCCATAGATATCAGTATGAATAATCTAAAAGAGTTATTTAATTATTATGGTATTTTTCTTTATATGCTTAGTTTGCTTTAAGTAAAGTCTAAATTTTTCAAAATATTATCGTTCACTAATATTTTAATTCTTTCCTTAGAGATAAACCTCAATCGTCTATACCACAATATAGAGGATCTTTCATTATTTAAACTATGTTTTCATTCAACATTTGATTCTAGGGTCAATAATATCATTACAAACTCAAGATTCAAGTTAATTTTATAGAAACCATCATATAGAATTTTAAAACTAATATTTATTACATCATAAAATAAATTAAGTTTACTAGTGCTAAAGGAAAGACAATATTCTAAATTCTAGATAGAGAAACTAAATTTCTAGAAATAGTAATAACATAACATGTGTCAACGAGATTTATCATATGACTCGTCTCTTGGTATAGGTAATAAGTTCCTGCTAATATCACTTTCGCTTTGAGATAATTTCTCATGATGATAATCTTTCATGTTAATTTGGTTAAAGGGTTGAAAGAAATCCCTACATATTATTGGTAGCTAAATCAGTAAAATCAATCTGCCAAGTATTAGAAGGAACTTCTATAATATTTGATTCTAAATATACAAATGTCAAGTATATACCATTCTTTTTGAATTAACTCTTTTGTTTAATATAGTCCTTTGCATATCATTTTGCTATAAAAAAAATAATTTATTATGATAGCTTTCTTTTCCTTAGTCTATTTAATATTTCCAATCTTGATGAATTTGTTTGATGGATGACGCCTCAAGTTTATTTTCTTATTATCAGCTCCATGAATAGTAATCAGAATATTATGAGAATTTTTATACATTAATCTTAATTTTTTCTGAACATATATATTTCATTTATCCTTATTTATATTATAGTGAATCTTGAATAAACTAAACTAAGGAGGAAAAAAATTAAGAATAAATTACACGTGAAAAGACTTATTAATATTCATACATAATGCTTTAAGTTTTGTAGCATTATCAATCATATTGAATATATGATCTTGAATCTCTTGAGTACCAACATACTGAATTATACTAAGTTCATTTATTAATATGACGACAGATTTAAATCTATCTTTAATAGATTTAAATATTATTGTGCATTAGTTGTAGTCGATAATGAAGTTTTTGTAGTATTTGCCATATTCATTCTTATAAATATTAAACTAAATTTATTATATCTTTTCTAAACATTCATTTCATTAATTTGTTCTATAATATTTTCATCAATCAAGTTTATTAGCCTTTAAATAAGTAATGCTAAGTTAAGATCTAATACATCAAATAATTTTAAAAAATGTACAGAGATATTAAAAGCATGAGAGTGTATAGAAGAAAGAACCACTATAAAATATAAAACAACATTAATGATTTGAGTTTCCAAGATATGATGAACTTATTAATATCATCCATATTTCACATTTGGGTATAATATTGATATATTAAGTATTCACTCAAAAATTATCTATAGAGTAATGATATCATCCTTATGGAATAGTATTGTACTTTATATACATAACTTTAAACTGCAGAAATATCTAAAATAGTATTATCTTACCCATCACATAATTATTTATATTAAATTTTCCTTTGAGATTATCTAAATCTCAAAATTATATGTGACTGCATAAATATTATTTTCTTAATATCATTTAGGACTAATTTTTTAATATAGTTTTATAAGTTATTAGTTTATGCTACTTTGACAACTATAAGACAAATATAGTAATACAAAATACTAATGTCATACAAATGATAATATATTTATTATAATTTATATTCTACAAGTCTACTATCATTTAGTGGCTACCAGTCAAATAAAATTTAGGGATATAAGTTATAAATAATATTTAATAAATATCTTTTAATATAACTTATGATGAAATAATTTAATAATAATAAAATAATGATAATTATTGAACACTAATTTACATAAACAAAAACTCATACGATATATATCATTATGATAAAATATAAATAATACCTTTACGTGAAAATAAATATAATTTCATGACCCTTAATGATATATATATGAATAACTAAAAAAATAACCAAACAATAATACTTAGAGTTTAATTATCACATGTGAAAATATGTGATATGAGGAAACTATAAAAGAATACCATATTTTATAAGATTTTATTATTGTTTCACATAAAATTTTAAATTAGATGAGTCAATTTTATTTAATTAGACAAGCCCGAAACTGAGCTAAGCATTAGCCCAATTAAGTATGTTAAAAATAAAAATTTATCAAATTCTAAATTGATTAAAATTTGATTCTCTTCAGATTTAATCAAAACTAAATCTAATTAAATATTAAAAATATGGTCATGATCAAATTCAATCATAATTAAAAAAATAGGCTAATTTTATACTTAAAGATATAAATAATTTTTTTAATTTATTAGAGACAAAATTATAATTTTATTGATAAGATATAAAGTGAAATTATAATATTTATAAAGGGTATAATTGTCAAAAGAATTAAAATAGAATTAGGGAGATTTATATGGGTAAAATTATAAGTTTTCAAAAGAACTCGGCAAACGACCCATGGCCATCACCTACGTGGTTGCCACGATTTGCGATCAACACAGTATACGACTCATCACTTGTGTGGTTGCCACGATGTGTAGCTAACGTGGCTATTGTTTATGTGGCCATCGGGATGTGCGACCATCATTATGTGCAACCATTTGATGTTACTACCTACATGACCACTCCGGTGGACGACCGTTAATGTGTGCAATCGTCTACTATCGTCATGGTGCATACACACTACTTGGTGTAGCCGCCTTCTACCAACAAATTCGTTGTAGCGATTGCATGCAATGATGCTACTATAGTTATTGTAGATGTCATCAATAGTGGTGCTTTATAGCCATCGTTGTTGTCACCCGATCAATGGAGATGGGCTGGATAAAAGTTAGATCGATAATATACATAGATCATTTAAGTATTGTAAATAAAAAATAATAGATCTAAGATATTTGATTTCAAGAAATTCGGTTCTAATACCAATTGTGAGCATAAAAACTATAATATCTTATATGTTACGTGAAAAAAATTTAATGCTAGAGTTAAAATCAAATAATAATAAATTAGATTTATGGCGTGTACCTTTTGATGTCGTCTAAAAATACTTTTGTTTGATCTGTAGAGATACCATCCTCGGAATTGAAAGATGACAATAATATCGATCTTGAAGAGAACTAGACTGATATTCTTCTCTTTCACTATTTTTTTATAGGCTCATCATGATTGATGGATTAGAGATAAAGGAGAATGAGAGAGGAATTATAATTTCTCAATCATCGTCACATATCCACTTCTCGTGTCATTGTCTCTATCTCATCACTTGTATTTAGTTTTTGGAAGGTTTTGTCTATATATATATATATATGGATAAATACAGATACATTTATATTATGTTTAATTGAATTAATTAACTGAGTCATATATCATTAAATTAATCTCAATCATTGAGCAAAAGTATCTGCATAATTTTGATTTATGTGCCTCATGTAACGTATATTTACTGAATGAATGCTAATACACATCTGCAATTAATTGTGATGAGAGTAAATTAGGCAATGCTCCTCCATATGATTTAAATTCTATAGAAGATCATATATGTCAAATTACATTGTACTGTTTTCTATTATGACATCTGGATTGATTTGTGCAATGTTGTACAATATAAGTTTCATATTCGAATTCATGCGTGAACTTTATATACATTATTTAATATAATAAACAAATATTTTATTTTTTTATAAAAATTGAATTGCGTCATGAATTCCGTCAAGCTTGAGTTAGTTCGTCGTCAGCCGTAAGGCGACGCGATTCGAGCAACGAATTTGTGATTCCACAAATGTTAGGACTCGAGTTCCAAAATCAAACCCTAATGCATTTGAGTCCAACCCAAATGCAGCCCTAGCTCTATTTGTCCGCCACAATCCCATGTTTACTATTTTACCCTTCGATACACCTCTCGTTTACCATGTACCTTCCTCGATCCACCTCTGCAACCCAAGCCCGGCTTTTTTCCACGCAAACGTCGTCCCTCTTCGTCGACATCGGCTTCTGATTCCCATCAATCTACGAAGCGCTTCCGTTTTCCTTTCGCTCGCCACCTTCTCTTCCCTCCCCAGTAGCAATTCCAGCTTTTTATCCTCGTCCAGGCTTCGTTCGATTCGATTAGATTCGCTTCCCCTGGCTTGAATCGGTTGGAGGCGGTGGGGCGATGGCAGCAGAGGCAACGGCGCTGTGGCAGCCGCGAGAGGAGGGGCTCCGCGAGATCTGCGGCCTCCTGGAACAGCACATCTCTCCCAATTCCGATCAATCCCGGATTTGGCAGCAGCTCCAGCACTACAACCAGCTCCCCGATTTCAACAACTACCTCGTCTTCATACTCGCCCACGTCGAGGTCTTCTTATTATTCTTCTTGTTTTCCTATTTACCATGATTATTTCTTGTTCTTGGTCGTTTGCTTACTGCGCATGGCGGCCTTGGCTACTTCCTTGACGTTTGTTGTGTTGGTGGTTTGGAGGGTTTTATTATTTGGTTTGTTTCCACCAAGAGGTATGATATGGCAGGAACTTGTGACAACCGAGGTTGATAATAAATCATTTTTTGATCAAAAAATCATTGAATTGCCTGCTTCTTATATCTCAGTTTATTGTAATCGATTTCATCGGTTGGTGGTTCAAGTGGTCTGTTGAAAGGACACCCACATCTCTTACCTGAAGGAAAAAAATATTGGGTGATTTAATATGAGAATCAAAGTATAACTATTCCTTAGAAGAAATTTACTAGACTCAGAAGTTCCTCTTTGAAATTAAGCAAGCATGCAGAGTTATCTTACCTTTTTTCCCCTTTCAACTGTTGGCTGCCTTCTATTTCATGTTGTAGTCATCTTTGGGCATGTAGTTTAATACTTTTTTTCCCTTTGGTAGCTAATGGTTGTGAAAGAATGCTCTGAAGGTCTTCTTGGATGGTTGTGAAAGAATGCTCTGGAGGTGTTCTTGGTTGTATGTATTTCTTTTTGTCCATAATTGCCGTTGCATTGCATTTGCAAATGCAAAGGTCAGAACCCAACTGCTAGTGTGCATATATGTGGCCAACTATCCGTAAGAAGTTTTGCAGGTTATGGTTGCAAGACGGAATGGCAAATGCAGCTGCAATTCCCTTTATTAGCTGCTTCATTCTTATAATTGGATGCTTACAATCTCAGTTTTGCAAACAATCAAACACCTTCTTTATTTCAATTATATGTCAGCGAATAATACGACTGCAACTTAAAGTTAAATGAATGGTGACCTGCTGTAAATTTGAGGAGGTATACGACTTCTCTGTTTTCTTACTGGGCATGCTTCCGCTTCGGGGATACTCAAGAGCCTTGCTACAAAAATCATGCATTAGTGGTAAAAGATTCAGTAAAAAATGGCTTCGAAGTAATTATTGAGAGTTTTATGTTTTGTGGTGAAGCAGAATCATGATATTATGTGTCAACCTCCTATAGTAATTTTTTTTCATTAGGATACAGCCTCATCAGAAACTTAAAACTGAAATTTTCAACTGATTTGTTACTGTCCCAAAGCCTGATATTATATGTCAACCTCCTGGTCTAACTTAATAGTTAATACTTAATAGTACCAATTAATCATGATTACATTAGTTGTGCTATCATTAATAGGCATGGCATGAGCACTTAGAAGAGAAGCATGAATGGCTTTGGGTTTTGGGAAGAGATACAACTAAATGGGCATTTGCTTGTTGGCTAGAGAACATTCATTGTGTTGATGTAATATCATGTAGTGGTCTATAAACAAGATCTAGAAGGAAACCTGTAACTTGAAGATGGGAAAATATTAACATTAATTTTCTTCAATGAACTTAAGCTTTAAGTTAAGAATGAATGGTAGTGCTTAAAATATTAAAGAATGCCGAAAAAACTAGTTGATGTGTCCAGACTTTAATAGTAAATATGGATTAGTTGACAATGAGCTACTGAAAATGATATGATTTTTTTAGATATTGAATGAAAAATAGGAATTTAGAGGCCTAAATGGAAAATGGGTGGATAAAAAGTAGAGATAGAGTATAATTATTACCTCATATTTAGTGTGTTTTTCTGATGAGTCAATAAAAATGATATGGTTTTTTTTACATATTGATATTGAATGACAATTTTTAGAGGCCTAAATGGAAAATGGGTGGATAAAAAGTAGAGACAGAATATACTTATTACCTTATATTTAGTGTTATTTTTCTTCATTATTATGAGGTTTGGTGATTTTGGTGTTCTTAGATGAGATGGTAATATGGTTTACAGTTATGCAACTTGGAAGACAATGTGATTAGAGAGTGATTTGAGCTAAGGTTTTGCATGGGGTTCTTGTGACAGTTCTAGATACATGGTCTTGGACTCTTGGTAAGGTGGTGTATCAACATAATGCAAGACTAGTACAATGCTTACTAGATTTGTCAGTTGGCTTATATCCTACCAGAGTTACCAATCCATTAGAAAAATCTGCATCTTATTGACCAAATGATAGTTGAGCCATAAGCAACTACTTTTTTTAACTGATAAATATTAAAATTTAGAAATTTGATAATATTTTATAGGATATTTGGCTCAAAAATGAAATAATTTCTCAAGATGGACCAAACTAGAGGATTTTATCTTTGTATTTGTTTATTTTGTTCTGGACCTTTTGGTTTTGCCGTGAATTTTGCACAGGGAATTATCAGGTGTTTGATTGGCCTAAATTTCTCTGTACAGTTTATTACTTCTACACATGTTTAATTTGCTTTTTATATCTCAAATTAATTTTTTTGGATTTAGTCTTTGAAGTGTTATTAACATAAAGCAAAGAATTCAATTTTTATAATCAAATTGCTGGAATCTTTTTCCTGGTTCTTGAAAAGATGAAGGGAATTAGTTTCACGATCTTGCAGTAAGTTTTTTCCTTTTCTGAAAAGGTTAATACATTTGATTACTTCGTGCTGATGAACTATACAAGTGCATTGGTCAAAAGTAGTTTCATGGGTTTTTGAAGCTGAAGAAATGATGGGCAAGGTATATCCAAGTGATTTGGTTCTTTGATGCACATTATATGAATGAATTAAGAACTCCAGTATTTGTTGTAAAGAGGTTGGTAGATGACAGTACTTTTTGTCCTTGAAGGCGTAGCTTTATGAAATCTAAAGGTGAATTTGAAGGCATGTTCATTTTTTTTATTTGCACTATCTTCATTTTTCAGGTGTTACATGTTGAATTTGCTGGTGGGATTTTAGTTGATTGTGTGTTTGCTTTTTGTATGTTTTTTTTACTTCTGAACAAGATTTTCAATTTCGATCCGCACCGCCTGGTACGGGCGGTACATATCGGTCCGTCATGTTACTGGTACGCGGACCGCTACCGAGTGGTACCACCAAAAATCGACTGTCGGCGGTCTATTTCGACCGTCGGCGGCCGATTGAGAGAGAAAAAGGGAAGAAGAAGAAGAAGAAGAGGAAAAGAAGAAAAAAGAAGAAGATGAGAAGAAGAAGTATCTACTTTCCCGTCGTCCTCGCCGCCGCCTCCCTCGCCTGCTCTCCGCTCAAGGAGAGAACTCTGCAAGGAGAAAGATCGAGGTGACGTCGCCCCTTTTCTTTTTCTTTTTTTAATATATTAATATAATATTATAAAAATATTATAATATATTTTAATGTACTGGGCGGTATACACTGTACATACTGCATGGTGCTGGTACCATACCTGTACCGAGATAATCTTGGTACATCGATATGTACTGGTACCATACCTGTATCAAGATAATCTCGGTACATCGATACGAACAGGTATGTCAAACCTTGCTTCTGAATGACTTCCTCACATTTTACATGTCTTTGTCCTTTTGGTTCTCTTTCAGAGCAATCAATTTCCATTGCTGAATTAACTACAACTTGAATTGTACAGCTACTGAATAATTTTCGATGACTCCATGTTGTTAAAATCCTGGTTTTGAAATGGCAGTTCATCATCTATTAATGTTTGCAGCATTTTAGCTTCTTTCAACTCTATATTTTAATTAAACCAGGGTAAATCACTGGAAGTACGACAAGCTGCTGGTTTGCTGTTGAAAAACAATCTCAGGGCACCTTTCAGTTCCATGTCTTCTTCATATCGGCAATATATAAAGTCAGAATTGTTGCCTTGTTTAGGGGCATCAGATAGGACGATTCGATCTACAGTTGGTACTATTATCAGTGTTCTAGTTCAGTTAGACAGAGTTGCTGGCTGGCCAGAATTATTACAGGTTCTTGCTCAATGCTTAGCCAGTAATGATTTTAATCATATGGAAGGTGCTATGGATGCTATATACAAGGTAGCTTTCCTTGCAATTATGTAGTTTGAATTCTTCTCACTTTCTTTTCTTTTTTTCCCTTATTTGCAATTTTCTGAAGAAACTTAATTTAGCTTTTATCTCAATAACCTTTATTTCCATAAACTCAAAAGTACTGTTGTTTTTAGGTACTCACATGATTTATGGTTGTGGTTCTTAGAAACAAGATTTGCATATCATTTAACTGCTATGACTTCCAATTATTGGCATGTTTTTTGCTATATTATATAACCCCAAAGTCAGTTGGATGTTTAGATGCACCATCTTGATGAGGTGAGATTAACTAGGATTATTGGTGTTAGGTGAGGTAGAGAAGACTTGAGAAAACTATAATAAATGGAGATTTGATGTCTCTTCATTGACTAATGATATTGTCCTTATCACAGCTTAGTAACAGTAAAAGGCCCAAGGAGCTGACTGCAGATGGTTGGGCCCTTATTTCTTGTCATAGTTGTTGCTGTATAATTGAGACGGCTAATAAGCTAATAAATATTCAATTAAGTACTCATTACAGTTTGTATGAGTACCCACACAAGATGCTAAATGGTTTCAAGAGATGTTACACTAACTATGAGCCACTATCATGTGGTAGAATGCACTTCAAAATAAGTGAAACATAAATTCCTCGATTAAGACTCTCTTTTCTGAAGGTAGGAGTAGGATGCTTATGCTGTCACTAAATTAACCTGGCTTTGTCATACTAGCAAACAAGATCTCGTGCAGCCCTAACCCAATAAAGCAAGTTGTCTTCAGTGCAATAGGAAAGAAAAAACAACATTAAGATAGAATTTCCTGGTAAATTGTAGTTGAAGGAAAGAGTGGAACAGAAACCTGATCAGAAATTCACTCTGTCAAAATGAAAGGAGTGAGACCTTGTCATCGTCAGGTTTCTGTTCTTTCAAAATACGATGACTTGTATCAAAGTCTTTACATCCTCAAAGTTACTTCTGCAGGTGATATATCTCAAAATGCATTAGTTGAGGTCCATTTTGGTCATAGTTGCTTCATACAAGCTTGGATTCAACCTGAGGATCCAATATATTTTCCTTTCGAATAATAGCATCCTTTTCCTTTTTTATTCATGAACCATGGAAATTTCAGCAATGCTATCTATTGGATAGCAGATGTGAATCTTCAATCAAACACCTTTTACTTGTTTTTATGCTTTGATGATAGAATATGGTTGATGCTAATTCCAGTAATTCTCCTTTTCTCAGAGCATGCATGCCTGTGTATATTATGTGTTATAGAGCCTTTTCACTTTTGTTTTACTTAACACTATTTAGGAACCTTCTGCATTTTATGTTTGTGTCATGACAGAACTATTTTTCAATTCTTGGAAAGGCATTATATCATAATATAAGGTTTAGCGAGGGGGATCATATGATGTTATGATAGGACCCTAACAAGGTTGGGTCCTCATCCATTGAGTCATATCCCTTGTTGAGTCATATTGGTCGGTCTAGTCAGATTAGTTAGGAGATAGATGAGTCGGCTAGAAAGCCATTAATAAGGAGTCTCAGTTCAGTATGACTCTTGGTAGGAGTCCAGTGTTAGAAGGGCTCTTAGTGGAACCCTATAAATAGCATTGTAATTATCTTATTTTTCATCAAGAAAACTCTTTTGATTTCAGCCATTGGCCGAAACTCTACGAGGGCTGATCCCCTATAGAGATCAAGGAGGCTCGATCCCCTATAGTAATCATTTATCCCCCCCTTCTTCTATGATAGAACCCTAGGGTTCCTATCATGTTAATGAAACATTAGAGAATTCAAATTGTTAGTCTTGTTGCAATTGATGAACAAACAAGGCATTGAATGATGTCAAAGGCACCTCGGACACCAAGACTCACTGATATGATTCTTGAAGGTGGAACATAATATCAATAAAAACAAAAAGTATAATCTATTTAGACAACAAGAAACTGTTTCATTTCTTAATGAACTTGAATAGGACTTTCTAGACATTGTTATGATGACCTCTCTCCTTAGATCATTTTATGAAAAAAAATTCTGTTTTGTGGCATGAGGGAATTGTGATACTATTTTGGTATGGAACTAAAGTCCTAGTCATATAGGCACAGGTTAGCCCTTTTCGTGCCAATTACTTATTGGTGTAGGATGTTTCATCCCATGCTAACGTTGGTGAATTTGCACAAAATTCCTTGAGTTTATCTACATGTGAAACTAGTATGTTTACAGTGACATGAGACCATCATGCAGTTCTTTGTTTGAACTTTGAACTATAAGTGACACGAGCAGACATGACATGTCCTTTGTTGGTTGTATGTTATTTTCCACAGGGATATATTGTATGCTTGTGAAATTGTTGAAACAGCTTATCATATTTTTGGATAAGCTGTTTCAACAATTTCTTTTGTTTGAACTTTGAACTAAAAGTGCCAATTACTTTACATGATAATATGCTAATTGAAGTGAAAATTTGATCGACCTTGAAAAAGGTGCAAATTGATGCTTACCACTGGATTTACTTCATAAATATAAGATCATGAGATTGGTTGCTTTGTTTTAATTTATTGTTTATTCTGTTAGGATTTCCATTGTTGTGAATAGCAAATAATAATGAATGGGCAATGATTGCTATTATGTTGATTTTTTTCTTTTGTTTCAAAATTTTTATTTATTATAATGTTGTTGTATTCCACTGGTTTGCCCTCTCCTTTGTTTTGTATTTTCTTGCTGCTATGTTGAGTTTGCTCTAGTTTATAATTTGCTTCGTTATTGTTTGTCTTAATTTTCCTGTTGTATTACTTCTGCTTTCTTGTTTTTCCTATTGCATTGCTGTGGTGGCCTTCTTTCTTTTTCTTCCAGAATGTGTACCACATCTTCATGTTCATTTTGGAATAAACACAGTGATCTACTATTTGTGCCGATAACTCAAATTTAACAATATAGTGTATACATACCATTAAGGTGTATATAATATTGTCTCATAGTATGATTTTTGATTCTAGATCATGTCTTCATTTGCTATCCACTATTTACTTCTAAGAATTTTTTCCCATTAATTTTAACTGAACTCTTTATTCTCCAATAGTTTCTTTTGTTTTACCTCTCAAGTTTCTTTTCATATATTCAGTTCTAGTCGTACTAAGACTAAAATCCTTAGTTTCTAATATTTATCTTCATAACTTAAGTTCTGTAATAATGTCAACTAAACTGCAATCAGAAAATATTATCAATGAACAACAAATATAAGGAAGTTTGTCCTGAATATGCCTAGTCATCCATTTCAGGCAATAAAAAGTGAAAACATAAAATGGATCTTTGATGTAAGCCTATATTGATAAAGAGCTTACTAAAAACTACCTAATATGCTTAATCTTAGCATTGCTTACTCTAAAATGCTTGGCTACGAATTCCTGCCCTTGTAGCTCCTTACTAAACTTTTCTTGCTTCTTTATGAATTGGATAACCTTATTTGTAAAAATACATGATGAAAGTTTGCCCATGAATGTATTATGAAATTAAGATATCATGTTTGCAACTTGTGAAATTTGTATCATTTGAAGTTTCCCCTTAAAGAGTTATATACTCTCCATATAAAACTAAAAATTACCTTTACTTCATTATGATAGATTTGTGAGGATGTCCCCGAAGAGCTTGATGTGGATGTTCCTGGATTATCTGAACGCCCCATCAATATTTTTATGCCAAGATTACTGCAGGTAGTTTTACCTTTTAATTCACCTTAATTTGTTTCTCTTTTGTATACTTTGATTTTCTTTAGTGATTGGGACCTTATAGTCAGCAAAAAATTTGTTCCTTTCTTGTCTCTGGTTCAGTTCTTCCAGTCTCCACATGCCATATTGAGAAAGCTATCGTTGGGCTCTATCAATCAATTTATTGTAGTCATGCCTGCAGTAAGTAGAAGATAACATTGAACTTGCTTTAAGCCTTTGCAAAACTAAATTATGGTCCTTTTGATGTAATCTAAATCCTTATGCAGGCCTTGTTTATGTCCATGGATCAGTACCTTCAAGGTTTATTTCATCTTGCTAAGGACCCTTCTGCAGAAGTGCGAAAATTGGTCTGTTATTTGATTTTTAACTTTCTTAATGTTCTTGTTTATTTTTCATCAAGTTTTATACTATTGACTCATGGATTATGAGTTTTGGAAATGCAGAATTTAGTAATGGTTGGATTTTGGATGAATCATATTAATGACATTCTAGTTGACAAAAGAATTAAAAAGTTCAGACTGATATCTGTCCTTAAAGCTGATTTTGCTATTGTTTTTTCATTTTTTTGACACACTATTCATTGATGATATAGAATTATTTGTTACCTTTAACATTGCCAACTTGCTTTCTGATCTGTAATTATTTCCTATGGTACATAGGTCTGTTCTGCCTTTGTCCAACTAATAGAAGTTCGACCATCATTCCTGGAGGTATGTGAAACTTCTTGCTTAATTATAAGGTCTTTTTGCTGTTGCGTCCATGGATTCCCATGTTGGTTTTGCTGCCCTCTCTTGGTTGGGTACTGAGATATGGGCATGGTGCAGAATGCCAACATATTGGTTGGCATACCTGCTGGCACAATCCTGGTGTTGTACACATTGAGATATGAAGCATGATTATCCAGGGTTTGCTGCAGCCTGCAGCAAAACATGAATTTGTCCCTATTTTGGTTTCTCTGGTAAGCAGTACTGCAAGATCTTCAAGTTTACCAAGCTTATAAAATTAATGAGCTAAATTTATATTAGTTTCCAATATTTGGTACATTGGACTCATATTTCCAATTAGAGACTCCAAATACATATAAGCTTGCTAGCGCATGTTGTTGTTTTCTTTTTGTTGATTATGTCTCTTAAGTAATAATTGACCTGGATATTGCAGCCCCATTTGAGCAATGTAATCGAGTATCTCTTGCAAGCTAATAGAGACCCTGATGATGAAGTTTCTCTCGAAGCTTGTGAATTTTGGTATGTTCATGGGTAGCTAGCAAAATGCATCTGGCTTTTCATTATCCATGGATGACACACGAGCTTCTTATTAATTATCTGTTATCAATATTTTTGCTGATGGAAAAATGGAAATTGACTTGCACTTGAAGTCATCTTTGAAATCAATTGCCAATGTGATATATTCTTGTGTATCAAGGTTTGACTTACTGGTCCGTACCGGTGTACCGACATATTGTCGGTGCCAGTATGGTCCCGATACCAGGCGGTATGCACAGTGCGTACCACCTGGTATTAAAATATAATATACTATTTTTATAATATAATATTAAAATATTAAAAATGAAAGAAAAGGCGACGTTGCCTCGATCTTTCTCCCGCGGGAGACACTCTCTCAAGACGGAGAAAAGCGGCGCCCGGCGACAGCGCACTGGGCGAGGTATTCTCCGCTTCTTTTTTTCTTCTTTTTCTCTTCTTCTTCCCTTTCTCTCAATCGACCGTCGACGGTCGATTTCTTCTTCAATCAGCCGCCGACGGTCGAAATCGACCGCCGATGGTCAATTTTTGGCAGAACCGTCCGGTAGCGGGCGGTCTGCATACCGGTAACCTGACGGACCGGTATGTACCGCCCGTACCGGGCGGCATAGGTCGAAATTGCAAACCTTGTTGTGTACATTCACTTACTGTTTCTGTAGTAATAAACCAAAAATTACTTACAAGCAACTAAGGGGATTTACCTTTTCGTTTTTTTGCTATTGCTGTTGTCTGATTTGGTTAGGTAAATAACATTGATGCTCAACTGTTTTTTTCCTCTTTTTGTTTTTTTTTACTTTTTTTGCTTCAAGTGATTTGTAGTTCACTTATAATTTTAGACTTGAGTTATGTGTCTTCAGGGATAGTGCACAAATGGATTTGTTACTGTTTGCTGATCTATTTTTACCTTTTGGAAGATGAAATGAGATTAGGTTGACTATGGTTGGCACAAGTTCAAGATATGGCACTCTATCCATGAATAGATATTATGTGCTTGGATTTGAATTTCCTTTGTGCATCTTTTGCTTTGTAGACCTAATTATGACCAAGGTATATGTTATTCTTCAAGCATAAGGTAGAGAAAGAAATTTGGCTGGTTCTGACTTTTCATGATTCTGGTGTTTCAGGTCTGCATATTGTGATGGCACTTTGCCTCCAGATTCCTTAAGAGAGTATTTGCCACGCTTGATTCCAGTATATCTTGTGTTCCTATCAGCAGACAATTCAAAAATGTATTTCTATTTTGCATTAGTAATGGTTATGCTTTACGCAAAAAATTCTGTAGGTATTAATGTCGAATATGGCCTATACTGATGATGATGAGACACTTTTTGATGCCGAGGTGTGCTTCATTTTATATTGTGATTCAGTTAGTGGTGCTTGTTCTGTGTTTTCGACTTTTTGTTGAACTCTTGTGTGGTAAATTGGATTCCTAATATTGTCTTTTTGCTTGTAGGAAGACGAGTCGTTTCCAGATAGAGATCAGGTATTTATTTTCCTTTGAGAGGATTGCACAACTTGGTAGTGCTGTTTGATAGTTGGTTGTTTGTCACTAAGTTTTAAACTTCCATTGACTTGTTTGTAAATGATATGAAATTGTCTTCTTAAACAGGATCTGAAGCCTCGTTTTCATTCATCACGCTTCCATGGATCTGATAATATGGAAGATGTATCTTCTCAAGCTTGTGGTTTTCATGTTTCGTACTATATTTTGTCATACTCTACATTTTGTCATACTCTACATTTTGTCATACTCTACAGCCACCCCCAGTGTTATATGGATGGAGATGGAAATTACTGCCATTTGATTCTTAAGTTTTTAATCAACATTTTCTGAGCTTTATGTTTGTTTTATTTTGTTGCTGTTATCTACAGGATGAGGATACAGTTAACACTTGGAATTTGAGGAAATGTAGTGCAGCTGGACTAGATATCCTTTCAAATGTTTTTGGGGATGAAATTCTTCCAACTTTGATGCCTTTGATTCAGGTAATCACATAATTTATCTATGCATTAGCTGGTTAATTGGAAAAGAGCATTTGATTCAGTTTTGGCTGTTACGATAGATTTGATGCACTAACTCCAATAATTTTGAGTTAGGAACCATTCATTTGTTGCTGATGCTAAAGAACTGTTGATCAACTTTGTTTGACCTATTAAACTTTATTTGGTAGTGAGAGTGCAAAAACAGGCTTTTGTGCAGGTAATTAATTATCCTGAAAATCATAGATTTTAAAGAAGACTCATTTATCTCCAAGCTTATTTAATTAAGATGGTGGATTGAGTACAAAAAAGGAAATATTAGAAAAGAATGATTAGGCTAAAGAAGAAAAAAGGTTAAAGAATAGAGGAACTACACCAAGGTGAAAGGAAGAGACTCCACATCTCGATAGATACCCATGCACCAATAGAGCGAAAATATGGTTAACTATCTCAATATCAACGAGGAAAGAGGACAAGGGCCATATTGTCCCCATGGGATGTTTCTTTAGTAAGATATACGTTGATTATACTTTTTTTCTTAATGGCCAGCTACAAAACATTTGTCTTAAGTTATTCACACTTTTCCATGTATGTTTTGCAAGGGGAAAAGACAACCCATTATTAGGAGTAGGTAGCATCATAATGGGAGTTAGTTTTTACTAACTCAATTAATAGGCCCTTGGGCCTTAATTGGGGCTGATTTGGATTTATTATAAAAGTCATTTCAGTAACCCAAGGTCAGATGAGACACAGTCTTTGAAGACACGGTCTCCAAGACGATAGTCTCCAAAGGTGTGTCATGAGGTTGAACCGCCCAGACGCGGTCTCCCAAACCGTTAGGCGGCTAACCGCCCAGAACGTAGTTTTCGAGACTAGCACCTCAGGAACACTTAAAAATTGATTTTTGGCTCCACTTTTGAAGCCATTTGGGGGCTTAAATACCCCACCCTTTCTTGCTGGTGAATGTACAAGAATCAATAGTAAAAAACTTGTGAAAACGTTGTTGTAATCCCTTGAGAGCTCCCGTTATTTCTTCTTGTGTGATTTTTGTTTAAGGGAGAGCTGAGATAATCGTAAAGGTTATCTCCTGAACCTGTAAAAGGAGAATAGCCGGTGGCCTCAAGTGGAGGAATCGGGAGTGGACGTAGGTCAAGGGGACCGAACCACTATAAAATTGGTTTGCTTCATCTTCTTTGCTCTTTATGTTCATTGCTTAATTGTCTACTACCTTTGCTTGCACTCTTACAAATATCTCTACGCTTAAACGTATCTCTACGCTTAAACGTATCTCTACGCTTAAATGTATCTCTACGCTTAAACGCATCTTTACGCTTAAACGCATCTTTACGCTTAAACGTATTTTTGATACGGTTTTTATTGAGTGAATATTTAAATTGAAGTGAAATTTTTATAAGCACTAATTAACCCCTCTCCTCTTAGTCCCGTTTTGATCCTAACAATTGGTATTAGAGCTACGTTTCTGTAATTGACATAAAATCAAGTGGGACTCTTGTTGGCAATCAAGTGGGACTTTCTATCACATGTCCTCCTGTGTTCAATGGGACGAACTATACTTCTTGGAAAATTAGAATGCACATTTTTTTGATTTTGATAGATTTTGATTTGTGGTGTATTGTTGAAAAAGGTTTTCAAAAGTCATCCAATCTAATAAACGATTAGAATGATTATGAAAAATAAATGTTTTCTTTAAATATCAAGGCTATGAATGCCTTATATTGTGCTCTCAACAAAAATGAATTTGATCGGATTTTCTCTTGTGATTCAGTTTTTGAGATTTGACATACATTATAATTAACACATGAAAGCACACTAAATCTAAATGAATCATTAAAAAAAATATTTTACAAAAATGAACAAGAAGAATACCTTCCTAAGAGCAAGAAAAATTTGACATTAAGAACCCAAGAACACCTTTCAAAGGATAGGAAGGAATTGAAACTAAAGAGAACACGACTCATCGAGTGAAATATCGAGTGATGTGAACTTTGAACATTTGAAAAATGAACCGGATAAATTAATCAACATGAACCATAAAATGATTTAAAGATGGGCAAAACTTCTTGCTATGAACACAAGAAGCCAATGCATTCCAAATATGAAGAACACAATCGGGAAGAAGTGGAAGATCTCGCGCTCGTGGCCAACCATGATGAGATAAGTAACCCACCCGAAAGCTCGTTTAGTTTTAATGAGTTATTACTTTCTTTGCATGAGCTTTATGATGAATTTAAAAGATTAGCAAATCCTATAAATTACTTAAGGTAGAGCATGCATCATTAGTTAGTAAACTTGATGAAATGCATAAAGTAGCACCATCACACAATACATCTACCAAACATGAAACCTTGTATGATACTTTACCATTACACAATTTTTGCTCTAAATGTGAAACACTAGATAGTGTTAAATAAGAAAATATCATGCTTAAGACTACATTAAAAAATTTAAAATTGGGAACAGATCCCTAAATATGATCCTTGTCATAAGGGTCATATTAATAGAAGAAATGACAGACTTTGTTGGTAACATTCAACAAAAGCCAACTATTTTTGTTAAAGGACCTACCTTAAATTTGTCATCGAAAATTAAATGTAATTTTTGTGGTAGATTACGACATTTGATTTACAAATGTCCATTCAAAAACTATAGTCCTCACAAATTAGTTTGGGTTTCTAAGGAAACAACAAATAATAAAAACCATTAGATAAGAAAGATAAATTTCTTCATATAGGTGCCAATGTAAAATGGGTACCTAAATCTTTCTTATAGGTTTCTCACTAAATTAAGGCTAGAAGCAAAATGGAATGATATCTTGTGGATGCTCAAGCCATTTGACTTGAGATCTAACTTACTTATCAAGCTTCCTAGCTAAAATGTAAAAAATAAGGAAAGTTATTTGAATTAAGATGTTTGAAGTTTAATAATCCTTGTTTATATTATAACAAATCCTTTTATTGAAAATAGTTATCATTATACAATTAATCTTAATGATGCATAGCTAGAACATATAAGTATGGAAACGAACTAGAACCAAAGAACCATAGTTATTGAAAAATATGTTGAAATTGACACAAATGAGATTTTGATGATGATTGAATAATAAGTTCAAAATCATTGGTTTGAATATTTGAAAAAGCTATTGTTGAATGACCTAAATGTTATGAATGATTGATGGTTGAATAGTTGTATGATTTGAATGTTATATTAGATAGACTTGAAATAAATAAAAATTTTTGAAATGAGTTTGTCAACTCCTTGCACTATGTGTAAAGAGTTAGACTCATTTATATGTTCGTTGAGATTGGTTAAATTTTTGCGTTGAAGATGTTTTATCATTTTAATGTGTTATTATAATGATCTTGATAATGTTGAAGAAGTAACTTGAAATATAAGTTGTATGATTAAATGAATATTATTGAATGATAGAATTTGAGCATAGAACATTATAAAAAAACGAAAGAAAAATCATGCTTCATTGTCTAATATTTTTGAAAATTAAAAATGCATTTAATGAGAATGGAATGAGCATAGTAACTCACTCTAAAAATCATTAGAATTAAATCGAAGTTTTTTGTTTGAAAATGTTTTATGATTTCTTTTGGAAATGATACTTGATTTTCAGTTTTAAAAGGTTAAAAATGTTTTACTTATTTTAATGATCTTGATGATTTCTTTTTAGATGAAACTAGAATTTAAATGACAATCAATGCATGGATTTGGCATAAAAGGTGAAGGAATTTTTGTATGAAACAAATCACATGGATTGAAATAACTAAAAAGAGGAAAAGTTTTTCTTTGAAAATTTCTCAATCAAGTTTTTAGTAAGAGATAAAGTGTTATGATTTATTGTTGAATCTCTTGAACTACAAAAGTGATTTTGATAATTGAAATTTGAATTAGATTTTTTTTCGGCCAAATCATGAACTTTTTCATGATTTTTGACTTGAGGCATCTTATATGAGAATCATTTTTTTTTACTTCTATAATTTTTTTTTACTAAAGAGGAGACTTATGATCTTATAACTTGAGATTTTCATTAAGAACTATGATCTTGATAACTTGAAATTTTCTATATATAAATCAAAATATTTTTTTCTTTTCTTCTATGCAATGTACCATAAAAAGGGTCTTATCATTATCTTGACATCTTGAAAATCATAATTTAAGAACTTTATATAAATCAAGATTATTCACCAGGACTTCGTTTGTTTCATTAAAGAAAACTATTTATATGAAACAAGGTCCTTCTTATTATTTGATCTTATAAAATTTCTTTTTGACCTAAAAGGAAATCTGTCAAATTAAATTATATCTTTTGGTATTCATGATTTGATATTAATATCGTTCATAGTATAATTCATTTATGACTTCCTTATATTCATGTATGGTATATCACGAAATTAATATTTCTTAAATTTATGATGAGTTGAAAATTGAATGATTTTCTTTAAACTTCTCGTTGACTTCTTCACTTGACTTATCCTTTATGAAAATTATCTTTAACCTTTATGATTTTTTTTTTAATAAAAAAGAGATTTAGGATCTTAACAACTATAATTTGAGATTTTTAATCAAGATCATTCTTCCGGTTTGTTAAGAAGAATTATTTGAATGAATTATATGTATTAAGATTTACCTTGAACGAATCAAGATTATTTACTCTCCTAGGACTCGTTTTCATTATTTACAATGACCAAGGGGGAGATAAAATTGCTATATTGCAATAAAATCATTAAATGAGGAATAACTTACTTGAAGAAAATTAGATATGAAAAACCTTCTAAATGCATGATTTGCTATCATGACTTTGAGGATTTCTTGATATTTTTCTCAGATTTCTCAACTTTTTTAGCTATCCTTTGAAATGGTTTCACTTGATTCTTTCTTCTTAACATATACAAAAGAAAAAAAAAATGCAAGTTAAAATTCTCTTGTGATAAGACTCATGAGGTCTTTTTCAATATTTTGATTCTTAGATTCATGAATATTTTTAAATGTATACCCCCTCTTAATAATTTATTTTATTTTGGAATATTTGATTTTTGGATCTTTGTCACCCCCTCCCCTTCTTCTTCTTCTATTTTATTTACAAAGGGGAAGAAAACAATTTGATACGAAATGAATTAAACTCTATTTTTTTTACTAAGGGGGAGAATAGACTAGATTTCTTTCTTTGTGTTATGAATATTTATGATGTGTTGACATATGTATTGAACACTTAGTATTCAAATGTGTGGTGAATATTTCTCCTTTTTTATAACAAGGAGAAACGACATGATTGATGACATATGATAAATGTTGTGTTTGACATTTTATCATATAATGAACATTTGTTTTTAACAATTGTTTAGAAAAGTTATGTTGAACATTTCTCCTTTTTGATGACAAAAGGGGGAGAGATAGTATATTGATGATAAATGATAAATGGTATGTTTGAATATTTTTGATAAATATTCAAAAATGATAAATGTTTAAATGATAGATATTTGTGATAAATATTTAAATGATAGATATTTGTGATAAATGTTTAAATATGAATTGAGCATTTCTCCTTTTTGTTAATGACAAAGGGGGAGAAATGATATAATTGATGAAATAAGAGAGATATTTTGACATCTTTGAAATAGTTAAAATGAATGCTATATCATAATTGATGACATGGTTATATTGTGAATATAATGATTGAAATTTTTATGTAATACTAAGAAAATGAATGCTTTTAAAATTTTATAATATATGGTATCATGAATGGTTCAATTATGAAAATACTATACTTGAATTTAAAAGTGGGTTCTTTTAAATTCAAGTTTGTTGTATTTATCCTATGACATATATATAAGGGGAGTTATGATTAACTCCGTCATCAATTGGTTGTCATCATCAAAATGGGGGAGATTGTTGAATCTCGGATTTTGATGATGAAATCAATTGATGAGTTTTATTATCTAACTTGTATGTTAAAGAAAATGATGCAGGATTAACTACGACAGTAAAGGGTAGTTCAATCAGATGTTGGGCCGGAGCCAAGTTCGAGCATCGGACCAAGGTTCGGACGACGTAATGGGAGCTTGCCGAGAGTTCGCTGGAGGTTGGCCGAGGTTTAGACGATGTTGTTGGGAGCTCGCCGAGAACTCACCGGAGGTTTGCCGGGAAGTTTGTTGGGAGTTCGCCGACAGGTTGTCGGGAGCTCGCCGTGTGTTCGTCGGAAGAATGCTGGAAGTTCGTTGGGAGGTTGCCGAAGGAAATCAGGAACTTGTCGAGAACTCACCAGAAGTTTGCCAGGAAGTTCGTCGGGAGCTCGCCTGAAGAATGCTGGGAGTTCGCCGAAGGAAATCGGGAGCTTGTCGGGGGTTCATCGAAAGGATGCCGGGAGTTCGCCGAGAGATGATCGGACAATGAAGATTGTGTGTTGAGAGTCGTAGTTAGTATCATAATGAGAGTTAGTTTTTACTAACTCAATTGAGAAGCAATTAGGCCTTAATTGGGGCTGATTTGGACTTATTATAAAAGCCATTCAGTAACCCAAAGTCAGATGAGACATGGTCTTCGAAGACGTGGTCTCCAAGACGACACAGTCTTCGAAGGTGTGTTAGGCGGTTGAACTGCCCAGATTAGGTGGTTGAATCGCCTGGACACGGTCTCCCAGACTATCAGGCGACTAAACCGCCCAGAACGCAGTCTGCAAGACTAGCACCTCGGGAACACTTAAAAATCGATTGTTGGCTCCACTTTTGAAGCCATTTGGGGCCTATAAATACCCCATCCTTTCTTGCTGGTGAATGTGCAAGAATCAAGGGTAAAAAACTTGTGAAAACGCTATGTAGTTTTTGTTTAAGGGAGAGCTGAGAGAATTGTAAAGGTTATCTCCTGAACCTATAAAAGGAGAATAGAACTGTAAGAGGGGTGTTTGATCTTTGCCCATTGAAAATGATCAGGAGTGGAAGCTGATGGTCTCAAGTGAAGAAGAATCGGGAGTGGACGTAGGTCAAGGGGACCAAACCACTATAAAATTGGTTTGCTTCCTCTTCTTTGCTCTTTATGTTCATTGCTTAATTGTCTACTACCTTTGCTTGTACTCTTACAAATATCTCTATGCTTAAACGTATCTCTACGCTTAAACGCATCTCTATGCTTAAACGCGTCTTTACGCTTAAACGTATTTTCGATACGGTTTTTATTGAGTGAGTATTTAAATCGAAGTGAAATTTTTATAAGCACTAATTCACTCCCCCCCCTTAGTGCCGCTTTGATCCTAACAATCTCATCCTTATCAAAGAAGATTGGTTATTCTAGAGAAGAAATGAGTGAAAAATTAATAGGGATCCCTATAAAGAGAGTATGGTGTGCATGCGAGCATGTATCAACCCCAATTGTTATAAGGATGCTCCTAGCAAGGATTGACTTACGGTCCGTACCGATGTGCTGACATTTTGTCGGCACCGGGCGGTATGCACAGTGCATACCGCCTGATATATTAAAAAATAATAAAATATTATATAATAAAATATTATATTATATAATATTAATATATTAAATATCTTTAATAAAATCAGGAAAAGGTGCGACGTCTCCTCGATCTTTCTCCCCGCGCAAGGAGACGTTCCGTCTCCTCGCGTGGGAGAAAAATCGTCAGTCTGAGTGCGGCAACCTGTGGCGCACGTAGAGGTTCTGTTTCTTCTCCTCTTCTTCTTTTCCTCTTCTTCTTCTTCTTCCCTTTTTCTCCGATCTCCCTCAATCAACTATCGATCTCCCTCAATCGATCGTAGACGGTCAATTTCTCCCTTAATCGGTCGTCGACTGTCGACCGCTGACGGTCGATTTTTGGCGGTACCACTCGGTAGTAGGCGGTCCACGTACCCGTAAACTGACGGACTAGTATGTACCACTCGTACCGGGCGGTATAGCTTGAAATTTCAAACCTTGGCTCCTAGTAAAGGGTCCCACCATAGCATCCTCCTGTAATCTAATACTTTGGTCATTGCACAATATAAATTGTGAGGAGATGCAAAGGGACCATTCCACAAAGAGCATTCCTCTAAAAAATTAGTGTTATTATGAGTCATTTTCTCATCGTGGAATACGTGTATGAGTTCTCTCAAAGGTGCAACAACATTTTTAAAATTTCTTCACCACCATTTTTAGAATAGCATGGTTAAAATCCTTTGAGTTGATAGCTTTGATGCTATCTGAATCCTTGATTTACAGATTAATGATTAATTAACTAGGGACTTGCCACTTTATATAGATTTTTGGTCTGTCCATAAGAAGACTCTTCTAATCTTGTTCTTGCTCTTTAGTAGCCAAGAACGAAAAGAGGAATATAGAGAAAAATGGATGGAAGCTTAGCACGCACAAAATGGCGTCCAGTTAGGTAGTAGTAATCTTTCAAGCTTGAGTGGGAGACCAAGATATTGTTGGAGGTGAAGCAGTGATTTAAAAAGTGCGAGGCGCCAAAGTCCCAAAATGCCTTAGGCACTAGGCGCTCGCCCGAGCGAAGCGAGACGCTAAAATAAAAAAATATAATATAATTAATAAATATATATAGTATACAGTATCGGGTGGTACATATAGTACATACTGCCCGGTGCATTAAAATATATTATAATATTGTTTTATAATATAATATAATATTAGATATAATATTAAATATAATATATTATATAAAAGGAAAAAAACTAGCAACGTCGCCTCTATCTTTCTCCTCGCGCGGGAGAAGAATCGCCCGCGGGCGAGGATGGCGTCGAAGGCGGTGTAGGCTCGACGACGTTGCCTTGATCTTTCTCCCCGCGAGGGGAGATGTTCTGTCTCCTCACATGGGAGAAGAATCGCTTGTGGGTGAGGACGACGCGTGAGCGAAGACAGCATGGGGAAAGGAGGTATGTAACCTCTTCTTCTTTCTTCTTCTCCTCTTCTTCTTCTTCATCCATTTTTCTCCCTTAATTAACCGCCGACGATCGATTTCTCCCTCAATCGACCACCGACGGTTGATTTCTCCTTCAATCGATCATTGACGGCCGAAATCGACCGCGAACGACCGAAGCAGAGCTAAAAGCCGAAAAGGTTAGGGCTCCATTAGCCCAATAAGATGCCTTCTTCCATAGCAGTAGTAGGAGAGCATAATTGTGAATTAAAGAACTAAAGATCAAGTCAAGGACCTAGTTGTGCCTGGGCCATTGGTTGGACTTGGCCTTCTTCTCTAGGTTCAATGATTTGGCAAGGAGATATGCAGCTGGAATGATTAAAGTGGTGAAAGGGAATCACTTTGATGCAGTCCCACTTGGTAGAGAAGTAGGGAGTAAGTGATCCATGTATCTAAATTTCATAGAGGCACAGAGGTAGGTTTCCACCCAACAAATGCATTTAGAGACAAATCCCCTAGCTTTAAACACACCTAAGATTAAGTTCCAACAAACCTTATCAAATGCCTTCTTGAAGTGGTCTTCTGTATGATCTCTTGTATAGAGGCGAAACTTTTGTGAGTTAAGTTGGCTCACATTGATATCTTCATCCTTAGGTATAATGACTTGATTAAATTTCTAGATCAGATTTTTGAGAGATTTGCTGAAAGATGTATAGGAGGCTTATTTAATAAGATCTCAAAACCAAGGTTCTCAAATTCGATCCGTATCGGTGTGCTCGGTATGGTACACCCAAAAAGAGTTGAAAAACCTCCAAAAATACTTGGAGGTAACAGTCTAAAAATACTGGGGCGTACCGACTGGTATACTTCGGTATCGATCAAAATATGTGGCATACCAACCGGTACACCTCGGTGATGGTCGAAGTTTGGGGTGTATCGATCGGTATGCGTGGGTAACGATCGGATTTCGACCGTTACCATTTGGTATAAACCCTATATTGCTCAGTAGAGGGCGGTTTGCATATCTATATCATCTAGGACCGATACATACTGCCCATACCGGGTGGTACACATCGAAATTGAGAACTCTGCTCAAAACTATTAGATCACAGAGCTCTTGTAAAAAGCCCATAGAGAAGCCATCAGACCTAGGGAAAAGATGGTTTTTTTGAGAATGATATTTTGAGATTAGCTATGAGATCTGGATTAGTTTGAGGTATTATTATGACCCAATCAAGGGGTGGGTAGTAGAAAGCTTATAGAAAGTAAGAACTAACTTTTGGATTTCGATGGGTCTTTCACATATCCATTTCTATCCTTGATTAAGGAATTGAAATTAGACCTTTGCCATTTAACAATAGCATGAAAGTTTTTAATATATTTATCCCTTCTGATGGAGATGGCTCAATCCCTGATTGGTGGATCATTGGTTTAAACAGGGTTTGCAATACCGTGTCGTACTGTCGGTATGTTCGGTACATACTTGTTTGATAAAGGACTGGTACACTTGGTACAGCTTGGTACCTTAGTGTATCATGTGTCAGTATGCTCGATACAACTCGATACAGCTCGGTACATACCGTAAAGACAACTGATCGATATGCCGGTACGGTATGAGATTGCGAACCACGGGTTTAAATAAGAAATATTTGAGTCTATAGCGCAAATCTTAATTGGTTTGATCTTGTATGTAGTTAGATTTGTAAAATAATTAGAGTGTGATACGAGCAACTTATGATCTAGGAAGAAGTTGATCCCAAGGTAGGGAGATTGGAAACATATGAAGTCTTAAGACGGTAAGTCCTCATAGTTGACCAAGTGAACTTCCTTCATGAGATTTGAAGCTTGATAAAGTTGTTTCCAGTGAAATTATTATAATTCCCCAATTCCAGTGATGAAGTTGGGTCCAAACTCCTTTCAAAGAGGAGTTGGATGATGTTGTAGTCACTTCAAATACTTTGAAACTGGAAGGACTAGTTTCTAATAGAGAACTAGACCTAGATCCAGTGAAGGCCCATTCTTTTAGTCTTGGGAAATTTGAATAATTTGATAGTTCAATAGATAATTAGTCATTGATACAATGATCAGTAGAAGGTTAATTTTTCCCATTCAATTAAAATACCACCAGAGGGTCTCATAGTGAATTCAGTCTGAGCTAGCACAGATATATCAAAGTAAAGAGTCAGAGTCTTGGAGTTTTGATTCTTGTAAATAAAAGATTGATGATCTTCATATTGCTTGAAGAACATGTGATGCTTCGGCACTATACAATGAGATGACTTTTAACTGTATTTGGCCAGAATAGCCAAAGGCTGCATCATACAGCTTTAGAATCTTATATGTAACTTATAATTCTATCAGGATACAGTTATTGGAACTTTTAATGATGTGGATCAGTCCAACCCTATCCTAGACTATATCTCCCTTAAATCTGTCCTTATGTCCCAGACCAAAATGATCTAGGCCAGCTACTTTCCTACATGGGATTGTTGTAGCTTTTTGTTTCCACAGCATGCATTAGTTAATAATCATATAAGCATTAATATACGTGGAAGTTAATAACTGATCCTTCAGAAGTTTATTTCTAATAATTTGCATGCACTTGTATTCTTCTGACATTTGCAGCAAAAGCTATCAACTACAAGTGACTCTAATTGGAAAGAGAGGGAAGCTGCTGTTTTGGCTATTGGGGCCATTGCAGAGGGATGCATTAATGGACTTTATCCCCATCTTCCTGAGGTACATTTTTCTAGCTAGCTAAGGAGCTTTTACACTATACAGACATATTGAAATAAACAAAATGTTATTTAATGTTATTGCTTCTTAACCTGGTTTTGTCTCAACTTCTTGTGCTTTAATTAATGCTAGAAAGATATTAGTAGTTGGGAATCTTTATGTTAGGCGTCATGACTGATTTTTCTTAATGTTAGATAACCAAGTTTTAGTCTGCTATAAAATTTAGTTTGTCATGACTTTTATGTAAAGAACTTTTAGATCTCTTGCTTGATCAGTATAGTCTTCTAAGAAACAGTGAAAATGACTTGCAGGCAACTAGTATGCCCTATATAATTGTTATTTTCAGATGATGCCTGTTATAAGTTTATAACTGTTGATAACTGCGCATTTGGTTGACAAGACCAGCTTGTATTCCTATTGTGTTAGTTTATTTAATTATCTCAACTTGAGATTCTCTAGGTAGATGAAATGATAGTGGGAGGCACAAACAAGGCTAGCAATCAACCTCTTCAAGCTACTATGCCTTTAAGATAAGAAGCAATGGATAACCAGGAGATATGATGTGGAACTTGTCACTGAAATATAATGAGACTACTGTTTCCTTATCAAAGATTTATTTGTTTTGCTGACATTGCAAAGAGTCTGGTGGATTTCCTTGTGATCTATGGGATGCATCTCACTATCTCTATATTTTAAGATTCCATGAATGGGGATCATAAAGTATTTGCCAATCCTGAAAATAATTGTCTAATACTTTGCACCAATAACCTGTGGCAAGTAAACTAGCAGAATACTATTCATTGACTTAAATCCAATAAAAATAACTTATTACACCACTGGCCACACTAGTATAGTTTGAAAATATCACCAACAATATCTTAAACATTGGTCTGGTGGTGGTGTATTAACTCATTTACCAAAGGTTGAGAGCTCTAAATCTCATCGATCATATTTTTGCATCTAAAAGTTGAGAGTTCGAAACTTCATCCGATATATTTTTTATGGAAGGTGGTAGCTACCATAGCTGGTAGAGACCTTGACAGTTTATTGCGAGGATTGGACTCAAATCCTACCTTCATTACTTATCCTTTGCAAAAAAACATTATTAGCAGAGGAATTTCTTGTGTGTTAGTGACATGCCTAGATGTTAGCAACAATGTTCTCGATCATCTCAGAATCTGCTACCTCATATATATTTTGCATTAGCAGTCAAGAGAGAAGATAATGTGATTGGAATTGCTCCATGTTTCAAAGATATTCATTTGCATGTTGACTTGAAAAGCAGTTTTCAAGTGATCCTGAGCAGAAGAGCTTGCAAAGTATTTTCACCATGTAATGAAGGACTAGTGATTTAAATAGGCGCTCGCCTAATTGCTCGGGCGAGGCGAGGCTCGAGCGCCTCGCTCGATCTCTAGGCAGCGCTCTTCAAAGAGGTGCCGCTTGGGCACTCGCCCGAGCCCAGGCACCGGGCATTTGCTTGAGCCTAGGTGCCGAGCGCTTCAGGCCAACGCCCGGGTAAAACAAAGCGACCACCGGTCGTTCGTGTTAGTTAGTTCAATCAAACCAACTAACGCAGTAACATATACTTCAACCCTAATCTTCTCGTATGGGATTACGCCGCCGACATCTTGTCGCTATCGCTGTTGTCGTCATTGCCGCCGCCGCCACCTTTCTGTTGCTTCTTCGCCGCTATCACGCCCTTGGTCTTCATCGCCGCCGTAGTCGTTATTCTTCATTGTTGCCGCCGCCGCCGCCGCCGCCGCCGCTCCTCTCGCCTTGGCCATGCCGCTCGCTTTATTACTCTCGCAATCGCCGCCTTGGCCGCCTGTTTCTACTCATCTCTCGTTAACTTATTGTTAATAATGTACTGTCAACTACACTGTTAACACTAAGTTAATTGTAGAGAACACTAAAAAATCTGGTGTAACCCTATTATCTTCCCAAGCAGACTTCTCGAGTAGTGAACACTCAAAAATATATAGTACACTGTTAACTTATTATTAACCGTGTACTAAACAAGGTTTGTACCGACCGCTCGATTGAGGGTAAATACCGTCCGCCAGTTACCAAGATGCGGATCGCCCACGGGCGGTTCTCAAAATCGATCGCCGACGGTCGATTTCAGGTCGATTGATGTAGAAATTGACCGTCGGTTGATTGAGAGAAATCGACCGTCGGCCGATCGAGGAAGGAAAAGGAAAGAAGAAGAGGAAAAGAAAAAGAAAAAGAAGAGGGAAGAAAGAATACCTCGCCTGCTACCGTCACGGGCTTAGCTGATTAAGTCATGCGGCACCCATGCGTGTCCGTCCGCAAAGGTCAGCCTTCCCCGAGATCTCCTAGAGTCCCTTAAGCTTACAAAAGAGAAAACGGGCCAGAGGAAGCAATTTCAACGGGATCCACAAGCAACTTGCTCAAGCAAACACTTTATAAAGCCAGTTTCAAATTATACTCATGGACATTACAACTCAGAAAGGTTGCACACAAAGGATAATGATCCATTATAGACCGAGGTTCCCATAAGTGTTTACAAGACACCCTCGTATTTACAAGCCAAAATCGACCACAAAGCAAACCAAAATAGGGCTGCTAAGCTTCATCAGAAGCGCATTTGCATAAGGTATGTACACAAACCGAAGGACACAGACAAACATGAGCATTTCATCGAACACTTTGTTTACATTGTTATCCGTGACACTCTCCCCACTTATTCCTTCGACGTCCTCTTTGAAGCCATCAGACGCCGATCTCCTCGCATTCTGCGGAATCTTCAATCTTCGCTTGCAACACGCCTTTGGCTTTTAGCTCCACCGCTATTGTTGAGTAGTCGAACTCGATCTACCATGCCGCTCAACTCCCCAATAATCGAACGGTGTGGGGTTGGCAGTTGTCGATCCTTCGGTTCTCGCGGATCCTTCATGAGGAAAAGACTTGCCTTATTACGCCAATATCGCGATACTCATGTTTCGAACCGGGTGGATGCTTATTGGAACTTCACGAGCATCGCCGCAGACTTTAAGGTTTTTGAGGTCCTTCCTCCACAATGTTTGCCCATTGATCCTTCTTCCACGTTTAGTTATCACTTTCAAATAGGTTCGCATCACTCCCACTTTCGATTAGTCAATTGGGAAATGATGCGGACAATCTACTCTCAGTAACACTGATTACCAATGGTGAGGATTTGACAAGTATTGTCTTCCATAAGCTTTCTTTAAAGGGTCACCGAACTTACGATAGCTCCTCTGCTGGATAAGTAAGAGAACTGGGATACTTGACTTCACCCATTCTCTTAGTAGTTGAGAAGGCAAGGTTACTTGGCTCACCTCCTCGAGTTAAGAGAATTGGGGTACTCGGTTTGCCCATTCTCTTGTGTTGAGAAGGCAAAGCTTACTCGATTTACCGCCTCCTCGAGCTCATGCGATCGAGCTAGTTACTAACATTCGCTCTCTTCGCTCACACTCAAGCACTCAAGTATTTGCACTCGCGTTGAGTTAGCTCGTGATTCGCCTTCCCACCGCCATGAACTTCGAATGCAAGAAGTTTTGCGAAAGAGCAAGAAGTTTACCCTAACTGGAGTCCCCAACTTGGAGTCCCCAACTGGAGTAAGTCTTTGATAGATCCGTCACCTCGGACCGCCTTCTCCATCACCTGCCGCCTACTCCTAGTAGAAAGGCAGATTACGCCGCCTACTTGCCTCGTCGAGCACTCATGTATCAACCCAAGTCCCCACTTTCGGCTATCTTGATGAGACATCCATCGACACCGGTCTTATGAAGTTCCTTGGCCTCGCCCTTCGCCCGCCTTGGTACTTGAGTTTGCCTTTGCATTCTCCACCTCCTTGGCCCCTTTACGACCAATGCTCTCCCTCCACGAGCAAGGGATCGATGGCTCCACAAGTCCCACCTCTGCACCATGGTGTCATAGCACTACTATCCGATTATCTTGCATCTTCATCCCTTCCTTGGTAGCAACGCTCGCCACTCGGCCTTGTCCTCCGACTCACGGGCTCCCTTAAGCAAATGTGAGCACTTAAGTAGTCCAACTCTCCGCCCGATTATACCTTAGTATAATCAAGTCCCTCCATGGGACTCACCGGTACTGCAATCGACTACTCCCCTGGTGGTACACAACCCCATACGACGACCAAGGCTTTCATCCGACGAAGCTTGATGTATACACACGGAAGACTCGCCTACTGATGTGGCATTTACTCCTTGAATCCACGCCCTTCTTGCGATTGTTCAAAGTGGAGCTCCAGCTCGATCATTCACATGATCACGTCCCCCTCCATGAGACTCACTGGTACTTGCACTTGGACTTCTTCCTTGGTGGTATACAGTCCCCATATGCTGATGACTAAGGCTTTCATCCAATGCAAGCTTCGATGCACACACGAAGACCCACCTCTGTGGTACCACGACATTTACTCCTTGAATCCATAGCCCTTCTTCTTGTTGTGTCGTACACCAAAGTGGAGCTCCCAGTAACTCCTGATCATACCTCCGCATGATCTTGTTCCTCATGGGATATGATCGCCTGCGTTGCATTGCCACGAATTATTCCACCACGATCCGCTACACCATGTCGCCTCCTGGTGACATCTCCATTGCATACAGATTCTCGTGTGATGAACTCGGACTACAACTTCTCCATGTGTGGCCTCTGCCAACACCTCGTAGGGCCTCCGCCATCTTCGATATTTAGTTCGCTTCCTTGACAATTCACCTTCGTCCACCCACTCTTGGGTCACACCTGGAAGAAGCATAGCTCTAGGACAGTCTGTCGCCTAGTAGCTCATGAAGTTCCCTGGACTTTGCTAGAATTGGTGTACCATTATCTGGATCCTAGGCCTCTATCCCCTACCAGTACAATCTCTACTATGCACCACTTGTTCCTGACAACTTGAATGGCAACACTGTAGCATATTCTTCAAGAGTACCCGCCTTTGCGTCCTCTTGCCTCGTGCTAAGGTCTCTTGATCCCAACTTTGCCTAAGTTAAATCACCTTAGTTACTCCGTCAAATGCATCTTTGAGGTAGCTTGCATGTGCCTCGAAGCTCTCTTTATCTTTGGCACCATGCAAGATAAGTCCGCCCCATCAGAATGAAGAACCCATGGAACGACATGATCCCACTCTTGCCTCTACAAGAGTTTATGCCCTTGACCTCTGTCTAAGGAAAGCTCCGTGCCTCCGCTCCATGTTCTATCTTTTATGTCGATTCCCTTCATGCCGCTTGGATACTTTACCGAGTTCCACCCAAGTCGCTCCGTTCCTCGATTTGCATTGAATTGATAGTGGCCCTCGTGTCCACCATTCTATGGGTCAGCCCCCATTGAGTTCTATTTTTGTATTGACTCTAAGTGTGCCGTCATATGATGTTGCCTTGGATTGCTCCCCCACTTGATCTTGAAATGCATCTACCAATGCATTACCTTATTCGAGATCATGCGATGATTCCACGTCACTCACTCGGTCCGTTGAGCTTTATGGAGATATTACCTGGAGAAACTCTTCCTCAATATGTGCGGTTCGTTGCACACGATTCTCCCTCTAGAGAACTAGGACTTATCCCTCCTGGATATCTGTTCTGTTGGAGTAACTTTTCTCTTTACATACTTCCCATTGGAAGTTTCAGAGACCACTATCCCCTTTGGACTACTCCGTCTTGCTGAACAACTTGTGCCTTGTTCTGCCCCCGCAAATGCACTTGCTAGATTGCGACCCTTCGCCAGTACAGTCTCCACTGCACCCTTCAAGGTCTAGCAATGTGCTGAACTTATTGCACATTTCAGCCGCCTACGGACGTATCCTTTCCATGTTGAAGAGAAAGTTAGCTCCATGGCGCCGAGTTTCAATCGTGCCTTGGGATGGCCACGAACACTCCATCGTCCGTGTACAAGCCCTTGCATGAGTATCGAATCCTTCGAGTTAGCAATTCCTCTCACCTCTGTGAGCTTTACACAACTCTTTCGGTCATTACGCAACACCTCCCACTTTGCACGGTCTTATCTTTCACCAAGCGCCCGCTTTGCCTTGAGCACCGTCAAGTTTGGTTGCCAACGCCGAGCCGTAGCTCGAACTCAACCATCCCAATCTGCGCACGCATTCTTCTTCGCTTGCTTGTCCTCGTGGTGCCTCGCAAAGGGTTGGCCATTCCTTTGAATGCCAAACCCGGATGCCCGCTCGGCGATTCCTTTCTACATCTCAATGTCCGCTTTCCCCAAGCGGTTCGCGGCCGGCCCTCCATACGACTAGGTCCCCCACGTTTGTATGGCGAGTGTTTCTGCGTATGCTTGTCCCGCTCTGATACCACATTGTCATGGGCTTAACTGATTTTGCCTAAGCTATGCGGCACCTATGCGTGTCCGTCCGCAAAGGTCAGCCTTCCCTGAGATCTCCTAGAGTCCCTTGGACTTGCAAATGAGAAAACGGGCCAGAGGAAACAATTCCAACGGGATCCACAAGCAACTTGCTCAAGCAAGCACTTTATAAAGCCAGATACAAGTTACACCCATGGACATTACAACTCAGAAAGGTTGCACACAAAAGATAATGGTCCATTATAGACCGAGGTTCCCACAAGTGTTTACAAGACACCCTCGTTTACAAGCCAAAATCGGCCACAAAGCAAACCAAAATTGGGCTGCTAAGCCTCAGAAGCTGCTACTTGCATAAGGTATGTACACAACCAAGGACACAGGACATGAGCATTTCATCGAACACCTTGTTTACATTGTGTGATGCTGCCTCCGACCGCCAGAGCCGCCATGGTTGTTGCCGCGATCGCTTTCTCCCCGCGCCTCCCACTCGAGGAGACAAATCGGGGCGACGTCACCCCCCTTTTCCTTTTTTATATTTAATATTATTATTATATTATATAATATTATATTATAAAAATATTATATTATATTTTAATACCGGGTGGTATGCACTTTGTAAGACGGCCCCAGATCGATGATAATATATCGATATCGTATGGACCGATAAGTAAAACCTTGGTACTAAATATTATATATATATATTATATATTTTTATATATTTAATATTTATATTATATATTTTTTATTTTAGCTCCTCGTTTCGCTCGGGGGAGCACCTCAGGCATTTTGGGACCTGGCGCCTTTTGGCGCCTAGCACTTTCTAAATCACTGTGAAGGACAATCACATGAAAATTAGCATGATATATTTTTTCTCAATTGCAGTACTGAAATTCGACATAACTAATGGTAAGAATAGACATAGATGTTTCTTTTGGAGTGGTTGATGAATTAGTTGTAATTTTGTAACTTGTCATTTGCATCATAAATAGCTATTTGGTGGCTTGGCTGTAGTTGTTAGGTGCACTTGACACACCAAAACTCATTGAAGTCCTTGTTATAAGCATAATCAGACTAACTAAAAGAGTCAAAGACTATAGCATGAAATCTACTTCTCTTTTCCTTATTTAGGGATGGGAGTTAGAAGGAAGGTACATTGTAGTCAGCTGCTTACTTATCAGATGAAAACCTGTGAGTGGTTTACACTACAATGCACAACTAGAAGTCTTCTTATGCAGTTCTCACAAAATTTCTTTGGTTGGTATACTGGCTGTACGTGTTTATACTAGAGTCATTATGTTATGTGAGGACATTCAGGTAGTTGATCAGCTGAACATTATCTCTCATTATGTTTCATCAAGTTGGATGCTTATGCCTGTTTTTGGATGTTTTAGCAACCATAACAATTAAATCATTGCTTGTTTGGTTGTGGGACTTAGAGTGGCAACTCTCTCAAGTTCCAACTTTTTTTAGTATGGCTTGCTTATGTTAGTATTAACCGGTAGACATGTGAAGTATTTTCCAGTTATACATGGTATTGTGCTTTTCTGTTATGTAATGTCAGACACATAATGGTGTCATATCTTTGTAAATCTGAACTGCAGTTCATCTTAGAGACTTTTTCCCCCTATATTTGAATATCGATGTGCTGATGTTATTCTGTTTACAGATCATTGCATTTCTCATTCCACTTCTGGATGATAAATTTCCACTTATACGGAGTATCACTTGTTGGACACTTTCTCGTTTTAGCAAGTTCATAGTTCAGGTACAGCTTACTCCAGCTTGATTGGATACCTTTGACAAGTGACCTCCTTTTTCCTTTATGTTTCTATCGGATTAGTGTCAATGCCAGATCAATTTGTTTGATTCATTGTTAATCATAGTGGATCCACTCCATCCAATTAGTGTCAATGCTAGATTAATTTGTTTGACACTAATAATCAATACTATTTGCTTTGTGGATTGAGTTAGCTGCAAGAATCATTGTCCCCAAATGTGGACTATAAGAATGTACCTCCAAGGGCTAAACATGAGACAGAAAATAAAAAATGCAAAGCCCAAGGTCTGCCAAATCGTATTGTAACGGCGTACTGAGCTCGGCTTAGTATGATACAGTTTATTGGTACCGAGCAGTATGTACCACTTGGTATATATAATAATAATAATAGTAATAATAATAATAATAATAATAAAGTTAAAAATTAATAAAGAAAGCGACATCACCTTGTACCTTCTCCCCACGTGGGGAGAAAAAAATGCCTCCTCCCTGAGAAACCTATGCATTGGCGAGGCTTTGCGCCCTCATTTCTTCTCCCCGCGATCGCCAAAGCTTATTCTCCCTGCGAAGACTTGTCGAGAAGCCCGCGGGTGACGGATCAGGATCGTCGACAGAGAGCGATGCCGAATCTCCAGGTTCTCCCTCTTCTTCCTTCTCCCTCGACTGATACCACTCGATAGCGGGCAGCGACGGTCGAAATCAATCGTTACCGATTGATTTCGGATGATTAACGGGGCGGTAACAACCTCAATTGGTGGCACCACCTGGTAGCGGACGGTACGCATACCGGTCAGCCAGCGGACCGGTATTTACCACCCGTATAGGGTGGTACGATTCGAAAGCCAACAATTTTCAGAAGACACACAGAACATTAGTTCATTATTAGATATCTCATTGCTTAAAAACAATATATAAATTATGAAACTCTCACAACAAAAAGAAACGAGAATTTCTACATAAGGCAAATTGATCAAATGTGTTGCCACATGTGAAATTTCTGTTATCTGCCTTTGTTGTGGATGGATTGTTTAATTGCACTTCAGACCATTCTACTTCTTGTTCCTAGAACATCCCACTGACTATAGTGGCTCAAGTCACAATTTCCTCATATCATTGTCATTAGTGCACAAAAAAAATCTCAAATACATTCTATCACTGAAGTTCTAGCACTGAGACTTGAAGGTCAATTATATTAGATCCATTACAATTATATAATTTGAATGATATGAGCAAATGGAAAGGCTTTCAACCAAGGATTTAGTTTTACTACCAGCATTTGGGGCAATGTCCGTGCCAATCAGCACAAACTATGCAGTGTTAAGGGTGTGTTGGAACAACCTTCACATGGCACATAGCCTCATTCCAGTACAATACACTTCATGATTTTGCTTTCAGCAAGGAATGATTTGAAGTTATCTTTTCTCTGGTAGTGAGTTCAATAGTTAATTTTGCATATTTGTGTTGCTTATGATTTTTCTTTCTTATCTTCTTTCAAGATTGAAACAAGCATGTGTACACCTTGTTTATATTTTACTTGCTAATGCAGAGTATTGGTCACAAAGATGGTTATGAACAATTTGACAAAGTACTAACAGGACTACTCAGAAGGATATTGGACACCAACAAACGTGTGCAAGAGGCTGCATGCTCTGCTTTTGCAACACTTGAAGAGGTTATTGTTGAGCTTGTAGGTTGATTGCTTCCTTTAAGTTCATTTCTTTACTGCTGAGTCTTACTCCTGGCAGGAGGCAGCAGATGAATTGGCCCCACGTTTGGAAATAATTTTGCATCATCTGTTATGTGCTTATGGAAAATACCAGGTTTCTTCTGATGCTTATGATTAGTTTAGAATGGGTGGAATTTGTTTAGAAGATGTTGTATTGGAGTGGATGTTCTTTCCCATTCACTGTATATATATTTTCTTTATATAGAGACGAAACCTACGAATTCTTTATGATGCCATTGGTACTCTAGCAGATGCAGTGGGTTCAGAGCTCAATCAGGTTTTATAATTTTCTGCAGTATTAGGCCTGTTTTTTCTGTACCATTTCCTTGTCACGGTGATTTTGAGTTGAATTTAAGAATAGCATGTTCATATTGTGTCTTTATGGATAGATCATATCTGCATGCTAATTTGATATGATGCTAATCTACAGCCAAAATACCTTGACATATTGATGCCTCCATTGATCACCAAGTGGCAACAACTATCAAACTCTGACAAAGATCTATTCCCATTGCTTGAATGTTTTACATCCATTTCACAGGTATGTTTTGCATATTTTTTAATTTTCTTAATCTTATCATGACTTGAACAATCTCTTGATCCACCGTGTGCAAGTCTCGAGGCTGAAAATACATGCATATGGTGTTAATATTTCATAGTTCATATATTTTGTCAAATTACATGGACATGCTAAACCTTTGATGGGAAGCAACCGCCATTTCATATGGTATATTTAATCTGGGAATTGGTCAGTTCTTAGTTTCAACCAAGATTTGTAATACCAAGGTTTGCAATTTTGACATTTACCGTCCAGACGGGCAAGATATACCGTCCGTCAGTTGTGATGCGGACCGTCTGCACGGTTCGCCAAAATTGACCGTTGGCGGTTGATTTCTAGTCGGATCGATTGAAGGAGAAATCGACCGCCGCCGTGTGCTGTTGCTTGCAGGCCGTCATCGCCATGCGAGCGCTTTTTCTCCCGCGCGGGGAGAAAGATCGAGGGGTGACATCGCCCCTTTTCTCTTATTTTAATATTTTAATATTTTAATATTTTAATATTATATTATATAGTATTATATGATAAAATATTTATATTATATTTTAATATACGGGAGGTATTCACTGCATACCGCCTTACCGCATCTGCATCAGATGAACTTGGTACACCCAGACATAGAAGTCAAACCTTGTGCAATACCATATCGTACTACTTGGTACGCTCGGTATGTACCAGTCCGATAGTGGATTGGTATGCTCGGTACAGCTCGATACCTTAGTGTACCATGTGTCGGTACACTTGGTACAGCTCGGTATATACCATACCGATAGCTGATTGATATGCTGGTACGATATGAGATTGCGAACCTTGGTTTCAACTTTGACCTTTCAACACCTTTGTAGTTTTGCGTGACTGCTTCTTTTCGTGAAGCAAATAATGATGGCTAGGGAAAATAATATAATATGTTGAAAAGTTATTGTTTTTATAAAAAGCTACCTAATGTTTAAAGTTAGATATTAATAGCGAAAAGTTCACTTCCTCAGGACTTCAACATATAATCATACAGATTCAGTTCGAAAATAAGGTATCCATGGGTCAACCTATTTTGGGTGGTACACATGAAAAAGCTATCCAAAATAACTCCTATCCTGTGTACCGGTGGATACAACACTCTAATTAAGCTATCTTGGATGTTGATATAAAATGAGAGGAAAAAAAATGTTGGTAACACTACCAATTCAAACACATAAAACATGATATAAATATTTATCACTCATTAATGTGCATGTGCTTCATCTTAGTCCCATTATGAACTTACACTCCTCAGCATGCATGCTAGAAGTCTTTTTTTTTTCCATTATATCAAGCACATTCGTTAGTGCAAAAGTCATTTTTGAGAATGAAGATTTTCATTTGCATCCCTTGTGGCACTCTCACAAGATTTATCAGCATGTTTTTCACCTACTTTGATAGAAGACATTCTTGTTAAATGCTCATAAGACTTGTACCAAAATATTGAAAACCTCATCAACTTTAATATATTATTAATGTAGAAATATAATGATAGATACAAGCCATCAGATTGAAAAAACTGGAAATCAAACTTTTGACCGACCCTATTTACTTATTGGATCGAGTTTGTTATAAAACCAAATGAACTGATTGGCCTAGCTGGTTTTTGGATAATCGAAATGAATCATCCAGGTTAATAAATAAAACTGATACATTTTTGTAAGTATAATTAAAATTACTTAATTACTCTTAACTTGAATCTTTTTTGTTATTTGTTTAGGATGATATTTATGTCAATTTTGAAATTAGAGTTAATGTGAAAAGGAAAATGGCCTGTTTCATGCAATTGCTTCTGAAAGATCGTTCTTTTTCTTAAGGATTACAATTTTGATTCGTACCTGTGTACTGAGCCTTGCTCGGTACTATATGTACTGAGGCGTACCGACAATATGTCCAAAATCATCAAAAAATTTCCAAAAATACTAGAGAAATAAAATAGTTAAATTAGAATTTTTAAGTTAGAAATAATATAAATTTAGTATAATTTTAACAAAAATAACATAAATTAAGAAAGAATATTGTCATATATCTTTTTCGGACTTTAAAGAGTAGCTTTGTGGTATGTTCGGAATCATCCTTTCATTAATATTAAATTATCTACAAAAAAATTATTTGAATTATTAGATTATTTTTTATACAACTTAAACTTTAAGATTTAAATGAATTAAGTAATTACTCGATGGATATACTTGGTTCTACTACCAAAAAGAACGGCGAGACTTCACAAGCGATAGATCGAGGTTCTCGATCCTTTGTATTTGTATATCAATATGATATGTTTGTCTGACCTAATCATAAAATTGATCTCACGACATAGTATACTGATACACCTTATGCCATTGGTCCATCAATGGTAATAGTCATTGTCCGATCGTTGTGAACCACGTGTCCGAGGTAGCTCGTGAGGCAAGGATAAATGTGGCAAGTATAGGAGCGAAGCATAGATAATGTCAAAGCTTCTTTTTTCGCTATTGATCTGTTGCTCCATATCGTAAGATCGATCATTGTACTATTGCTCGGAGAAGTATGACCAATTATCATCGTACTGCTGTAGGCTGTAAGATTCTCCATAGTATTATGGTTGTGAGTACAATGAGTTTCACTCTATGTCTATGTTGTGTAGGCTCTATCGCATTTGCTCAAATCATAGTTTTGTTGAGTTTAGGAGAGTGATACTGTGAGAATAAGAGTGAAATATAACTGAAAAAGAGTTTGAGAGAGTGAAACAAGTTGAAAAAGGGGGGAGGAGAGGGTTTAGAAACGAGTTAAAAAATACCTAATAAATTACCATTTATTTTTGTGAATTTTTGGCCATTTTCAGCCTTTTTTCAAAAATTGGTACTTATGGGCATACGACATATGGCATGGACCGATACCATCGGTCGACACAGTATGACGATCCTTGAAAAATATATTTTCGTAACTAAAAGATATCTATTTTTATATCTGAGAATTTCATATGCATGTGTTATGAAAGTCATGACGACTATTGGATAAACTTTTTCTTTTATATCGTTGAATAATTTGTTTTGGGCTGGATTAGTATAATTACCTTTTAGATAATATTGATTGATATGATCATTTTTAATGTTTTCTATACTATTGAAGTTTTGTTTTTATTTGTCTAAGATTGTTCTTTTTTAATTAATTATCATATTTTAGATTTTTTACAACACAGAATTTAAATTTTTTTAATTTAAAATATTTTTAATTTAAAATATTTTTAATCAAATATGCAATCCGACTAGTGACCTGCCGATTTGACCAGTGACTGAAGACTAAGCCAGGTCTCTTTTTGATTCGGTTCTGATAGCTATGGTCCTAACAAGGATTTGAATACAGATTGTATGCCAGTGTAGTATGTACCGATTTATTGAGCAATATATCATACTATACCACCAAATATTATTAAATAAAAGAATATAAAGTCAAAACAAATGGTATGTATGTGTGATACATACTAATATATTGAGCAATATATCATGCTATACCACCAAATATTATTAAATAAAAGAATAAAAAGTCAAAACAAATGGTATGTTTTCACTTAAACGATATTAAAATCCTTGGGCCCTAGATCATTATCTAAATGTTTGTCTTTGATTTAACCTTGATGGAATTGTTAGTGCTAGACTATACTTTGTCCAGTTTGATGGTTGTAATTGTCATTCAAACTCTCCTACAAGGAAAGAGACCCTTCTAAGAGCCTTGGTTGTCATCATAAGATTCAGGTAATTCAGCTGAAACTATTGATGAATCAACAAAATCTAAAATCAATCAATATGTTTTTCAAGAACTATGATATGGGAGTAGTATTAATTCTTTAAAGAAACTTGGTTGTTATTATGGAAAGCTTTTTCACTCAATGAACAAGTAGATAATTAACCCTTTCAAGTTTGTTTACTAAATGACATTCCTTTAATTTCTGAACAAGAAGAAAGTCAGTACTATGGTCGTGCTGTCTGGTTATGTTCCACCATGCATAATATGACATGATTCTGCATTACTAAATGAATCTTGATCTGATCTGAAAGCTGTATAAGTTGGATTATGTAAAGGGTGTTGAAAGATACAAGTAAATAGTGCTATAGTAGTTGGTGACAATTTGTTGTTTTGTTTTCTGATAGTTAATTTGTGATCCTACTTTGCTATTGGAATTTTCATGGTTGCTTTTGCTTCATTTGGTGGGTGAAAGTGTTGAAATTTCTTGAGGTTTGAGTGAAACATTTATGTCATAAACTTGGTCTAACAAAATTGGACATATGCTATTGGGCTATGCAGTTCAAATGTGTAACCCTTTTCAAAATGGTATGTATATCTTACTCGATTAATGTTATGACTTGCATTGACCATGGCTCAGTTTCAGACCATGTGCCATCAGCTCTAACTAGAAACTAAAACTTGAGTCTAGTCATCTCTAAAGCAGCCTTTTCCACAATCGCTCCAGCTAGAACCAAATCAACTTGAGCTAGCCTAATATAACATATTTAACCCTAATATAACATATCTGAGTTAGCCTAGTCCATGGAGACCCTTTGGCATGGTTCACTCACTGCTAACTAGGGCCTAGCTCTTGACATTAAGATGGTATCTGATTGCAGCTTGGCGAACATTTCTACAGCTTGGTGAACATTTCTAAATTATATTTTACATTTTTCATTGATTTTAGGATCTTAATTTTGTTATTATTTTTAGTAGCTATTTTAGAAAGCATTCTAGTCCTGTTTTCTCTCTATATATTGTCCAAGAGTCTTGTTATGGACATAGTATTTGGTTTAAGCATTAGGAATCATGTAAAGAGAGCTGTATTCAGTGAGACACTGTGCATTGACAAGATTTTCAAAATAGACAACAGTTATTTGATGATCGTTATATATTGAAATGCTTTTTGTTTCTGGAGGCATATAATTGATCTTTTTTCAATTAATACAACTTTGTCTAGCTTCAGTTATCTTTAGTTTTTAATTGGGGACGATCTCCTGTCCCCAAAGTAGAGAAGCTCTTTTGAAAAACACATATATCCTCAACCAAGCTCTCTTCAGGATCTGCTGTCCCAGTGATTGAAATGACCTAAAGACAAATTAGATAGTGAAAAAACTGTATCAGTATCCACTTTTAATCAGCAAGTACGAACTCAGGACATAATTGCCAACTTACAGCGCTAACTCTAACCACATCTGTCTATTAGATACATATATGAATTAGATTATGCCAAATAATGATGCAAATTGGATTTTGGGTGATTATAGATGTATAAGTACTCTGAATATATGATGCCTGCAACCGTGGTATAAAATATACAGTCAGACCCAAGGTTTAAATTATCGGTCCGTACCGGGCGGAATGCACAGTGCATACCACCCGATATTAAAATATAATATAATATTTTTTATAATATAATATAATAAAATATTAAAATATTAAAAAAATTAAAAAAGAAAAAAGAAAAAAGAAAAAAGAAAAGGGGCGACGCCTCGATCGACTCCCGCGGGAGACGCCGTCTCCTCGCGGGGAAAGGCCGGCGGCCGCGGCATGAAGGCAAAGGCGAGGTATTCTTTCTTCCCCTCTTCTTTTTTTTTTCTTTTCCTCTTATGCTTCCCTTTTTCTTCCTCAATCGACCGCCGACAGTCGATTCTCTCTCAATCGACCGTCGACGGTCGATTTTTTAACCGCCTTGGCGGTCCACGCATCGAACTGGCAGATCGGTATGTACCACTGCATCGGCGATATAGGTCAAAATTGCAAACCTTGGTCAGACCAGTATGCACTGATCGGTGTTTATCGCTCAAATTACACAATGGACCATGCAGCTCAATACCACTTAGACTAACACATCTTTTATTTTGTGATAGCAAACAGTATGACTTGGTGCTTGGCATTTCAATACTGCATTGGTCTAATGGGTTGTCAAATTAGTATCAGACCACTATTTAAAATCGTGTTTGAGACAAATAGAAAATTATTTCAAATTGATCTTATTTCTTAGGTAGGAATAGTTTAAAACAAATTTGGTGGAAAAAATCAAGGTTTGTAATACTAGTGGGTACCATCCATATCGGGCAGTACGTAGTGGTCCGCCAGTTGACCGATACGCGGACTGCTCGCTACCGGGCGGTACCACCGATTAGTGTTGTTTCCACCCTATTATCGCCTGAAATCGGTCGATAACGGTCGATTTCGATCGTCGCTGCCTGTTGTTGGGTAGTATTAGCTGAGGGAGAAGGAAGAAGAGGGAGAAGAAAAGGGAGAACTTGGAGATCCGGTGTCGCTCTCCCTTGACGATCTCGATTCGTTGCTCGCAGGGAGAAGAAGCCTTGGCAAGGCTTTGTGTGGAGAATAAGCTTCAGCAATCGCGGGGAGAAGAAACGAGGGCGTGAAGCATCAATGACCTTACCAAGGCTTTGCAGGGGAGAAGAAACGACATTTCTTCTCCCCGCGTGGGCTTCACGGGGCGCACGAGCTTCTTACCGAAGCTTCGTGGGGACGTTTCTTCTCCTTGCGTGGGCTTCTAGGGGAGAAGACGTTTCTTCTTCCCACGCAGGGAGAAGAAACATCTCCCTGTGTGGGGAGAACGAATGAGACGACATCGCCCTTTTTTTTTAATTATATGTGTGTGTGTGTATGTGTGTGTGTGTGTGTGTGTGCTCATTCCATATCTAGAAGGTTTAGAAGGTTTTATATATCTGAATCGAAAGACAAATAGACATTTGTGACAGATATTCATGTATGCGACCTGGATACAGCAATTGGATTTGGATGATTATTATTATAGCCATTTCATCCTATTTATTATGATCGAATGAGATAAAAATCTCACTGGGGGAAGATCTCTTTCGAAGAAAAGGTAATATTGAAAAGAAATTGATCTCTCCTAGAAAGAGTTCAAATAACACCCAAGGCATGGTTCTAATATAAGATAAGAAAGTACCCACAGCTTTGGCAGCACTTACTGAATTTATTACTCCCAATATAAATCTTTCTTTCAATGCTGACAACCTGGGTGAAGTATCCACAACATGTAAACCAAATTTGACATCAGAACATACATTTATTTGTGGAAGATTAATCCCAAATCACAACTAGTTAAGTAAGATCAGGTGGAAATTCCACAGGTGGTGATGCTAGGGTAATATAAAATTGTGATAGAGACCCTGCTGCCCTTTTGGTCTTTGGAAGTAGAATTTAGTAACCCATGTACAAGATCCACAAAGTTGGGACATTATGGGTTGATGTTTGTTGTTGCTGGAAAAATGACTTACTAACCCATGCATGAGGCTCTGGCCAGTGCACAGTTTAGGGAAGGTGCCTTACCTCTATAAATAGAGAGGCTTTTTGATGATCTCTTTAGTTTATTGATTTCACAATAGAAACCTATCGTGCCATCTGTAGTATGGGAGGCTATTTATCTAATCAATTGCAACTCTAAAGTCCAAGTGAATACAATAAATTTCATCCTTTGCATGTCGCCTCGATCATGCCACTTATATTGTTCATCATTTTTGACTTATGCATGCAACTGAGGAGGCCATGAGAGTTCTATCTTTCCATCGACCAAGGAGAACGCTAGGAGGACACGGTGGTGGTGGTCGAAAGGGGCGAGGAAGCCGACGAGTCTACCCAAAAGAAAAGCGTCGGTTAGAAAGGAGGTGGACTTGGAGGAGCGCCACAGTGCTGCAGAGGCAGATCTACCGATCGCGAAGGAAGGGATGAAGATGCAAGATAACGGATAGTAGTGCTATGGGCTTGGCAGCGCCATAGTACTGCAGACTTCCGTGGAGTCATCGATCCCTTGCTCTCATTGAGGGAGAGTATTGGTCGTAAAAGGGGCCGAGGAGGTGGAGAATGCAAAGGCAAACTCCAAGTACCAAGACAGGGAGGTCGAGAAACTTCATAAGACCGATGTCGTTGGGCTTCTTATCAAAATAAGCCGAAATTAAGGGACTTCGGGTTGATGTAGGAGTGCTCGACCAAGGGCAAGTAGGCGACATGCATCGCACCTTTCTACTCAAGAGGAGTAGGCGGCAAAGGTGATGGAGAAGATGGTACAATCCTAGAGGTGACCAAATCTATCAATAAGTTACTCCAAGTTGGGGGACTCCAAGTTGGGGTAAGCTTTTTGCTCTTTTCGGGCAAAACTTCTTGCATTCCAGAAGTTCAATGGCAGTGGGAAGGCGAATCATAGTAGCTAACTCAACGCAAGGAGTGCAAACACTTCAAGTGCTTCAGAAGTGTGAGCAAAGAGCGGGCGAATGTTAGTAACCAGCTCAATGCATGAAGTACAAACTCGAGGAGGCAGGCGAAATCGAGTAACCTTTGCCTTCTTAACTCGAGAGAATGGGCGAAACCGAGTACCCCAATTCTCTTAACTCAAGGAGGTGAGCGAAGCCAAGTAACCTTACCTTCTCAACTACGAAGAGAATGGGTGAAGTCAAGTATCCCAGTTCTCTTATCTATCCAGTAGAGGAGCTCTGCATAAGTTCAGTGACCCTTCAAAGAAAGCTTATGGAAGACAATAGTTGTCAAATCCTTACCGTTGGTGATCAGTACTACTGAGAGTAGATCTTCCACTTCATTTCCCAATTGACTAATCGAAAGCGGGAGTGATGCAAACATACTTGGAAGTGATAACTAATAGTGGAAGAAGGTTCAATGGGTAAACATTGTGGATGAAGGACCTTAAACACTTCAAAGTCTGCGAGGCGATGCTCGTTAAAGCTCCAACAAACATCTACCCAGTTCAAGCAATATGAGTATACTGTGATACTGGCGCATAATAAGGCAAGTCTTTTCCTTCATCAGAGGGATCCGTGAGAACCAACAAGGATCAGCACAACTCAGCCAACCCCACACCAGATTCAGTCATTGGTGAGTTTAAGCAGCATGGCGGATCAGAGTTCGATTATTCAACAGCAGCGGCGGAGAGCGGCTAGGAGCCAAAGGGGCGTGTTGCAGCCAAAGCAGAAGATTGAAGATTCAGCAGAATGCGAGGAGATGCAGCGTCTACAGTGGCTTCGACGAGGACGTCGAAGGAATAAGTGGGGGAGAATGTCACGGACAACAATGTAAACAAGGTGTTCGATGAAATGCTCGTGCTTGTCCGTGTCCTTCGGTTTAGATACATATCTTGTATAGCAAGAAGCGGGCTTGCAGTAGGCTTAGCAGGCCTAGTTTGATTTGCTTTATGGCCATATTTGGCTTGTAAATACAAGTGTGTCTTGTAAGCACTTGTTGCGACATCGGTCTGTAATGGACCATTATCCTTTATGTGCAACCTCTCTAAGTTTGTAATGTCCATGGGTATAATTTGTATTTGGCTTTATAAAGTGTTTTCTTAAGCAGTTGCTTGTGGATCCCGTGGGAATTGCTTCTTCTGGCCCATTTTCTCTTTTGTAAGTCTAAGGGACTTTAGGAGATCTCGGGGAGGGCTGACCCGTGTGGACGGACACGCATGGGTGCCGCACGGCTTAGGCAAATCAGCTAAGCCCGTGACAACGCGCAGACCGGTATGTACTACCAGCCTATACTCTACCATTTCGGGCAATACAACAAATGTTGATTTTTCAGCACTCTTTAATCAATGTCCACCATGAGGTTCTGGGTGCATATTGATGATTGACTCTGTAAATAACATTCTTGTCCTCGTCACTTTGTGGGAAACAAGAGATTAACTATTCAAATCTGCAAATTCTATGTGCAGAAGAGAAGAGTGGCACCGAAGTAATGATCTCCCAGTAAGATATTTTCTGATAAGCTCAATTTAATTATTAAGATAGGTTACAGTTAATATATGAAACTCTTAAGAGTTAGTGGAACTCCAGAGAATAGGCATAAGATATTTTCTGATAAGCTCAATTTAATTATTAAGATAGGTTACAGTTAATATATGAAACTCTTAAGAGTTAGTGGAACTCCAGAGAATAGGCATATAGAACATAGAGAAATCTATCTTTGAAGCTAATTTAGGAAGTTTGCTGAGAAAATGGTTGATTAATGAGCACTGGCTGTGAACCAGATTAGGAGCTGAGTTTCTCTAATGCATCATCAATAGTTCTAGTTGAAACTGGAAAGAGAGTGTACTGCAGAAAAAATGAAGAGTGTTAATAATATGCATACTTGTGAGTTGACCATATGTATGACTGAACAGTAAGGAATTTTGATGTAGAGACGGTTTATCTCTTGCAACTGTCTATGTTCCAATTTAAAGCTAAATTTTAGCTATTCATACACTCTCACACCCAAATGCAGAAGTTATCTAGGAACACGTGATTCTGTACTGTAGTAACAATCAAATTGAGGTAGCATTCTGTGGGTCTTGAAAGGCTGGCAACAAGCTTCACTTGTATGCCTTCTTTTTGGTTGAATGTATCTTTAAGTCTTTCCCATTATAGTCATTGATCCTTTTCCTCAGGCTCTAGGACCAGGATTTTCTCAGTTTGCTGAACCTGTATATCAAAGGTGCATTGGTCTTATCCAGATCCAACAATTGGCAAAGGTATTATTCATTTTTTCCTTTTTTGATGACTTCTAGCTTATATTTTCACTATATATTAATTTGCTTCATATCCTTGATAACAGTTACAAGGTTTTATGGTCGTGTTTTTTGGCTTTTAGTTGGATATATTTAGTCAATATTTTTCATGGGATGGAGACAAAGAATTTGGCTTAGTGATTTTATTTTGATTGCCAAGTACTGAAGACAAGTAACAGTTTAGATCCTAAAACAGAAAGCTTTAGAATTTGTTACGGACATAATACAAGAGCAAGCTGTAATATTGCAATGTTTTGCGATCAAATTCTTGTTAATGAAATTATAATAAGAGAACATAGAGGTGATTTGAAAACCACAAAAAGAGAAAAAAACATATTTAAACTATCCATGGCAGAACTGGATTATTGTCTGAACTAGTGATTTAAAAAGCACTAGGCGTAAGGTCCCAAAACGCTCGAAGCGCTAGGCGCTCGCCCGAGCGAAGTGAGACGCTCTAAAATATAAAAATATATAATATAATTAATAAATATGATAATTTAAATAAAAATATGGTATTAAATTAAGAAAATCTAAAGTTCAAAGTCATAATGTCATATTAATAAAAGTCTCAAAATTGAAAACAATAAAGTTTTACATTAGAGTCATTCATCATAGTCAACATTATTATCATTTTTAAACAAATCATCTTTATTGTGTTCGTCCTCTTCCTCTTATCCTTCCTCTTCATCAAAATATGTTTCATTTTCTCTGTCTTTAACAATAGTAGAAGCCAAGCTTGATGTTGTTTCATTTTTCTTCGTGACCTGTCTTGAATATGTTTATAATTTTTCAATACCTGAAGCTCTTGCCTATCTTCCCATGTCAATCTATCATCTTCAAATACAAATTCGTCTTAAACATCCTGTAAGTTGGCACCCATTTCTCCCACTAATCGCTCATTTGAATTATCAATATGATATCGGATAAATTCTATTTCGCAAATCATGATGAGCCTCTAAAGTTTGATTATACTTTATATAAATATAATCATGTAATCGTTGATGTTCCAACCAAATTCTTCTTTTTGAGTGAATCTGTCATGTCATATAATTTAAAAATATATTAATACATCTATCTATAAAAATAAATTAATTGAAATAAAAATATTCAGGGATCCTTATATGCTTAAATACACTCCAGTTTCGCTCATAACTTGTAGCACTACATGTTAAACTAAATGTTTTGATAGTAAATTGCTACAAGTCGAGTGTGGAATTTTCAAATAGACTCCATTCAACTGTAAAATTTATGTTATTATTAGCAATAACATAGTAATATATTATAGATGAAATTAATTATATCAAATTATTAATACCTGGGGATGTAGTTGTCCTAGATTGAGCTACCATTTAAATTTCAAAAAGACATCGACATTTTTATATAGTGATAATTCATGAATAATCTTATCTTGCATCTCAAGGCTTAGAACTAATCTTGCAACAGACTGATATAACTCATTTAAATCTTCTACATTAAACCCAACAGATGTGATCTTGTAAAAGAATTTTGGGTTTAAATAATATCCTGCTGCATGTAAGGGACGATGATGTTGACAATTCCATCTTTCGTCAATGATTGTAAAGATTTTATCATATTTTTTTTTATATTTTATTAAAAGACCTTTGAATCGTCTCCTTTGCTCTATCCATAACCTCATAAATATATCCTGTTGTAGGCTTATTTTCATTGTCCACCAACCGAAGGACTCAAACAAGAGGACCCATTACCTTTAATATATAAACTACATGATTTCAAAAGGATGACAATAAAATGATATCAGTGGTTCTTTTGCCTTTTATTTTTTTGTCCATTTGTTTGTAACTCATTTCTTAGAGATAAACATATTTCTCATGTTATATTTTTGATGATACACGCTCTGTAATGCCAAGAATGATGTAGCAAATCAGGTGACACCATATCTCACCAATTCTTTATTGCTTGTGAATTCTCTCATCATATTCAAAGCCCTAATATGGATTTCTCTAACAAAGATTACCCATTCTTAAGTGTTCTTGATGTCAGAGATCTTTCCAGTATCCTCCAACATTGAATCAATATAATGTGTTGTACATAGAGTCTAATATAAGTGTTCTCTTTTTTGCTTCAAGTAACTTACTTGAGACAAAGGATAACAAAAATGATAAAACTTAAGAGTTTAATACATCTTTCATTTAATTGAAGACAAGACAATTCAAAAATTCAAAAATTCAAAAATTCAAAAGATGAATCTTACCAGCTAATCATAATTGCTTTCATTGTCGGTTATGAGTTGAACGATATTTTGTTCAACAATTTTTTCCACTAATTTGTCAAGAAAATCTTATATCTTTTCTCTAGATTTTACAAATGATGAAGCCAAGGTTCGCCGTATTGGTCCGTATCGTCATTCCGGTATCTGATTGGTATGATACCCAATATCGAGCGGTACGCACAGTGCATACCGCTAAGTACATTAAAATATAATATAATATTTTTTTATAATATAATATAATCTAATATTTATAATATAATATATAAAAAATAAAAAACAAACGAGGCATAGCCTCACCTCGCGGGAGAAACAAGGCGGCGCCTTGTCCCCATAGGAAGACGAGGCATTGTCTCGTCCCTAAATTGGAAGGCGAGATGACGTCTCATCTTCCGGCGGGAGAACAAGGCATCGTCTCGTCCCCGCGTGGGAAGACGAGGCAGCGCGTCGTCCCCGAGCAGGAAGACGAGGTGATCCCTCATCTTTTAGCGGGCGAATGGGCACTGCCTCATCCCCGCACTGGAAGACGAGGCAGCACCCTCGTCCCCGTGCAGAAAGACAAGACGACACCTTGCCCTCGTCCCAGCGCGGGAAGATGAGGCGATACAGGGCCGCACGACAAATCTTGGATGAAGCATCTATTGATTTCACAAACATGGTCCCTAAAAAACAGTTAATCATAAACTTAATTATATTCTTGTATCTCCTATCGGTCCAAACATATGACATAATAAAGCAACCATGAGTTACCCATCTTTTTTTATGCCCCTTTAGTGAGTCATTGGTATAATCCAACTCGTTTTTAGAAATAAAATTCACATCTCATAATAACTTGGAGGTTTTAATCCCTTGCCATATCTTCCAATAGCTTCAATTATCTCCTTAAAACTATTTAAACGAGTTATGCTAAGTGGAAGACCAACTTGATAGAAGAAGCGAACAATATGCTGAATTGTTCTTCTTATTTCTTTATCATAAGATCACTTATATTTGTTTGTCTTAATTTTGAGGCTCTTGCTTAATCTTATTGCTTCTGTGATCCTTGAAACATATATAGATCCATCGGTCCCTTTTTACCCTTCTTAGTAATTATAGCTTCTTTTCCTTTTCTGGCATATACTTTTTTTTACTTGAGTTGAAACTCACAGAATAATCTTTTTCTTCATCATCCCTGATATGTTCAATATTATCCTTTAGAATATTCCTATAAAATTTATTCTTTTGCATCTTCTTTTCATTCATATAAGCCAACAACTTTTCTTTTATCTCAGGTGGACACTTCTTGCAGGTTGCTGCATTCTTAAAATTTCTTACTAGATGTTGCTTTGCACGAAAAATACCACATTTAGTAGTCTTATCATAAAAGATGCAATTAAATGCTTTAGGATCTTTAGGATCCTTTAGATAATTATATTTCCATGCAGGATTCTTTTTTGATGTCATTGAAGAATCTATTAAGTTTCTTTGTACACTTGCCATTTATTCTGAAACCCTAACAATAATTTTCAAATAAATAGAGATTAGCAATATTAAAATCAAAATAATATATTATTAATCTAATAAATAAAAAATACTATTATCAGTATATTAATAGTATACTAAGTTGATGTGAGAAGTATGAGTAGAGATGATTTGAGGACTAAAGAGGAGGCCGAGGTCGTTGAGAGCGGTCGCTAACTAAGAGCGAGCGGCGTAGAGAGGAAGCGGACTTCGGTGATGTAATCGCGCATAGGGTTGGGGGAAGTCGCGAGGAGGGGGAGCCTGATATACATGCGTTAGTTGGTTCGATTAAACCAACTAACGCAAATGCGACCGAACCAAACTTAAAAATCTGGTTTGGTCCCCTTGTTTAAACCGGGTGCTCGCCTGAAGTTCTCGGCACCTGAGCTCGGGAGAGCGCCTATTGGGCGCCTCTTTGAAGTGGGTCGCTTGGCCATTAAACGAGGTGCTCGGGCCTCGCTAGCCAAGCACCCAAGCTCCTTTCTAATTCAGTGGTGTGAACTACTTTAATTTAGCAACCCATACGAAATTTGTCTTTTCAATATTAGTTTACTTGATCAATCCAATCACTCTAAATATTAATTTTGTTTCTAGATACGTGAACAAATATGAAGGTGAATTTTTCCCTTTTTTCCCTAAAAGTATCATCCTTGTCTTTATATATGCACTCTAAGTCTATTCACAAAAGAAGAAATAATTTTAAAAGGAACATAAAATATAAAGATAACATGATTATAGGTTGTTCTTTCTTTTCATCTTTCTTTAAATATAAAGTATAACTCTAAGTCTCTTATCATCTTTCTTTTCAAAATCTAATTATATCTCAGTTGTAGGTTGTGCTTCAAATCACCTTTACTTGCTAGCTAACCATACACCTCATGATAAAAGTTGATTCTGGATAGTTGAAAAAAAAAAGGTTAGAACTTGTGAATTATGATGAATAGAAATTATTGATTTCTCATATTCTAGCATGTAAAGATTCCAATAAAATTTCGAATCCCATCATGTTGGAATCAAATTAAATGATATTTTCTTTCAGTTGAAAGGCAGCAGATGTCCAAAGAAATAGGACCTTCAACAATGTTGTTTTTGTTTGTATAAGGTGCCAATCAACAAGCCCTGCATATAGAAAAGGGCAACTAGTCTCCCAACGATGTGGGTTCTGAAGACAGGCTGTTTCTAAGACACATTGCCTCTCAGATCACAAAGGTGCAGTCTTAATACATTTAAGTTGAAAGAGCATAATGGGGGTAGTAACTTATCATGAAATATCTAATGGTCTGGTTATTTTGAAAGCATAGCAACTTATAATGAATTATAAAGGAAGAATGGAGTTCTTGGAGTCAAAGTAGACCCGATTTGGGTTGGCATCAGTCAAATTCCAATTGGTACCGACCTGTACCAATCGATACAGGATAGGTTTCAACTATATTGGCCGATGCATTCCTTGTATTAACCGATATAGGGCCATATTTTAGTGTACTGTCAGAAATGGGCTGATCAGCAAATTAGTTAACTAGTGGACCGGTTCATACCACTCATTTGGTACTGTCTCAGGCTGTATGTCAAATTTACTTTCTTTTCCCCTTTAAAATTTAACTATAATGGTAAAAATTGGAAATGGATGAAATACAAAGAGAAATATAATACACGTTATTATGCTTGGTTTGTGCAATTCATATATAATTCTTTACCTATGGCTGTGTTCAATTTCTGACTTTGTATTAACTATAGATGTGAGGAAGTTGGTGTAACTTTAATCTTGGTTATCATTCTTATATACAATCTGCACTCCATTTATTTTATTTCTCTAGTTTTTTGCAAAATCACCTTTTATTATAGCTTAGTTGCCTTCTCTTTATAATGGATAAGCCTTATTAGGGAAGAGACTAAATTTCAACCATCTAACTTTATCATAAAACATCACCTTGGAGCGGAACATTAAAAAGGCCATATTTGCAAAGATCAACATTTTGGTCAATGTAATTAGGATTAGCAATGACCTCATATTATGCCATCTATTGTTCTTTTTTGGTGTAACACAGGAGTTAAGTTTTAATGCCCAATAATACATTATAGTGGATGCATTAGTCATGCATGTTTTATATCTTGAGAGAGCCATGTTAATTTTAATGGTTGCAAAGAGCTTTATTTTGGTTTTTACTATGTGCATAGTTTTAGTATAGGGCATTTTAAGAAGGTAGCCTATTCTTGTCCACTTGTGCTGGTGATTGTATCATCATAGATAAAGGTGCTGTCAAAAGGTCCATCTAACATGACAAGCTTTTGAATTAGATACATGTGTTGATTGTCAACATACTTGAAATTTCTCTTCATTCATTAATTTATATTTCACTTATGATTATCATCTTATCTTTATTTCTCTCTTGAGAGAAACTTCTGGAACATAGCCATATTGTCTATAATGGTGACTAATATCATTTAATTACTTTGTGTTATGATAGTCGTCATTAAATTTTATTGAATAGGATTTAGTTTCAGTCACCCTGACATTTTTAGTGCTACAAAATTCAGGTTGACCATGTCACAGCTGGTGTCCAGTATGATAAAGAGTTCATTGTCTGCTCGCTGGACCTTTTATCAGGGCTTGCTGAAGGCTTGGGTGGTGGGATAGAGAGCCTGGTATGTTTTTTGGCTAATTCTTTTGCGGTTTCCTCTTTTTGAACTTTAATTGTAAGCATGTTGCAGCAAGAAGATGTATATGCATATATTTGAGACAGATTAATTCTTCATTGATCTGTCCAGCATTTTGTATGTAACAGTGGAAGGGTAAATTACAGTCTACTTTTCTGTGGTTTGGCTCGATTTTAACTCATCAATCTATTGTTTAAGGTGACACACCTAACCCAATAGTATTTTACACCAAGTAATTCAATTTCGGTTATCGGACCCATGCAGGTCCATGGCTGGACTGGTTGTGGTCCAATAGGTTCCATCATACCATGTGTTGGTAAGCTGAAATACAGTTGGGGGAGGGAAAGGAGGGGAGGAAGAAGAAGAAAAAAGGGAGGGGGAGGAGATTTATTCATGCAGGTAGTGGTAGGCAGACATGGGTGGTGACTGGTGAGTGTATAGCTGATTGCGACACTTCATGCGGAGTTGCATAGTAGCTCAAGTGTGGGTTAATATATATATATATATATATATATATATGGTTGGACCAGTAAATACCTTCGGTGTGGTTAGTGATGACAGCCATGCTGGTGGTGGAGGGTGGAAAGTGGACCGATAAATAACCTTTGGTGCAGGAAGTGGCAGCAGCCATGCAGGCGGTGGAGGGTGAATGGTTGATCGCAACTCTTCATGAGGAGTTTTATCGCAGTCCTAGTGCAGGTTAAAAGGAAAAATATATTTTACATATAATGAATTGGACCATATTGCCTGGTTTATGTTGCTTCATGAGCCAGGTGATGGTTGGACTGGTAAATATGGGATGAACTGTCCTGAACCAGTTGGTTTTTCAATCAAAATATAAATGGGAGAGGTATGTAAACCCCATTATGGGTTTATATGGTCTATTGACATTTCCTAATTCCCTGAGGCACGAAGTGCTAGGTGCTCAATTCAAGCAAAACAATGTATTTACCTAACAAAAAATATAAACATAAAATTAAGCAGAAAAACTTAATTCAAACATGAATTTTATATCATTAAATATGTAAAATGATTATCAAGGCCGAGTAAGCGAACATTAGTATCAAGGAACATAAGGAGAACATAAGTGTGAGCCCTATAACAAGATGGCAGAGGCTAAGCATGGGAGTTACAGTCTGTCTTTCCATCTACTAAGGGGAATTGCTCGGAGAATATAGAGGTGTTGAAGCAGGTGGTCGAAAGGGGTGAAGTAGCGATGATGAGTCCAGAGGGGCTTAGCTACTCAAAAGCTAAGCGTTAGTTAGAATGAAGGTGGACTCAGAGGAGTGTCACAATGGCGTAGAGGCGGATCTACCAATCGCGAAGAAAGGGATGTAGATGCGAGGTAACGAATAGTAGTGCCATGGTACCGCAGGGGTGAGACTTCCGTGGAGTCATCGATAGCCGAAAGTGGGGGACTTCGGGTTGATGCAAGAGTGCTCGATCAAAGAATGAAGTAGGCAGTACGTGGTGCTGTATCTTTTTTACTCAGAGGAGTAGGCGGCAAAAATGATGGAGAAGATGGTACAATCCTAGAGGCGACTATAACTATCAGAGATTTGCTTCAAGTTACGGTGAAATTTTACTTTTCTTGGGCAATCCTTCTTGCATTCTAGAAGTTCAATAGCTGTGAGAAGACGAATCATAGTAGCTAACTCAACGCAAGGAGTGCAAATACTTCACATGCTTTAGAAGTGTGAGCAAAGAGCGGGCGAAGACTAGTAACCATCTATGCATGATGTACAATCTCGAGGAGGCGGGCGAAGTCAAGTAACCTTTGCCTTCTCAACTCTTAAGAGAATGAACGAAATTGAGTACCCCAAATTCTCTTATTTATCCAGCAGAGGAGCTTTGCACAGGTTCAAAGACCCTTAAAAAAAATCTAATGGAAGACGAGTTGTTAAATCCTCACCAATGGTGATCGGTGCTACTGAGAGTAGATTATCCACTTCATTTCCCAATAGAATGCTAATCGAAAGCGAAAGTATACAAATTTATTTGGAAGAGACAACTAAGTTGAAGAAGAATTAATGGACAAATTTTGTAAATGATCTTAAAAACTTAAAAGTCTGTAAGGCGATACTCATTAAAGCTCCAACAAGCATCCATCCAGTTTAAGCGGCATCAGACGATTATGATACTGGCATGTAACAAGGAAGGTCTTTTCTTTCATCAGAAGGATCCGTAGGAATTAACAAGGATTAGCACAAGTCAGATCCCACACCAGAGTCAGTCATTGGTGAGTTGAAGCAGCATGGCGGATTAAAGTTCGACTACTAGATAGCAGTGGCGAAGAGCGGTTGGGAGCCAAGAGGCATGTTGTAGCTAGAGTAGAAGATTAAAGATTCAACAAAAGGCGAGGAGATGTAATGTCTGCAACAGCTTCGACGTGGACGTCGAAGGAATAAGTGGAGGAGAATGTCACGGACAAAAATATAAACAAGGTGATGCTCGATGTAATGCTCATGTATTTCCATGTCTTTCGGGTCTTTGTTTATGCTTTGTACAACAAGTAACGGGCTAGCAGTAGGCTTGACAGCCCTAGTTTTGTTTAGTTAGCTTTCATGGCCGTTTTCGGCTTGTAAATGAGAGTTGTGTCATGTGGACACTTGTGGGGATTTCAGTCCGTAATGGACCATGATCCTTTGTGTGCAACCGTTAAGAGCTTGTGAAGTCCATAGTTGTAATTTGCATTGGGTATAAAGTGTTTACTGAAATGGTTGCTTATGGATCCCGTGTGACACTTTCCTTAACCCGTTTTCTCTTTTGTAAGTCCTAAGGGATTATAAGAGGTTTTGGGAAGGCTGACCTTTGCGGACGGACACACAAGGGCGTTGCACGACATAGGCAAAATCAGCTAAGTTCGTGAGAACATGTGTTCGAGGAGGCAAGTATAACGGGGCATGTAGGGTTATGAAGGTTGGAGGGTATCTAAACTATTTTTTCTTAAACGACTCCCGAATCAGTGTAAATTATTTTTGGTCAAATCCAATCCCCTTTTATATCCAAATCAAGAGGTTGATTTTCATTAATTGTTGATTAGGGAGATAAATTAGTTTCATGAGATTGAGAAATAGTGAGAATGAGTGAATAAAAAAGGGGGAGGGAGAGATTTTTATAAGCCCCAACGATCAATTTGACAATTTGAGGGGTTGATCTTTGGTATTTTAGGTTGGTACGATAAAATCTTATCTATTGCAAACTAGTAACAGTTTGTAAGGGTTGAGTTTCGATTATATCGATTGATACATGAGGCATACTGATCGATACCAAATGATATGCCTCACTTCTTCTACATGCCACCTAAACGGAATGGTCCACATACCAAGGCATCAGACTAATACGTATCGCTCATTTCATATTATATAAGATGATATGACAACCCATGATTTGCGAAGCTTCATTGTTAATGACTTTAGAGATTGGTACACAAATTCACCCATTCTCTCCAGGTTGAGGAGCATAAAGCGACTATTGCTTTGCCACCCCCTCGGTTTTGCACTTCTTTATGAAGAGGGTCCTTGTGCCGTCGGTTAGCACAAGGTGGGTTGGGTCGAACACAGAGGGTGTTGGAGAGGAGCACCTAGGCTAGGTGACACTTAGTTGAAGGTGCGTCACTCAACTTATTGGGGTGCTTGTGTAAGGGGAGGGTTATAGTTCATATCAGCGATTTAAATAGGCGCTCGGGCACTCGCCTAAGCGCCCGGCCGAGGCGAGACGAGGCTCGAGCGCCTCTCTCAATCCCAGCGACGCGGCCAAAGAGGCGTCGCGCGAGCTCCCGAGCCTAGGCGACGGCAACGGCGAGCGCCGATCAGCGAAACCAGCCGCCTGGTTCGGTCGGTTAGTTGGTTCAATCGAACCAACTAACGCATCTATATATCTCTCGTTACTCAACCCTAATCCTCATCTCGAATTGGGATTAGCATATAGTCACGCTTATTTGCCGCCGCCGCCGCCTTTCGCCGCCATCATCGCCTCGCCCGAGTGCTTGAGAGCTCGCTTGATCGCGTGGATTATGTCGCCGACACCATCGCTATTGTCGTTTCTCTTCGACGCCGCTCGTTTCGCCGCCGCCGCCATCTGCTACTTACCACTGCCGCCGCTGCCGCCGCTTGGCCCTCTCGCCGGTCCGCCTTGTCACCTCGATTATCTTAACAATATACGTTAACTAAGGTTTCCTTTATCGAGTGGTAAGACCGCATCCTGACATACCTCCCAGAGTCGACGCTGACCGCGGCCGCTTAAGATCGGCCGACGGCCGATTTCCGCCTGCGATCAATTTAAGGAGAAATCGACCGTCGACGGTCGATCGAGGAAACAAAAGGAAAGAAGAAGAAGAGGAGAAGTACCGACCGCCTCAGCCGACTCCACCCGGGTCGCAGCCGTCGCCCAAGATCGCCCTAGCGCCGTTGCCGGGTGATTTTTCTCCCCACGCGGGGTGGGGGAGAGAGTTCGAGGCGACGTCGTCCCTTTTTATTTTTTAATATATTTTAATATTATATTATATAATATTATACTATAAAAATATTATAATATATTTAATATATCGGGTGATATACACTATGCGTACCACCCGATACCAGTACCGATAAAATGTTGGCACACCGATGCAGACCGGTATGTCAATCCTTGCTATAATATATTAACACTTAATAGGATACTCTTAAGTTGACTAATTATTAACAGTATACTATACTATACTATACTGTTAACAATATATTAACAGTTTACTGTTAATATACTATTAACAGTATAATGTATATTAAATATTAACAATATACTTGTTAATATTTATTAAATATATAGTATATTTTTTTATATTTTGGCGCCTCACTTCGCTCGAGCGAGCGCTTGGCGTCTCGGGCGTTTTGGGACCCTGGCGCCTTTTGGTGCCTACCGCTTTTTTAATCACTGGTTCATATTAATTATTTAGTTTTCTTTGTTATTTTAGATTGGGTAATTAGATTAAGTCATTGTAGATATCCCACTAATTGTCAACTAGAATATGGAAAGTTCTAGCATGATATAGGTGTTGGTATGGCCTATGTTCTTTATATGGTTTGTGTCATATGGTGAATAAGATTAGTAAGGTTATTATTTTGGATCATATTATGTGTTTATTACTTAGTTTTTTTACTTTTTCACTATATAGATAGGATATTTTGGTTATACTAAGTTTGATGTATTGCTCAAAATGGTATGAAATAGGTAGTATCAATTGGTCCGCTAGTTGAATGGGATTTCGATTAGCCCATTTTGGGTGGTATGTTGAAATATGATAAGTATGAGTTGGTATACAAAACTTCTCGTATCGATCAGTATGGGTCGGTACTTATCGGAATTTTATTAATATCGACCTAGATCGATTTTGGATTGGACACAATAGTCCAATTGACCATTGGAACTCCTCTCTTTCTCACTATTTCTTACACTCTTCCTTGTGATTAAAGTTCCCAATTGGCTGATTAAATATCAACATAAGCAAATTCCTTCGAGGAAGGCTATTGCGACAAAGTTGTTACTTGATGGAGCCAAAAAGATAATTTTAATATTTCCTTCTTATAACCTAGATTTTCTATTTATTTATGATTTAGATACATTTTATTCTTATCTATGTATAATTTTTTTAAATTTTTTGGCTAATTTTTCACCTCTTTTACAAAAATTACTATATATTGACATACTATTACTGACTTAGTTGGGATTGCCTAAGTCAGTGAGGCACCCTTGCGTTGTCCGTCCGTAAGGGGTTAGTATAGTTGTAACCTTGCTTAGGTCTCGAAGGACTCGTCAAAATAAACTGATTAGTCTGAAAACGAGTGACGAATAAGTCCCGATGTCTCATGAAGAGGGCAACTTTATAAACAATTCAATAAACACTTGGGTACAAGAGAGAAAAAAGAGGAAGGAGAAAATAAGGACTTTAAAAGGCAAACGATCAATTGTAAGCCCACAAATAGTTACTTATCGGGTGTCGAGCACATTGGCAAGTTCTCGTAGGCTTAACATGCGAACTTGTGAATCCATTCAACGCCTAATACTACCCCAAACCCCTATCTAGCCAGGTGCTACCCGAGGGTTCTGAGATGTTGAGATGGCTTACGTTTTTCTCTACACCACGGCCTGCAGAAAATAGGCTATAACATATGAAAATAGGGCCATTTTGGGGTAGTTTTGCCAATTCTGGTCAGTGGTCATTTTGCAGCCTTGCAAACTGTTCCTGCTTACAGTTTTTAAGCAAAATCACAAAAACAAGGCAAAACATGTTGCCAAATATATGTATAAGCAAACAAAAGCGACGAACGATCCGTTGACGAAGGTGTTGCAGGTGTGTGATGACTGTCCATGACATTCTTCCCCACTTAAAATTTAACGCCCTAGTTGATGCTTGCTGGTACGCTTTGATCATTGCTTCTTCATGTCGCAAGTCATTTTCAGGCTCCCAATTGACTTATGTCCAAGGAAGCTTTTGCCACATCACTAAATTCTCAATCTGCGCTGCTCCATTGGGTAGCTTTGTCTTGTGATCTACTAAAATGGCTTCAACTCACTTTTCGTATGAGGCTCTAGTCGGGGGTAGCCGAGTTGGAACACTTCAGGAAGCATCTTGCAAATTTAAGTGGTAGGCTTTCAAGTTGCTTGTGTGAAAGATATTGTGAATTTTGAGTCATGCCAATAGTTGCAACTTGTAGGAGACATTGCACACCAGTCTCTTGTGCACTTTATGCCTAAAGAACTAGAGTGATGTTGGTTGAAACTTTACCAACACTATGTCACCAACATTAAACTTCTGAGGTCGCCTTTCTAGATTTGCCCACTTCTTTATATTTTTGGCCACCTTCTCTAAGTAAGCCCGGGCAATATCTACGTTTCGGTGTCATTCCTTTGCAAAGTGATATGCTAGCGGGCTACTTTCGGTATAACAATCACCAAGGTATGAGGAGTCGACGGTTGCCATCTCTAAATAATCTCAAAAGGGCTCTTGTTGGATGTAGAGCTCCGAAGCAAGTTGTAGGAGAATTGGACTATGTCCAACGACTATATCCAATCCCGTTGTGTCACGGACAACAATGTAAACAAGGTGTTCGATGAAATGCTTGTGTTAGTCCGTGTCCTTCGGTTTATGTACATATCTTGTACAACAAGCGGCTTGAGGCTAAGCCCTAGTTTGATTTGCTTTATGGCCAAGTTTGGCTTGTAAATACAAGTGTGTCTTATAAGCACTTGTGGGGACATCGATGGTGGACCATTATCCTTTGTGCAACCTCTCGAGCTTGTAATGTCCATGGGTGTAATTTGTATTTTGGCTTTATAAAGTGTTTTTCTTGCTTGTGGATCCCGTGGGAGTTGCTTCTTCCGCCCGCTTTCTCTTTTGTAAGTCCGGGATTTTAGGAGATCTCGGGAGGGTCGACCTTGACGGACACGCATGGGTGCCGCAGCAGGCAAAATCAGCTAAGCCCGTGACAATGTGGTATCGAGCGGACAAGCACACGCAAACACTTGCCATACAAATGGGGACCTAGCTAGGTGTGGAGGACTAGCACGCAACCGCTAGGGAAAGCGGACATTGAGATGTAGGGAAAGGAGTCGCCGAGGAGCGGCATCCCAGTTTGGCATTCAAGGAATAGCCAACCCTCTGAGTGGCACCACGAGGACAAACAAGCGAAGAAGAATCGTACACAAAGATTGGGATGGTTGAGTTTGAGCTATAGCTCGGCAACTAAACTTGACGGTGCTTAAGGCAAAAGCAGGTGCTTAGTGAAAGATGAGACCGCAAGGTGGGATGTGTAACAACGAAAGAGTTATCAAAGCTCAGAGGTGAGGGAATTGCTAACTCGAAGGATTCGGAACTCATGCAAGGGCTTGTACACGGATGAGTGTTCGTGGCCATCCCAAGGCGTGATTAGAACTCGACGCCATGGAGCATCGAACTTTCTTCAACACGGAAAGGATATGTCCGTAGGTGGCTGAAATGTGCAATAAATTCAGCATGTTGCTAGACCTCAAGGGTGCGGAGACGATTGGAGAAGGGTCACAATCTAGCAAGTACATTTGTGGGGTAGAACAAAGCACAAGTTCAAGAAGACGGAGTAGTCCAAAGGGATGATGGTCTCAAACTTCCAATGGGAAGTATATAAAGAGAAAAGTTGCTCGAGATGATATCCGTGAGGGATAAGTTCTAGTTCTCTAGTTGGAGAATCACGAACTGACCGCACATATTGAGGAAGAGTTTCTCGTGGTTATATCTTCATAAAGCTCAATCTGACCGAGTGAGCGACGAAGAGTTGTCGCGATCTCGAAGGAGGTAATGCATTGGGGTACATTTCGAGATCAGTGGGGAGCAATCCAAGGCAACATCATATGAAGGCACACTTAGAGTCGAGGCGTAAATCGAACTCAACAGAGGGTGACCCGTAAAATGGTGGACGTGAGGGCCACTATCAACTCGGCAAATCGAGTAGCAGAGTGACTTGGGTGGAACTCGGTGAAGTATCCAAGTCGTATGAAGGAGTCGACATAGAAGATGGAACATGGAGCGAGGCGTGGAGCTTTCCTTCGACAGAGGTCAAGGGCATGAACTCTTGTAGAGGCAAGAGTGGGATCATGTCGTTCCATGGGTTCTTCATTCGATGGGAGACTTATTTTGCATGGTGCCAAAGATGAAGGGAGCTTCAAGGCACACGCAAGCTACCTCGAGATGCATTTGATGGAGTAACTAAGGTGATTCAACTCATGGAGGCAAAGTTAGGATCATGAGACCTTAGACGGGCAAGAGGACGCAGAGGGTACTCTTGAAGAATATGCCAGTGTTGCCGTTGTCAAGAACAAGAGGTGCATAGCAAGATTGTTGGTAGGGATAGAGGCCCAAGATCCGCACAATGGTGCACCCACTCTAAGTCGGGACTTGGAGCTACTAGGCGATGACCGTCTAGAGCTATGCTTCGTCGAGTAACCCAGTGAGGGGGACGAATGCCAAGGAGCGAACTAAAAGTCGGAGATGGCAGAGGCCCTACGATGTGTTGGCAGAGGCCACACGTGGAGAAGTCGAGTCCGAGTTCATCACACGAGAATCAGATGATGGAGATGTCACCGGAGGCGATACGGTGCGGCGGATCGTGGTGGAATAGTTCGGCAACGCATACAGCAATCTTGTCCCGTGAGGGACAAAATCGCGAGGTACGATCGAGTTACCGAGCTCCACTTGTACGACAACAAGAAGAAGGGCTATGGATTCAAGGAGTGAATGTCGAGTACCGCAGAGCGGTCGTGTGTGCATCAAAGCTCATTGACGAAAGCCTTAGTCATCGATACGGGAGCAGACACCACCGAGGAAGAAGTCCAAGTGCACGCAGTGAGTCCCATGGAGGGGACATGATCATGAATGATCGGAGCCGGAGCTCCACTTGAACAATGCACCAAGAAGAAGGGGTGGATTCGGAGTGAATGCCACATCGCAGAGGCGGTCTTCCGTGTATATACATCAAGTCAGATCGAAAGCCTTGGTCGTCGATACGGGGCCGTGTACCGAGGGAGTAGTCGATCAGTACCAGTGAGTCCCATGGAGGGACTTGATTAACCGGAGCTTGGAGAGTTGATCGCTGCTCACATTCGCTAAGGGAGCCCGCAAGTCGAGGACAAGGCCGAGTAACGTTGCTACCAAGGAAGCTAAGGAGAAGACCCAAGACGAGCCGCAACAAGATGGCGGAGGCCATGCATGAGAGTTGCATGCTCTCCATCGACCAAGGAGAATCGCTAGAGGACACGGTGGGTGGTCGAAAGGGGCGAGGAAGCGACGACGAGTCCAACAGGCTCACCCAAAAGAAAGCCTCAGATCGGATGAAAGCCTTGGTAGTCGATACGGGGCCGTGTACCACCGAGGGAGTAGTCGATCAGTACCGTGAGTCCCATGGAGGGACTTGATTAGCTGGAGAGTTGGATCGCTGCTCACATTCGCTAAGGGAGCCCGAGTCGAGGACAAGGCCGAGGCGAACGTTGCTACCAAGGAAGCTAAGGAGAATAGCGTGAGCCTGCAACAAGATGGCGGAGGCCATGCGAGAGTTGCGTGTCTCCATCGACCAAGGAGAATCGCTAGGAGGACACGGTGGTGTCGGCGGTGGTCGAAAGGCGAAGCGACGACGAGTCCAACGGGCTCTACCCAAAAGAAAAGCGCTAGAGAGGAGGTGGACTGAGGAGCTCCACAAGATTACGAGGCGATCTACCGATCGGGGAAGGGATGAAGATGCAAGGTAAGCGGATAGTAGTATTTGGCTGCCATGGTATGCAGACGGGACTTCCGTGAAGTCATCGATCCCTTGCTCGTGAAGGGACAACATTGGTCGTAAAAGGGGCCAAGGAGGTGGAGAGTGCAGAGGCAAAATCCAAGTACCAAGACGAGGAGGGCGAGTCCAAGAAACTTCATAAGACCGATGTCGATGTGCTTCATCCAGATAGCGAAATTAAGGGACTTGGGTTGATGCAGGAGTGCTCGACCAAGGAACAAGTAGGCAAGACATGACTGCACCTTTCTACGGGAGGAGTAGGCGGCAAAGGTGATGGAGAAGTCGGACAACCCCAAAGGCGACGGATCTATCAAAGACTTACTCCAAGTTGGGGACTCCAAGTCGAGTAAACCTTTGCTCTTTTCGCAAAACTTCTTGCATTCCAAAGAGTTCAATAGCGGTGGGAAGGCGAATCACGAGCTAACCCAACGAAGGAGTGCAACCACTCAAGTGCTTGAAGTGTGAGCAAAGAGCGAATGTTAGTAACCACCAATGCATGAAGTACAAACTCGAGGAGGCGGAGAAATCAAGTAACCTTTGCCAGCGAATTGAGTAACCTTTGCCTTCTCAACTCGAGAGAACGGGCAAACCGAGTACCCAGTTCTCTTAACTCGAGGAAGTGAGCCAAGCAAACTTTTACACTTTTCGCAAAACTTCTTGCATTCCGTGAAGTTCAATGGGTGGGAAGGTGAATCACCGTAGCTATCCCAACGCAGGAGTGCAACCACTCAAGTGCTTGAGTGAGCAAAGAGCGGTGAATGTTAGTACCCTAATGCATGAAGTACAAACTCGAGGAGGCAAGCGAAATCAAGTAACCTTTGCGCGAAATCAAGTAACCTTTGCAGCGAAATTGAGTAACCTTTGCCTTCTCAACTCGAGAGAATGGGCGAAACCGAGTACCCAGTTCTCTTAACTCGAGGAGGTGAGAGAAGCCACCTTACCTCCTCAACTATGAAGAGAATGGGTGAAGTCGAGTATCCCGTTCTCTTACTTATCCAAGGGGAGCTCGCAAGTTCTGACCCTTCAAAGAAAGCTTATGGAAGACAATGGTTGTCAAATCCTCACCGTTGGTGATCGACTATCGAGAGTAGTTTTTCCACTTCATTTCCCAATTGACTAAGAGGGAGTGATGCGAATATACTTGGAAGTGACAACTAACAGAAGAAGGTTCAATGGGCAAATATTATGGAGAAAGGACCTTAAAAACTTCAAAGTCCGGCGATGCTCGTTAAAGCTCCAACAAGCATCTACCCCTGCAATATGAGTATCGCGATCGCACATCATAAGGCGTGTCTTTTCCTTCATCGAGGGATCGCGAGAACCAACAAGGATCAAGACAACTCAACCCCACACCGATTCATTGGTGAGTTGAAGCAAGATGGCGGATTGAGTTCGACTACTCAACAACGGTGGAGAGCGGCTAGGAGCCAAAGGGGCGTTGCCCAAAGAAGAAGATTAAAGATTCAGAATGCGAGGAGATGCGGGTTTTCGACGAGGACGTCAAGGAATAAGTGGGGAGAATGTCACGGACAACAATGTAAACAAGGTGTTCGATGAAATGCTTGTGTTAGTCCGTGTCCTTCGGTTTATGTACATATCTTGTACAACAAGAAGCGGCTTCGAGGCTTGTAAGCCCTAGTTTGATTTGCTTTATGGCCAAGTTTGGCTTGTAAATACAAGTGTGTCTTATAAGCACTTGTGGGGACATCGGTCTGTGGTGGACCATTATCCTTTGTGTGCAACCTCTCTGAGCTTGTAATGTCCATGGGTGTAATTTGTATTTTGGCTTTATAAAGTGTTTTTCTTGAGCAGTTGCTTGTGGATCCCGTGGGAGTTGCTTCTTCTGGCCCGTTTTCTCTTTTTGTAAGTCTGTGGGATTTTAGGAGATCTCGGGGAGGGCTGACCTTTGCGGACGGACACGCATGGGTGCCGCACGGCTTAGGCAAAATCAGCTAAGCCCGTGACAGTTGGTTGGCACTCATGTAGTGCTAAAGATCCTACGTTAGGAGCGAATTAATTCTTTTAGTTTGGCCATCTGTCTCGGGGTAGAGGTTTGTAGAGAAGTATAACTTAGATCCTAGCAATCTGAATAGCTTAGTCCAGAATCATCCCAAGAATCGTACATCTTGATTACTAATGATATTGTGCGGGACTCCCCAGTACTTCATTGCATTCTTCATCATTAATTTGGCTGCCTCCTCCGCTAAGCAGTATAGGAGTGTAGCAATGAATATTGAATACTTTGAAAAACCGATTGACTACCATGAGTATCAATCTGAGTCCCTCTACTGTCAGCTAGCTTCATATATAGTCCTAGGAAATGCTCTCTCTCGACCTTTCTGGTAAGTGCAATGACTCCAAAAGTCCCACTGACTTTTGTTGCTCTACCTTATCTTATAAATGTTTTGTACATGGTAGAGAAAACTTTAAATGCTTGGGTTGACTTTTAAAGATGTCGTTTTATTTTATAACATAAGCCATATTCTTATAGTTCTTAACTTTACCATACTTTTTTGGCATAGAGAAACATGTTCCACCTTTTTTCTAGTGGCGGAGGAGGAAAGGGAGGGGCAGGACACATATTTCATGTTATTCTAAATGTTAAGCACAAATGGGGTATATTATTTAGACATGGAATTAGAACAAATGCTGAATTCTACTTTAGATGAGATAACATTGTCCAGTGTTGTTTGTTAGGTTGCAAAGTCCAACCTGAGAGACCTTCTTTTACAGTGTTGCATGGATCAGATAGCTGATATTCGGCAAAGTGCCTTTGCACTTCTGGGTGATCTTGCAAGAGTGAGTTTTCAAACTTTCAAGTTTTCTGGTCATCTTACGTTAGATTGCTCCCTCTTAATTAGTGTGTGCTATGATGTTTTTAACTTTTGCAATAAGTCAGGTTTGTCCAGTCCACCTGCATCCTCGTCTAGCAGATTTCCTAAGTGTTGCAGCCGAACAACTGGTGGGAAATACATTATTGAAGGACAGAGAATAACCTATCTAATGCCCTTTTCTAACATAATTTTCTCATGGCAGAATGCTGCTGCTGTTAAAGAAGCTGTGTCAGTGGCAAATAATGCTTGTTGGGCCATTGGAGAATTGGCTGTTCAGGTCAGTGCATATTGTGATACTAATCATGTAACTTGTATCTTTCATGTTCCGTCTAGAAAACTTGTGCTTATATTTTGAAATTAAGAGGGGCTAGAAGTCATTTATCAACCTTTTGGATTAATATCAACATAGAATTCTTTTGTGTAACAAGAACATCAGCAATAACAAAAAGCCGTAGTGTCCCACATATTTGGGGTCATATACATGATTGGTGCTTGTGGCATGGAGGCATTTCAATAACTTTTGGGCATGGTATGTACATGCCAGGTGTCCTAGCTTATTACAGCCAAGCTCATGCCAACCCATGCCAATCCAGAATAACATTCTTCGATAACACTAATGTTACACCCTAATATGACTGAACCACAAGTATGCATATCAAATGTGAGTAGTGTATCGATAAACAGGACCAGTAAAGAATAATTTGTGCAAACAGTACATATGCATGAACATTAATTATAATTATGAGTAGAAATATATAAAATCATATTTATTCAATATGCGTCTATGCAATTGCAGTACTGTATGAAAATACAGTTAGTTATGCATATACATATCATCTAGTATTGGTTTATGGATCAGAAATCTAACTCTTTCAATAGTGGATGGGTTGATGTTGTCCTTTAACTAGCACATGTTACATACAAAATATTTTGTACAATTCCAAATATTATATGTATAAACATGTTCATCATTCACATCATCCATCATTGTTGGACACTTGATAAAAATGTCTTCCTAACAACGCATAGAAAGGATTTACTCCACACCATGAACTATTTATTTTTCCAATAGACAGTTGAGAGAACCCATATTGTATTTACAACGACGAATGGAGTTGTGCTCCTCACTAACCAAAGCAAGAACGTGTTCCTACCAAGAACCAATCTGCCACCTCCTCTGGTGGCCCTACTAGTACTGGAAGGAAAACAATTGTCCTCATGTATACATCATATTCATATGTTCATTCATTCACTCACACGAGCATGTGTATATAATAATAACTGATGACATATTGCATTACAAGATGTTCACTCGTGGTGCAGAAAATTCTGTGTTCAACAAACCCTCATACAACGTGAGTTGGTCAATCAAAATCTAATTAAATCAGGAGCACATATCAATGAAATTCAATGATAAAGAATGAGTAAATCTGTGATTCGAGAACATGTCTGATTGAGATCGAGATTGAACTAGTTATCAGGAAAATATTTTAAAATTTCAAATTTCACGCTCAGGATATGATTTTAAAGGAAACAGGTTTTGTGATCAGCATCTCAGTGTTCATCTAACGAGTCAGAACAGCATAAGTTGTTTGTTTTGTGATCAGCATCTCAGTGTTCATCTAACGATTCAGAACAACATAAGTTGTTTGTCAAGATTTAATGAATTGGATTTGACTGAAACAATTTGATCATGATACACCTCCAGACATAAGATCTTGATGTCATGTATAGTAAATAGACCTCTGATTTGGATCAACCGGAAGTTCACAATCAACTGACAGGTTAGATATGACCAGGATGTCAGAAGATATCTATCAGTTGAAAATCATCAAGATCAAGCACCAATTTGGTATGATCTGAAAAATACAATCTTTTTATACAATTTGATCCTTAAATATGTAGGATCTGATTCCTGGATCCTCCAACTAGGTCTTTGACACTTACTGATTGATTGCCCATTGAGATGGGCCAGCAAACACTAGCTCATAGCCCATCATGTTATTCATAATCTGCATTACCTTTTCAACACAGGAATAAAGGTCATCTGATCAGATTCAGTAGCTTTTCTTTGATTTCTTAGATGTGTATGATTTTAAATAATGGTCCTTAATGCTGCTTCTGCTATTAAATTTCAGGTTCATCAAGAAATTGCTCCAGTTGTGTTAGCAGTAATATCATGTTTGGTACCTATTCTCCAAAATGCGGAGGTTAGACGTTTACTCTATTCTGATTTATTATCATTTTTAGCTCAGTTTTTCTTCTGATTTTCTTGTTCAATCATAGGGTTTGAACAAGTCATTGCTGGAAAACAGTGCTATCACTCTTGGGAGGCTTGCCTGGGTTTGTCCGGAACTCATGGCACCACACGTGGAACACTTCATACAGTCATGGTGTACCACTTTATGCATGTAAAAATATCTCTGCTTTTCTAGAAAATGGCTTCTGAAGTTTGGTATGAATAAGTCATCTTATAGTTTTACCGTTTTTTTCAACCTTTAATACTAAGATGAAATTTTGTTTCCTTGAGCTGCATTTGTTTCAGAGTTTGTTAAATTATCTTAATCTGGCTGAGTAATTTTTTACATTCTGTTTTGCTAGAGAATGGTTATCTGGTTTAGCAAAGAGAAAGGCAGGGTTTTTTATCTACCATTTAGATGGGTTATCTTATGTTCTCCAGGTTAAACACTTCGGACCATATCAATATAATTCTCAACTCTAGAGCATTTGGCACGTGAAACAAAAAACCACCAACATAAAATCTCTTTAACCCTAAATCAATCATGACCTTTATCTGACAATTTGCATCAATCATCTTATATTTTAATTATTTTTTATTACAAGGAATGAAATTTCTGGTGACCCATACCAGTCCATGGTCAAACTGACATAGGTCCAGTTCATGGCACTGTATCGAGACGTTACATCAGCATGTACTCCTAGGACGAGTAGTAGTCGTAGGAGGAAAAGAGGAAGCGGTTGAGGAAGAGTAGTTATAGTAGGAGTAGAATTACTAGGGTGTGACAGGAAGCATGATGGCACAGAGGGTAGATGGGCTAGTAAGGATTCACAAGCGTTTTAGGGCAAAATAGTCTTAGTTACCTTCTTAAAAAACCCATTCAACTGCACCATCCGAAATTCGGTACATGTCTTGGCACATGCTGAATGGATCGGTCCAGGCAAAAAATTAAATTTCTAGGACTATTGGAGATATTACTGCCTTAGGTCTCTAAAATGTACAGATGTTAACTGATGGTGGTTCTTATTATGTCATCTTAGGCAATCTTCAAGAGAGAAATTTATTACTTGCTCTTTTGCTTACTCTCTTCCATTCATATGAAGACTGCTCATATTTGTAAAAGTTTCAAAATGCTATTACCATTTATTTCCTTTTGTTACCAATGAAGTTTAATACATTCTCTAAGTAGAACTCTGTCAGAATCATGTAAAAATGACTACATGCTTCCAAAATCTCTTGTTGGCTGATTTTATACATGTCTTCCTGGGATTTAGGTATTTTTTTTATCAAAAAGAGAATTTAAATTCTTATTACTGGAAACTATCTCGCTGTTGGCATAGTACTTTCCTCTCAGGCCTAGTGCCTCAGTTGCATGTCCAATCATGTGCTTTTCCAGTGCTGCTCTGCTACCCAAGTTTGTTTGGCATTGTACAATTTTTTAGAACTTGTTACTGCTTTGCATGGGTGGGAACAACTACTCCAATGTAGTAGCTGTAGCATCTTATTTTTTTAATTGGGAGCTATATTTTAAACCTCATATGGTGTCATTCATGGTTTCTGTTTTTTGCTGACCAACATTGAATTTCATGTTTCTATTTGAAGTTTGAAATCAAGGTTTGCCTTATTGAGCGGTAAGGTCCCATACCGGGCGGTACCACCTAAATCGGTCGCCAACGGTTGATTTCGACCATCGACGGTCGATTGAGGGAGAAATAAGAAAAATGAGAAGAAGAGGGAGAAGTAAGAAAAATGAGAAGAAGAGGGAGAAGAAGGAGAAGAAAAGGAGAAAAATACCTCATGCGTTGCTCTTCACTGGTTCCCCCGTGTTGTCATAGACAAAAATAGAAAGAGGGTGCTCAATGTAATGCTCATATATGTCCATTTCTTTCGGGTTTTGTTCATACTTTGTATAGCAAGTAGCAGACTAGCAGTAAGCTTAGCAGCCCTAATTTGGTTAGCTTTCGTGGCCGGTTTCAGCTTGTAAATGAGAGTTGTGTCATGTGGACACTTGTGGGGACTTTGGTCTGTAATGGACCTTGATCCTTTATGTGCGACCATTCAGAGTTTGTAAAGTCCATGGTTATAATTTTCATTGGCTATATAAAGCGTTTGCTAAAGTGGTTATTTGTGGATCTCGTAGGAAATGTTTTCTTTAATCCGTTTTCTCTTTTGTAGGTCCTAAGGGACCTTAGGAGGTTTTGGTGAGGCTGACCTTTGCGAATGGACACACGATGGTGCCGCACGACTTAGGCAAAACCACCTAAGTTCGTGACATTTGATATCAGAGCGGGACAAGCACACGCAGAAACACTTGTCATGCAAACATGGGGGACCTAGCTGGGCTGTATGGAGGGCAGCCAGCACGCGCGACCGTTTGGGGAAATGAACATTGAGATGTAGGGAAAGGAGTCGCTAAGAGGAGCGGGCATCCATGATTAGCATTCAGAGGAATGACCAACCTTTTGCGCGAGAGGCATTATGAGGACAAGCAAGCTAGAAAGAATGCGTAGCTCAGAAAGGTTAGAATGATTGAGTTTGAGCTACGGCTCGACGTTGGCAACCAAACTTAACGGTGCTCAAGGCAAGCGGGGCACTTGGTAAAAGATGAGATCGTGCAAAGTGGGATGTGTTGCGCAATGACCGAAAGAGTTGTGCAAAGCTCACAGAGGTGAGGGGAATTATTAACTCGAAGAATTCGGTACTCATGCAAGGGCTTGTATGCGAACGATGGAGTGTTCGTAGCTATCCCAAGGCGATCGAAACTCGGTGCCATGGAGTATTGAAACTTTTTCTTCGGCATGGAAACGATACGTCCGTAGGATGCTGAAGTATGCAACAAGTTCAACACGTTGCTAGGCCTTGGCGAAGAATCACAATCTAGCAAGCGTATTTGCGGCGGTAGAGCAATGCATAGGTTGTTCAGCAAGACGGAGTAGTCCAAGGAGATAGTGGTCTTCGAAACTTCCAGAGGGAAGAATGCAAAGAGGAAAGTTGCTCCAACAGGACAGATTTCTAGGAGGGATAGGTCCTGGCTCTCCAGAGGGAGAATCATGTGCAGCAGATCGCACATGTTGAGGAAGAGTACCTAAGGACAACAACTTTGCAAAGCTCTGCGGACCGAGCGAGCGGCAAGGAGTCGTTGTATAATCTCAAATGAGGTAATCCATTAATGGATGCATTGCGAGATCAAGTGGGGGAGCAATCCCTAGTAACATCATACGAAGGCATACTTAGAGTCGATGTGAAAATTGGACTCAATGGAGGTCTAACCTGTGGAATGGTGGGCGTGAGGGCCACCATCAACTCAATGCAAATCGAGGAGCAGAGTAACTTGGGTGGAACTTGGTAAAGTATCCAAGCCGCATGAAGGGATTTGACGTTGAAGATGAAACATGGAGTGGAGGCATGGAGCTTTCCTTGGATGGAGGTCAAGGACATGAACTCTTGTAGAGGTAAGAGTGGGATCATGTCGTACCATGGTTTCTTCGTTCTGATGGGGCGGACTCATCTTGCATGGTGCCAAGGACAAATGAAGCTTCAAGGCACATGCACCTTGTCTCAGAGATGCAATTGACGGAGGAATTAAGGTGATTCATGCGGAGGAAGTTGGGATCAGAAGGCCTTAGCACGGGGCAAGAGTACGCAGAGGCGGGTACTCTTGAAGAATACGCCACAATGTTGCCGTTCGAGTTGTCATGAAGAAAGCGATACATAATGGAGATTGTGCTGGTGGGGGATAGAACCCTAGGATCCATAGAATGATGCACCAATTTTAGCGAAGTCTGGAGACTTCGAGAGCTATTAGGCAACAGACTATCCTAGAGTGATGCTTCGTCCGGGTGTGACTTGAGAATGGGTGAGCAAAGGTGAATTGCCAAAGGAGCAAACACAATCAGAGGTGGTGGAGACCCTACGATGTGCTGGTAGAGGCCATACAAGAATCTGAATGCAATGGAGATGTCATCAGGAGGCGACGTGGTACAACGGGCCATGGTGGAATAGTTCGAGGAAATCAACACACGCGGGAGAAGTACTGTGAGGGACGTGATCATGCAGATGTATGATCAGGAGCTACTGGGAGCTCCACTTCGTTGAATAACATGAATGTAATGGAGATGTCATCAGGAGGCGACGTGGTACAACGGGCCATGGTGGAATAGTTCGAGGAAATCAACACACGCGGGAGAAGTACTGTGAGGGACGTGATCATGCAGATGTATGATCGAGCTACTGGGAGCTCCACTTCGTTGAATAACATAACAGTAAGAACGGTTATGAGTTCAAGGAGTGAATGTCATAGTATCGCAGAGGCGGGTCATCCGTGCGTTTGTTGAATTTTGCATCAGATGAAGGCCTTGGTTATCAGCATATAGGGGCTGTATACCACCGAGGGAGAATTCTGAGTGCAAGTACCAGTGAGTCTCATGGGGGGACTTGATCATACATACGTATAATCAGAGCGACTACAGAGTTAGACTGCTCCAGTGCTTATATTTGCTTAAGGGAGCCCGACAAGTCAGAGGACAAGGTCGAGTAAGCGAACGTTACTACTAAGGAAGCTAAGGAGAACAAAATTGGAGCATGCCCTGCAATAGGATGACGGAGGCCATGTATGGGAGCTGCAGTCTATCTTTCCATCGACTAAGGTGAATTGCTTCAAGAACACAGAGGTGTCAAAGCATGTGGTCAAAAGGGGCGAGGAAGCGACGATGAGTCCAAAGGGGCTCAGCTACCCAAAAAGCTAAGCGTTGGTTAGAATGGAAGTAGACTCGGAGGATAGTAGGGCCATGGGCTTGGCAGTGCTATGGTACAGTAGAGACGAGACTTCAGTGGAATCATCGATCCCTTGCTCTTATGGAGGGAAAGCGTTGGCCGTGAAAGGGGTCGAGGAGGTGATGAATGTAGAGGCAAACTCCAAGTACCAAGACAGTGTTGAAGGGTAGAGGCCAAGGAACTTTATAAGACCAGTGTCAATGGGCTTCTCATCAAGATAGCCGAAAGTGGGGAACTTCGGGTTGATGCGAGAGTGCTCGACCAAGGAACGAAGTATGCAGCACGTGGTGTTGTATCTTTTCTATTCAGAGGAGTAGGCGGCAAAGATGATGGAGAAAATGGTGCAATCCCAGAGGCGACCAGAACTATTAGAGACTTGCTCCAAGTTGGGGTGAAATTTTGTCTTTTGGGCAAAACTTCTTGCATTCCGGAAGTTCGATGGCAGTGAGAAGGCGAATCATAGTAGCTAACTTAATACAAGAAGTGCAAACACTTCATGTGCTTCGGAAGTGTGAGCAAAGAGCGGGCGAAAACTAGTAACCAGCTCGATGTAAGTCAAATAACTTTACCTTCTCAACTCTCAAGAGAATGGACGAAACCGAGTGCCCCAGTTCTCTTACTTATCTTCTATAGGAGCTCTGCACAAGTTCAAAGACCCTTCAAAGAAACCTAATGGAAGACAATAGTTGTCAAATCCTCTCCATTAGTGATCGATTTTATTGAGAATAGATTGTTCGCTTCATTTCCCAACAGAATGTCAATCGAAAGCGGAAGTGATGCTAACTTACTTGGAAGTGACAAATAAGTTGAAGAAGAATTGATGGGCAAATTTTGTGAAGAAAGGACCTTAAAAACTTCAAAGTCTGCGAGGCGATGCTCGTTAAAGCTTAAACAAGCATCCACCCAGTTTAAGCAATATGAGACCATTGCGACACTGGCGTATAACAAGGAAGTTATTTTCCTTCATCAGAAGGATCCGTAGGAATTAATAAGGATTACCACAGGTCAACCAACCAAACACTAGTCAGTCGTTGGGGAGTTGAAGCAGCATGGCGGGTTGGAGATCGACTACTCAAGAACAGTGGCGGAGAGCAGTTGGGAGCCAAGAGGTGTGTTGCAACCGGAGCAGAATATTGAAGATTTAGCAAATGGCGAGGAGATGCAGTGTCTACAGTAGCTTCGACGAGGACGTCGAAGGAATAAGTGGGCAAAAATGTCACGGACAAAAATATAAAGAGGGTGCTCAATGTAATGCTCATGCATGTCCGAGTCTTTCGTGTTTTGTTCATACGTTGTACAATAAGTAGCGGGCTAGCAGTAAGCTTGGCAGCTAGTTTAGTTAGCTTTTGTGGTCGGTTTTGGCTTGTAAATGAGAGTTGTGTCATGTGGGCACTTGTGGAGACTTTGGTCTGTAATAGACCTTGATTCTTTGTGTGTGACTGTTCAGAGTTTATAAAATCTATAGTTGTAATTTGCAATGACTTTATAAAGTGTTTGCTAAAGGGACCTTAGGAGGTTTCAGGGAGGCTGACTTTTATAGATAGACAGTGATGGTGCCGCACGACTTAGGCAAAACTAGTTAAGTTCGTGACAGCTCGGTCCGTCACCTGCGGGTCGCTCGTGCAATTCGTCACTCGCGGGTGATCCCTTCGCCTCGTGCGAGGAGACGGATCGAGTTGACATCACCCGGCTTTTTTTTCTAATATATATTATATTATATTAATATTATGATATATTGATATTATATTATATTATAATGTACCAAGCGTTAAGCACTGTGCATACCGCTCAGTACTGGGTATCATACCATCAAGATAAACTTGATATGTCGATATAGACCGATACCGTGAATCTTGTTTGAAACATTCATTTATTCCACGGAATTAAAGTAATATTCATTTATTCTACTAATCAATTTCATTCTCTACCATCAAATGCTCATTTTATTTTCTCTGACAACATGTGTTCTCGTTTGACAAGTTTTGGAGCTTTCTTTGCTGTAGAACTGTCTAGACTTAAAAGTTGTGGCATATCTGAGCTTCTATTTTGCTTGTTTTTTTGTGGCCTTGGAGAGTATCTAATAGCTTTTAGAACTTAGTTGATGAAAAATCTAAATTTTCTTCTAGAGTGAGCTGTGTTCCGAGTATCTAATAGCTTTTAGAACTTAGTTGATGAAAAATCTAAATTTTCTTCTAGAGTGAGCTATGTTCCGGAAGTCCCAAAGGAATTAATCTATAATTTATCCAGCGATAACTCCGAAACATGATAAATATCGTTAACTATATGGTTATTTTCAAATGTAAATTGCCAATGTTATTGAATCAAATATGCTTGGTTTTATGCTGATGATGGGAGTGTTGTGAGCCTTGTGACTTGTGAGATGTAGCATATTGTGATTCAAAGGAAAATAGCAACAAAGGGTGTAGTGGAATCGTGCAGAAATTGCATTTGAATTATTGATTACAGGAGATCCCTTATTTTAGTTAGAGGTAGACAGGTAATTAAGTGTCTGTAGTTTGAGTGATATTGCCTGAATACATCTCCTTGGCAGGAAAATATCCTCAGAAGGATCCCAGTATTTGAGAACCGAATTATATGCTTGTTATTGGTAGAGAATGCCAAATTCTAATAGAAGATTGTTCCGGGTAGTGGATTTAACTTTTTTTGGTTAGCTACATTTTTTGGCAAATTTCTACTCATTGAAATCCATAAACGTGGATAATGCTTTCTTTGGGCTTCTGAATAATCATCTTGCCAATCTTCATAAAAAGGATATTCTACGTTCAATTTGGCATCAAGTTCTCAGGAATACCCCTATAGCTCTGTTCTGTCCATTGTGCACAAGAAACATGCTAAAAACCGGTTTGACCGTCCTCACTAAGTGCTAAATTTGTCAGGACTCATTTTTGTGAAAAGAAAAGTATTCTCCGGAGTATATTAAATTATTTAGACTGCATGGAAAGTGTGTTGATCTCCTGATGATATTGTAGAACATGCTTGTTATTAGATATTTCCAAAATATTGTAGAATACTTTGGATAAAATGAAGTGGTTATTCCAAACTTCAAGTAGGTATAACTTCATTAGACAGTCACTTGGCTTCCTTTACCTTTTCTTGATTTTCTTATAGAGATATTCTGTGCAGGATACGAGATGACTATGAAAAGGAGGATGCATTTCGTGGGCTTTGTGCAATTGTATGTCCAACTTTTTCTTCATCTCTTTTTCATTTTTCATGACGTTCATCAATAATGTTTTCAAATTGATTGTGATATTTGTAGGTAAGAGGGAATCCTTCTGGCGTGGTGAGTTCTCTAGCTTACTTGTGTAAAGCTGTTGCTAGTTGGCATGTAAGGACCTCATACTAAATCTATAATGTCAAATTAGAACTAGTTTTATCTACTGGCTGACTTCTGTTCTCTGTCCTTTAAGGAAATCCGTAGCCAGGATCTACACAATGAGATTTGCCAAGTTTTGAATGGTTATAAACAGGTACAGATCATTCTTTTACATGACAATTACTTTTCATTTTTCCAAATTAACATTACAAATTGTACATTATCTTGTTAGATGCTTGGAGATGGAGCATGGAAACAGTGCATGTCCACACTAGATCCCCCAGTGGTGCAGAGATTGTCAAGGTTTGGAGTATGACATCAAATAAGGAGTATGTTCATTGGTCATCATATTTTTGTGTTGCATTTGAGATGGATGAGAACAGTCTATTGGTTGGAAAAATGGCCATATAAACTGTGTGCATCGATGAGAATGTCTAGTGGTTGAAAGAATGATCCTATAAACTTTAAACCTTCAGGTTCAGATTTGTACCAGATTGTGTGCTTTAGATACCTTACAATGTTCCGATTCCATAAATGGTCCAAAAGGATGAGGCCAAGTCAAAATCATACATTCTATATGGGTCCAAGGGGTTTTCTCTTATTGAGCAGTTTGAGAGAGGGAGTTTGATCGCTTGTGTGCTCATAATGTTTCAGTGGGCTTGTGTTTATTTGTAACTCCGCTGATTCCTTTGATGACATTCATCAATTTGGCAAAAGGTTTATAATGTATTTGTGGTCATTTACATGGATATTGTTTTCTCTGTAAGGTTATTTATATTCATTTTTTACGATCTGATGATAATGACTCTTATCATCCTCTTTTATTTCCTCGTGGTCACATGGAGTGGTGCCTGAATCCATGAAAAATCTAGCCAAAATTCTCATCTACTCGTTTTTATTGATTAGAGTTGACTTGATTTATCCAAAACTATTGTCTTGTACAGATCTTGAAAAGATTGATGTATGCTATCTCAAATAATTTTGGGCATTCCTGATTGTTTTATTGATGTGGTAGTGATGCTACTTATTGCACTTTCAGTTAAAATTTCTACAAGCTTAGCCCTATACAAATTCGCATGCACAGTAACCAATTGCATCAATTTTACTTCGATCCTTGATTTTCCTTTTTGTCATTCATTGATATTGTCCGACTTGTTGCAATCTAGTCGTGCATCACAATTGGGTTGAGTGCGGAATCAGTATCCAACTTCTACTGTTTGTCAATCCTCAAACTCTTTTAATTTAATTAAATGATTTGCGCTTTAGAAATTTTAGGTAAATTTTCTCATTTCTCAATTATTGTGTCAATATAAGTAGTGTTAGCTATCATCTATATTTCTTGATCATGGATTGGTCACTAGGACTTAGATTTATTAACGTCATTACACGTTGTCTCATTGGAATTGTCATAAGCTCATCCGTTGTCAACACAGACAATTGCGATCTGCCATTGGTAGAATGGCTACTGGCTCGTAGCCCTCTCGGATACAGGGATTGCAGTAATCGTCATAAAGATTATAGTAGAGAAAGGCAATCGTGCCATGATGAGCCCTAAGAAACGCTGATGTTGAATGATTTTGACAGCCTTGGATGTAAATTTATCATTCACTTCAATAGCCACATTCTGTGATCTGATCTTGACAGCCTTGGATGTAAATTAAGATGAAGTCATAGATTTTTTGAAACCCAATCTCCTCCATGTCTCATTAAATCTAATATATATATGTTTGAATCTTGGATTTTATGGTGAAACCAATTGAGAAATTTATGAAATAATATATTTTTAAGATAAATAATACAGGAAAAATCTTGATTATGTACTTGAACCATTGGAGGGTAAATTATTGAAGTAGACGTTGGGTCAAAAAGTATCATGTCAAAGATTGGACGTTAGGCTGAAGGATTGGTCCACGAGTGATAGGATTAAGTTTTTACCATGAGTTTGGGCATCAAGTAGAAAGATGCATCGGAGGTTCGAAGGAAGTGTTGAGGTTGAATTCAACTTGATAGAAGCCCAATTCAGTGAGGCCTAGGCAATGTTATAACCCAAATAATGAGAAAGCATTATTTGTGCTTTTTCGGATAATTTGATGGTGGTACCGCCCCCTATCGACGATGCTGGTATTGCATAAACTAGTGGTAGTACCACTAGAGCCCATAATCCCGGGCTATATTTGGGATAATACCACTCGACGTCGGTGGTGGTATCATCAATACCTAAAAACTTAAGGATTTAAAATTTTAACTCTAATTTTGAAGCTTCGGCGGTCTATAAATACCCTACTCATTCTTAAAAAGAGAAAAAATCTTGAGGTTTAAAGTATCGTAAACTCTTGAAAGTGTTTGAGTCTATTCCTCCTTGAGTTTAACAGTTATTTTAAGGAAGTATGAGGTCCTGTATGAAAGAGTTTGTGTAAAAGGAGAAGGATTGTAAAAAGGATAGTTGATCTTCACCCGTTGGAAGAAGATCAATAGAGAAATCTGGTGGTCTCCCGAGGAGGAATTAAGAGCGGACATAAGTTGGGATGACGGAACCATTATAAATTGGTTTGCATTTCCTTTCTTGCTTTACCTTGTTATTGCTTTCTGATTTACTTCACTCACTATCCTCACTTGTACTTTTAGTTAAATGTATTTATGATTCATATTGTCGCCAAGCCTAGCCTAGGCAAGCTTAGCCTAGCCTATAGACAAAGTTGTAGGGGAACACTTTTGGCCTCTCTAGTAATTCCTTATCAGGCTATGCTAGGATAGACTTGGCTTGGCTAGGCTTGGCTTAGCTAGGTTTGGCTACACTTAGCTTGGCTAGGCTTGGCCAAGCTAGGCTGGGCTACACTTAGCTTGGCTAGGCTTGGTTAGACTAGGCTTGGCTTGAGTTTGCTTTGCTTGGCTAGACTTGGCTTTGCTAGTGTAGGCTTGGCTTTGCTAGGCTTGGCTAGGCATTGCGTGGCTTGGCTTACCCTTTTGAACTTTACTGAACCCCACTGAATCGCACAGAACCTAGTCGCATTGCACCGAACCGAACCAAACCGAATCGAATCGCCCTGCACCGCACCACACTACACCAAATCGAATCAAATTGAACCGAACCCTATCGAATCGAACCCAACCCCACTGAACGCAACCCCACCAAACCCAACCGAACCAAATCGAACCCCAACGAACCGAACTCCACCGAACCGAACCGAATCGAATCTCCCTACACTGCATTGCACCAAACTGTATCAAATTGAATCAAAATGAACTGAACACTGTTGAATCGAACCCAACCCTATGAACCAAACCAAAATAAATCGAACTCTACCGAACCCAACCGAACTCCACTGAACTGATTCGAGCCGAACCCAATCGAATCAAATCATTCTAAACTGAAGTGAACCCCATTGAACAAAACCGAACCGAACCAAATCAAATCAAACCCCACCTAAATGAACCCCATCGAACCCAACCCAACTAAAACAAACTGAACTCCACTGAACCCAACCGAATCATACCGTTCCAAACTAATGCGAACCCCATCGAATAGAATCAAACCGAACTAAATAAAATCGAACCCCACCTAAACGAACCCCATCGAACCTAACTACACTGCACTAAACCAAATTGAACCACTCCACATGCCCAAAATAGACCAACGATTGTCTAAATCAATCGTTACGGGGCCGAACGGGATCGGACCGAAGCAGACCAGACCGGATTAAACCGAACCAAACCGAACTAAACCAAACCAAACCAAACCAAACCAATCCAATCCAATCTAATCCAATCTAATATAATACAAAATAAAATTTTAAAAAAGGGGCCGACGTGGCCTCGTTACTTCTTTCTACACAGGGATACGTTTTTTCTACTCACGTAGGGAGAAGAAATCGCCCGTGGGGGAAGACCAACACCAGATCTAAAATTTTTCATCTTCTCCCTCTTCTTCGGTTCCCTCTTCTTCTTTCTCGCTCAGTTGATACCGCTTGAAATAGAATGACAATTATCGAAATCAATCGTTACCGAGCCGAACGAGATTAGACTGAATCGAAATCAATCGAGCCGAACCAAACCGAATCGAATCGAACCGAACCCTTCCGAACCCCATCGAACTAAATCAAACCCTATCGAACTAAACCTAACCGAATCAAACCAAACAAAATCGAACCCCACCTTACCGAACCGAATTGAACGAAACTGAACTGAACTCCACCGAAATGAACCCTACTGAACCAAATTGAACCCCAACAAATCAAATGAAAATGAACTGCAATTCATCGAATCAAACCGAACAGAATCGAATCGAGCCCCTCCTTATCTAAGTGAATCTAACCGAACCTTTCTGGTTAGGATGGCATTACAAATTAGACTATTGGTTTATTTGATTTTTTATTAAAGAAATTAAGTTATTTTTATGATGTGCTTTCATGATGACGTATATTTATATTATGTTAATTATTTTGGTACTAAATCGATAAGTGTTTACTAATATGCAGCTAATCTGTGTGCGATATTATGATCAGATTAGTGAGTGTGAAGTTTAGTGAAATTTAGTGGTGGTCAGATGAAATAGCAAAGTCAGGTTTTCACAAGGGAGAGGTTTGCTATTGACCAAGGAATTTAGTGATTTGGTGCAATGGCCAGTGAGATCACTGATTTGTGAAGAATAAACTAGTTATTGATTTTTGGTTGTTACAACAATGGATAAAGGATAAGAAAGAATAGAGAAATGGGAGGTCAATGATACCCATCACAATCATCTATCCTCTAGAAAATAGATTGGTGTTGTCTTGCTAATATCCATGGTGATTACGTCCTACGATTGCTTCAATGAGATCAATGGCCAATGCAGGACCTTGTTCAGGGTTCGGTTTTGGTTTCGGTTCGGTCTGGTGAATACATCTTATGATTGTTTCAGTAAGATCAATGGCCATTGTAGGATCCTATTCGAGGTTCGATTTAGTTCAGTGGGGTTCGGTGGGATTCAGTTCGGTTAGGTAGGGTTTGATTCGGTTCGGTTCGTCTCAATTAGTTTCAGTAAGGTGGGGCTCAGTTTGATTTCGTTCGGTTCGATTCACTTGGTTTTGGTAGGGTTCAATTTGGTTCGTTAGGGTTCTGTTTGGTGGGATTAGATTCGATTCAATTCGGTAAGGTGGTGTTTGGTTTCGTTCGATTCGATTCGATTCGATGGGATTTGGTTCAGTTGAGTTCGATTCTATTGGGTTCGATTTGGTTCAGAACGATTCGATTCATTTGGGTTCAATTCAGTTCGATTCATTGGGGTCCGATTTGGTTTGATTTAGTTCGTTACGTTCGATGGGGTTCGGTTGGGTTCGGTCGGTTCGGGTCAGTGGGGTTCAGTTCGGTGGGATTCAGTTCGGTATAGCTAAGCATAGCCTAGCTACACTTAGCCAAGCCAAGCCTAAGTGTAGTCAGGCCTAGCCAAGCCAAGCCAAGCCGAGCCTAGCCTAGCCTTATAAAGAATTATCGGAGAGGTCAAAGGTATTCCCCTACAACTTTGTCTATAGGCTAAGCTAAGCTTGGCTAGGCTAGGCTTGGCTTAGCTTGGCATGACTTGGCTTGGCTAGGCTTAGCTTGGCCAGGCTAGACTAGACTTGGCTTGTCTTATCTTGGCTTGGCTAGGCTTCGCTTTGCTAGGCTAGGGTTGGCTAGGCTAAACCCCACAGAACCAAATTGAATCGAATCACCTCACACCGCATCGAACCAAACTGCATCAAATCGAATCGAAATGAACTGAACCCTATCGAATCAAACCCAACCCCACCAACCCAACTGAAACAAACCAAACTCCGTCGAACCTAACCAAACCCCAACGAACCGAACTCCACTGAACCGATCCGAGCCGAACCCAACCGAATCAAATGGTTCCGAACCAAAGTGAACCCCATCGAACAGAACCGAACCGAACCAAATCGAATCGAACCCCACCTAAACGAACCCTATCGGATCGACAACATTGAATCTAACTGCACCGCACTAAACCAAATCGAACCACTCCACACCGCACCGAATCGAATGCCACCGAACCCCATCGAACTAAACTAAACATAACCCTATCGATCCGAACCAAACCCACTGAATCAAACCGTTCCGAACGAAAACGAAGCCCATCGAACCAAATCGAACCCACCTTACTGAAGCGAATTGAACGAAACAGAACTAAACTCCACCGAACCGAATCCTACCAAATCAAATTGAACCCCATCAAATCGAACCGAAACAAATCGAAACCCATCGAATCTAACTGAACGGAACCGAATCGAGACCCTCCTTACCGAACCGAACCCTGTCGAATCGAACCGAATCAAACCCAACCCCACCAACCCAACTGAAACAAACCAAACTCCGTCGAACCCAACCAAACACCAACGAACCGAACCCCACCAACCCGAACCAAGCCAAACCCAACCGAATCGAACCATTCCGAACCGAACCCCATCGTACAGAACCGAACCGAACCCCATTGAACCGAACCCCACCGAAATGAACCCCATTGAACTACACCGCATCAAACCTAACTGCCAAGCTATGCCAAGCCAAGCCTAGCCAAGCCTAGCCAAGCTTAGCTTAGCCTATAGGCAAAGTTGTAGGGAAACACCTTTGGCCTATCTAGTAATTCCTTATAAGTCTAGGCTAGGCTTAGCTACACTTATCTTGGATAGGCTAGGCTTGGCTTGGCTTGGCTTAGCTAGACTTGGCTTAACTTGGCTTGGCTAGGCTAGGCTTTGCTTTGCTTGGATTAACTTGGCTTTGATAGGTTTAGCTTGGCTTTACTTGGCTTGGTTTACCTTATCGAACTTTTTTTGGCTAGGCTTGGTCTGGTGGGGTTTGGTGTGGTTCGATTCGATTTGGTTCGATGGGATTTTGTTCGATAGGGTTTAATTCGGTTCAATTTGCTTTGCTTTGCTTGGATTGACTTGACTTTGATAGGCTTGGCTTGGCTTTACTTGGCTTGGTTTACCCTATCAAACTTTTTTTGGCTAGGCTTGGTCTGGTGGAGTTCGATTCGATTTGGCTCGATAGGATTTGGTTTGATGGGAATTTGTTCGATAAGGTTCAATTCGATTCAATTTGGTTCGATTTAGCCTAGCCTAGCCTATCAAAGCCAAGACAAGCCAAGCCAAGTCTAGCTTAGCCAACCTAAGCCTAGCCTAGCCAAGCCTATCCAAGCTAAGTCTAGCCTAGCCTAGCCAAGCCTACACTTAACTTGGATAGGCTAGGCTTGGCTTGGGTTGGCTTAGCTAGGCTTGGCTTAACTTGGATTGACTTGGCTTTGATAGGTTTGGTCTGGTGGGGTTTGGTGGGGTTCGATTCGATTTGGTTCGATAGGGTTTGGTTCGATGGGATTTTGTTCGATGGGGTTCAATTTAGCCTAGCCTAGCATAGCTTATCAAAGTCAAGCCAAGCCTAGCTAAGCCTAGCTTAGCCAACCCAAGCCAAGCCAAGCCTATCCAAGCTAAGTCTAGCCAAGCCTAGCTTAGCCTAGCAAAGCTTGGATAATTCCTTATAAGACTTGGTTGGATAATTCCTTATAAGACTTGGCTAGACTAGGTTTGGCTTGGCTTGGCTAGACTTGGCTTGGCTACGTTTGGTTTAGCTAGGCTAGGGTAGGCTTTGCTTTGCTTGGCTTTGATTCACTTGGCTTTACTTTGATAAGCTAGGTTAGGCTAGGCTAAACTCCACCGAACCGAATCGAATCAAATTGCCCCACACCACATTACCCCAAACTGCATCGAATCGAATCAAAATGAACCGAACCCTATCGAATCGAACCCAACCTCACTAACCCAACCAAAATAAACCGAACTCCACCGAACCAAACCAAACTCTACTTGACCGAACCCAATCGAATCAAACTGTTCCGAATCGAAACGAACCCCATCGAATAGAACCAAACCGAACCAAATCGAATCGAACCCCACCTAAACGAACCCCATCGAACCTAACTGCACCGCACTAAACTAAATCGAACCACTCCACAACACCCAAAATAGACCGACAATTGTTGAAATCAATCGTTACCTGGCCGAACGAGAGCGTACCGAAACGGATCGGATCAGACCGAACCAAACCAAACCAAACCAATCCAATCCAATCTAATCCAATCCAATATAATACTAAGTAAAATAAAAAAAAATGACTGACGTCACCTCGTAACTTCTTCCTATACGGGGAGAAGTTACCAAAATCATTTAGGGTTGAAAACAATTCATCTGAAGGCATTCGTTAAAAGACAAAAGAGAAAAGAATAGAACATGTTGGGTAAAAAATGACTGAATTGTATGAAAAATGGGACTGTCTAAGAAAAAATATGATGTTATCCAACTTGCATAGGTTGGATTTATATCTAATTCTCATAAACATTGAATATTTTGCAAAACTATCTTTTGCATCTCTACTTACCAGTGGTACTATTGTGCTGAGAAGAAAATTCATCAAGTGATTCAAGGCCAGAAAGCATTGTCATCTCCTAAAATGAATCCAGTCACACAAAAGATAAGCTACAATGTAAACTTGAAACTAGGAATTGCACTTCAAGGAAAATAATCGTTAATACCACTTCTCGTCGATTATCTGGAAAAGCTTGCAAATCACCATCCAATAATGAGACTTGAGTCCAGCAATAGTGGCTTTTGAGGCTGAGAATTCTTTTGCTACAAGAAGAGGTTGTTGGGTAGCATTCAATTCGGATGACAAAATATTTGATCCAGAGCTAGCAGTTGCAAGGTTTGTGTTCTCAACAATTGCCTTCATTCACGAGCGATTCGGTGATAACATGGCATGTTTGTGGCACATTGTGTCAAAACACTTCTGACCACCCGTAATGAAAATGTAGTCAATGAAAAGTACATGAAAAGGATTCAGGAAATTAGCAACGTGTAGATTGTAGAGATAGCACACCAAAATTATCGTAATGAAGTTCATACTGAGGAACATAAATGCAATATGAACTAAGGCTAACTTAAGAATGGAAACTCAACTTCAACAGAACAGAAAACATACCTAGTTAAGTTTTTTCTTGATCGAACATTGGAACCACCTCGTTTCAGCGTTATAGAATTGATCTTCATGACATGAATATCCCAAGTAATCAGACAATTCATGAACAAATCAATGTTTTAATGTATAGGCCCTAAATGTTGAAGAATCCGATCAACAAAAACAGAAAGACCTGTTTCTTCTTCTATGATAATCATGCAAGTAGCATGAGGCCTATTCTCCAATGACAAACACAAGGTTTAACTACAGTTTGACTACAACAATCTAGACCTATCACACAATAAATCTCTAACACAAATAATAACTAGAGTTTGCAGATCAAATGTATTGGATACCCTTCCTGATTTGGACACTATGTAACACCGAAGGTTGTAGTTAAGTTGGACATCGGTATGCTTGTAATGATGTTCTCGGTTTACCCTTAGTTATCTGCAAGTTCTTGCATATCAATCTAATTGTAAACGCTTAATGTAAACTTAGATGTATAACTTTGACATTGCTCTTAAATCTTCAGGTTGTACTCAATTACAAGAACAATAAGAGGCTTAATGAACAAATTTTTCCGAGAAACTAAAAAGTTCTGATAATAATAACAATAGTAATGAGCACATGTGAGCATACTATAAACAAAACTCTATTGGCAGGAAGATAACCCCATGTTTTAGAAAAACATTTGAATAACAAATTAAGACAATAATTCTATATGATTTCTAAAATAGGGTTGAGAAATTAAAACATTTTGGAAAAGTGACGGACAATAGAATCTGTGTCACTATTAGCATCGGTGTTGAGTAAGACAAGTTCTCTTTCAGATGCCAAAGGCTTCCCACAGAAAAAATAAACATTTTAGAAAAATAGGTATTGTTAAAATCTATTAGTTACATTATCAAATGCTAGATAAAATGAGAAACATCCATTGCACTCAAATTAAATGGTCAACATTCATGATCAAAAGAAGCATACAAAAGGTTGCTATAAATTATTCAATGTCCACAAATATCCTACTTTAATGTAGATGAGATTTGGAAGATTCAAACCTGGTGAAGCCATCCTAACATATCACCAACATAACTTAAAGGATCATGTGCATGCACTTCAAAAGGTCTTGGCAGCCGTCCAGGTCCTCCTCCTGTAAGGGCACTTATAAATCGTCTGAATAGTGCATGGTGCCTCATATTTGCAATCTAGTGGCAGAGGCAGTGTAAGCATTTCAATATAATCCAGGGGAAGAAACAATAAGAAGCCAGAGACAAATTCTCACCTCTTCTGCACAATATTTGAAAAGAACATACCTTTCTTTAAGGCAACAAATATTTGTCTTTAAAACATCACTAACTTCAGGATATTCATTATCACCCAATTTCTTAATACTCAACTTGAACCCACCTGCATATGTAAGAATAATCAGATAAAGATTATTTTCTGCCAGTCGAGGAACACTTGTGCATTTGAGTTTCATGTGTATCCCTATCTCAAATTGATCCTTTTGACATTCTTTAGCTTGTTTCCTTTTCTAACAAAAATTTCATTACCTACGAAAACAATTATTCAGGAAGTCGAACTGTACTTTCCAGTTGAGCATTTTAAAAGTGTATGCACAAGGATGCTCACATGCATTCTTTATCACAGCGTATATACATATAAAACACATCATCAAGATCATTCGTCCTTAAGTCTGATATTTCTGATTATATTTAGGTATGATTTGGAAGCTCTATTTCTGATTATATTTAGGTATGATTTGGAAGCTATAGATGTTGGGAACTGAATCGAGTCGAGCCGAGCAAGCCGGTATCTATAATATGTCCTATATACATCCTTTTTTAAGTATATAAAATTTCATCAAAGAATACACAAAATTTGTGCATTTAGTACAACTTGTAGATGTGTACAACCATTCCGACTTGAAAATCCATGAGCAAGTCCAAGTTTTTAGAAGCGTAAAAAGAACAAATCTTAAAAGCCACAAAGAGATGTGCCCCAAACAACTAAGTTGAAAAACCACAAAGGTACGTGCCACTCATGCACATGAACAAACAATTACAAAGACTAGTATACCAAAGTACTGTTACAAGCTCCGATTAGAGCTCCAAGCATGCCACACCGCATTTCTTTAAACATAAATTCAAAGGTAAACATAAGCAAGTTAATTTGTGGCAAAATCTCAGGGAAGGCTCCTACTACAGTGACATGCTAAAGGCCAAGTCTAAAACACTTTTCTAAATGCTTCTCACTTCTCTACTTGGCATCACTCGTTATTTTGAGGCCCTTCATCTATCCCTACCAAAGCCGTTAGATTCAATAACTAATTTGCTTCGTCTTTCAAAGTAACTTCCACTCACTATCATGTTTCAAGCAACAATACTTGTACAAGTTCCTACCTATCGAAGTATTTAGATTAAGAAAATATGATTTGGTGGATAAGAGAATTTTCAAAAGTTTTCTGTCTGCCTTTGAACCTTTTTATTGGAAACCTGATTTTGACTGAAATGTATCGTTGACAATCGAATTTGGTCGTCGGCGATCGATTGAGGGAGAAGTCGATCGTCGACGATCGATTGAGGAAGAAAAAGGCCCAACAGTGAACCCTTCGTCTATAGTTGACAATCGAACATTAAGGCCCAACAATGAACGATAAGGCCTAACAGTGAACGATAAGGCCCAACACTGAACCCTTCATCTATAGTTAACAGTTGAACATTAAGGCCCCATAGTGAAGCCAACCGAATTGAATCTAACCAAACCGAAACGAACCGAACCAATCGAATCCAATATAAATATAATACTAAATAAAATTAAAAAATAAAAAAGGGGCAACATCATCTCATATCTTCTTCCCACGCAGGTAGACATTTCTTCTCCCTGCGCTGGAAGAAGAAATCGCCCGCGGGCGAAGAGTACAACCGGATCTTATAATTTCCTTCTCCCTCTCCCTCTTCTGCTCCTTTCTCCCTCGATTTGATATGGCCCGAAATCGACCGATGACGATCGAAATCAACCGAATCGAACCGAACCAAACCAAACCATGTTATTCCAAACCAAACCAATCCAATATAAATATAATATAAATAAAATTTAAAAATTAAAAAAAGGGTGACGTCTCTTCTTCCCACGCGGGGAGACATTTCTTCTCCCCACGCAGGTAGAAGAAATCGCCGACGGGTGAAGAGCAACGTAGGATCTTTTAATTTCCTTCTTCTCTCTCTTCTTCTGCTTCCTCTTCTTCTTTCTCCCTAGGTTGATACCGCCCAAAATCGACCGACGATAGTCGAACCAGACAAGCTTAGGGAGAAACAAACTACCCAACAAGCCTATGTTGGAACAAACTACAGAACCAATACAATAAGTAGGATTGCCGCAGTACCAATGGTATACTGGACTGGACCACTTAGTATCATTAAATGAAATAACAAAAAATAATATATAATATATTGTATGGTATTTAGCTATATCTTTCAATAGCATTATTTGGTTGAACGGATAATTAGTGGTCAATGCCAATTGATTTGATTGAGATTTGAGACCTAGGAACAAATCATAACTTTTCAATTCTAAATATCTTTACTACCTAAAGGGTAAACTCTAATGAGTTGGCTATAAGAGCTCTCTAGTCTTTGGTTGAACAGATAATTAGTGATCTATGTCAATTGATTTGACTGAGATTTGAGACCTATCATAACTTTTCAATTCTAAATATATCTACTACCTAGAGGGTAAACTCTGATGAGTTGGCTACAGGAGCTCTCTAGTCTTTATAAGTTCAGATACAAAAATAAAAGAAGACTGATTTCTAAAACCTCCCAAACCCAACATATCAACACTATCTAAAGATCACCTAATATAATGATGAAAATAACTCCATAACTCAAAATTTAAACAAAAATTAAACTATAGATAAATCTAAAGTCGACTCGAGACCTATAGCTAGGATATTTAAAAAGTTTGTCATGTCTCACAAAGTATGTGTTTTGTAATTTTTTACAATTTATCATGTATAAAACTAAGTACATTTTGTAAATTTTGCACTTTGAGTGGTCATTATGGCCATATTAGTAGCAACTGAGTGCCAAAAGTTAGCTAATCATAATATTTGTTACACACCAACCTAAAATGGTTGATGCAAGTGATACTACAAAGAGTTGTTTAGATTGTCCATACCAACCTAACAAAAACATTTTCAAAGTTTTCGGTTGCAACAGATGGAATACATTGCTTTCACATGACACGTGGCATGAAGAAAAAGGGCAATGCATGAGGCCATTTCGCTGATCCTTTGGATTTTTGAAAGAACAAATCACGTTTGTTGTCACATATAACATGTAATCTAATATAACTAGCAAGGAGTTCATGTCCTCCAATAACGATCAAACAAGATGGATAAATCACGTTTGTTGTCAAAAAATTCTCAACAATGGTTGTTACATATAGCATGTAATCTAATATTAATTGTTTTGAAAAAAATAATCACTTTTTACACACCCGATGAGCCGATCTTTTATTTTGAGAGTATTAGGCATGATCTACCCCCTTGTCTGATATTAGCACTTCATGCTTGCAGAAGATTTGTAGATGCTATATTATAATTATAAAAGACAAATCAGATCAAGAAACTCATACAAATAAAATTTTGGCGGTCAAGGAATTTTCGAATGTATTTCCAAATGACTTGATTGGACTTCCTCCAAACAAGGTGGTGAATTTTACTACTGATTTGGTCCGAGGGATGACTCTAATATCTAATCCTCCCTAAAGAATAGAACTACTCGAGTAAGCAGATGATCACTTTGTTTACCATATTTCAGTAGTGGTATGATGAAATAGAGAGGATTGTAAATGAGATGCTTGAAACAGAGGTCATTCGACCAAGATGCAGCCCTACTCTTCGTCGATGTTCCTAGTACAAAAGATCAATCACATGACAATGCATGCAAAGAAAAAACGACCTCCTGAGAACCTTCAGAGCAGAAGAAAATTTGAAGATCGAGCTTTCCTGCACTTCCAAACCCACCAACAGAAAATTCGATCCTCAAGGAAGTATCTTCCCATTACTTTTACAGGCGTGCACCTCAAAGAAGTGCACCTCAAACATATCAAAAATCTTGATAATCCAAAGGTCCTTAAATTATGCTCTGATACCATCTATATCATGCTTCTCGAATATTAGTACTCAAGAGGCGTGAACCTAGCATAAATCAAAATATTATAATTCATCCACAAGCTAAATCCAGGATCTAAACTAACATTTGAGAATAATGAAAAGAACATTCAAATATCAATCACATCTATCTGTAAATCCTACGCAGTTTATAATTATACACCACATCATTCGTTGATTCATAGAATCCAAGGCAACTCAACTGAATAATAACCACATCATAGATCCACTAGTGTGAAAATCTATATGATCACTTGGGCATTCAACCTAGACCATTGGATTATATGCTATATGTAACAAGCTATTCAAGCGGATAATCATGGACAAGAGAAGAACTTCATGGCAAATCCGCGAAGGATTTTTGTCGGCATTGTGATGAACCGTAGAGCCACGACCATTTCTGCAAGAAGGGACGACTTCTTCTGATTGAATCCATTGATGATTTTGAGGCCCATGAGTATCAAGAGGAGGTCACGAAGGAAGAACCACAGCCGACCGAGAATACCATGTATGCTCTTGCCGTCTATGCGAACCCACCGACGATGAAAGAGCACTACACAAACAACAACCAATCACGTTCGGATGATCACTCGATCATCCACTACTTGACTACCGTTGGATCAATCCACCCTCGAAAAAGGGAGGACTAAGCATCTTAAATTGTTTTCTCAAATAATCAATTCTATTCGAATATCCTAGATCAATACTTTTGTTATACGAGATTAATTAAAAAAATATAAAGTAGGAGGATTAAATGTCCTTATCATCTTAGATTCCTAAAGGACATCAAAAAAAATTTTATCATTCACTACACAATTCACTAAGCCTCAATATACTTTACACATCAAACATATCAAATATCTCAATAATTCTCAAATCATACTCTGAAACTACCTTTTTCACGCTCACTGAATATTTGTATTCAATTGACGTGAACCTATCATAAATCAATAATATTGTAATTCATCCACAGTCTAAATCTAGGATCCAAACTAACATTTGAGGATACTAAAAAGACATTCAAATATCAATCACATTCATCCATAAATCCTGTATAGTTTATAATCATACACCACATCACTCGTTGATTCATAGAATCCAAGGCAACTCAACTAAATAATAAGCACATCATAAATCCACTATTGTAGGCAGATTGTCAATTCAGGCCATGCATAATATCAATCCACAGGATCCTCAGGAGAATCAAACTGGTAAGGAGTTCATGTCCTCCAATAGCAATCAAACAAGATGGATAAATCACGTTGTCAAAAAATTCTCAATAATGGTTGTTATATATAGCATGTAATCTAATATTAATTGCTTCGAAAAAAATGATCACTTTTTACACACCCGATCAGTCGAACTTTTATTTTGAGGGTATTAGGCATGATTTACCCTCTTGTCTGATATTGGCACTTCAAGCTTGCAGAAGAGTTGTAGATGCGATATTATAATTATAAAAGAGAAATCAGATCAAGAAACTCATACAAATAAAATTTCAGCGGTCAAGGAATTTTCGAATGTATTTCCAGATGACTTGATTGGACTTCCTCCAAACAAGGTGGTGAATTTTATTATTGATTTGGTCCCAGGGACGACTCTAATATCTAAGCCTCCCTAAAGAATAGAACTGCTCGAGCAAGCAGATGATCACTTTGTTTACCATATTTCAGTAGTGGTATGCTGAAATAGAGATGATTGTAAATGAGATGCTTGAAACAAAGTTCATTTGACCAAGATGTAGCCCTACTCTTCGTCGATATTCCTAGTACGAAAGAACGACTGGTTACTACTAAACATCAATCACATGGCAGCGCATGTAAAGAAAAAACGACCTCCTGACAACCTTTAGAGCAGAAGAAAATTTGAAGATCGAGTTTTCCTACACTTCCAGACCCACCAACAGGAAATTCGAACCTCAAGGAAGTGTCTTCCCATTACTTTTAGAGGCGTGCACCTCAAAAATAACAAAAATCTCAATAATCCAAGGGTCCTTAAATCATGCTCTGATACCACCTATATCAAGCTCCCCGAATATTAGTACTTAAGAGGCATGAACCTAGTATAAATCAAAATATTATAATTCATCCACAAGCTAAATCCAGGATCCAAACTAACATTTGAGGATAATGAAACAAACATTTAAATATCAATCACATGCATTCATAAATCCTGTGTAGTTTATAATTATACACCACATCGTTCGCTGATTCATAGAAGCCAAGGCAACTAAACTGAATAATAACCACATCATAGAGCCACCAGTGTGGAAATCTATATGATCACTTGGGCATTCAAACTAGACCATTGGATTAAATGCTATATGTAACAGGCTATTCAAGCGAACATTCATGGACAAGGGAAGAACTTCATGGCAAATCCGCGAAGAGTTTTTGTTGGCATTGTGACGAACTGTAGAGCCACGACAATTGCTGCAAGAAGGGACGACATATACTAATTGAATCCATTGATGATTTTGAGGTCCATGAGTATGAGGAGGAGGTCACGGAGGAAGAACCACAGCCAACCAAGTATACCATATATGCTCTTGCCGGCTACACGAACCCATCGACGATGAAAGTAAGAGCACTACTCAAATAACAACCAATCACTCGATCATCCACTACTCGACTACCGTTGGATCAGTCCACACTCGAAAAAGGGAGGACTAAGCTTCTTAAATTGTACTATTCATAGTCAATTCAAATCGTATCCCCGATCAATATTTTTGTCCTACGAGATTAATTAAAAAAATATAAAGTAGGAAGATCGAATGTACTTATCATCCTAAATTCCCAAAGGACATCTAAATTTTTTTTTTCAATCACTACACAATTCACTAAGTCTCAATATACTTTACACATCAAACATATCAAAATATCTCAATAATCCTCAAATCATACTCTGATACTACCTTTGTCATGCTCACTAAATATTTGTACGCAAGAGGCGTGAAACTATCATAAATCAATAATATTATAATTCATTCAGAGTCTAAATCTAGGATCCAAACTAACATTTGAGGATACTGAAATGGACATTCAAATATCAATCACATTCATACATAAATCCTGTGTAGTTTATAATCATACACCACATCATTCGTTGAGTGGTAGAATCCAAGGCAACTTAACTTAATGGTAACCACATCATAAATCCACTATTATAGGCAGATTGCCAATTCAAGCCAAGCATAATATCGACCCTTTGGATCTTCAAGAGAATCAAACAGGCAAGGAGTTCATGTTCTCCAATAGCGATTAAACAAGACGGATAAATTACGTCTGTTGTCAAAAAATTCTTAACAATGGTTGTTACATATAGCATGTAATCTAGTATTAATTGCTATAAAAAAATAATCACTTTTTACACACCCGACTAGCTGATCTTCTATTTTGAAGGTATTAGGCATGATTTACCCCCTTGTCTGCTATTGGCACTTCAAGCTTACAGAAGAGTTGTAGATGCTATATTATAATTATAAAAGAGAAATCAGATTAAGAAATTCATACAAATAAAATTTCGATGGTCAAGGAGTTCTCGGATGTATTTCCAACTGAATTGATTGGACTTCCTCCAAACAATGAAGTGAATTTTACTATTGATTTGATCCCAGGGACGACCCTAATATCTAAACCTCCCTAAAGAATAGAACTACTCGAGCAAGCGGATGATCACCTTGTTTAGTGGTATATTGAAATATAAAGGATTGTAAATGAGATGCTTAAAATATGGGTCATTCAACCAAGTTGCAGCCCTACTCTTCGTCGATGTTCCTAATATGAAAGAACGACTGGCTACTACTAAAGATCAATCACATGACAACGCATGCAAAGAAAAAATGACCTCCTCACAAACTTCAGAGCGGAAGAAAATTTGAAGATCGAGTTTTCCTACACTTCTAGACCCACCAACAGGAAATTCGTACCTAAAGGAAGTGGTCTTCCCATTACTTTAGAGGCGTACGCCTCAAATAAGTGCACCTCAAACATATCAAAAATCTCAATTATCCAAAGGTCCTTAAATCATGCTCTAATACCATCTATGTCCTGCTCCCTGAAAATTAGTACTAAAGAGGCGTGAACCTCGCATAAATCAAAATATTATAATTCATCCACAATCTAAATTCAGGATCTAAACTAACATTTGACGATAACGAAAAGAACATTCAAATATCAATCACATCCATCTATAAATCCTGTGCAGCTTATAATCATACACCACATCACTCGTTGATTCATATATTCCAAGGTAACTCAATTGAATAATAACCACAGCATAGATCCACCAGTATGAAAATCTATATGATCACTTGGGAATTCAACCTAGACCACTAGATTACATGCTATATGTAATAGGCTATTCAACCTGATAATCATAGACAAGGGAAGAACTTCATGGCTAATCTGCAAAGGACTTTTGTCGGCACTGTGATGACCCGTAGAGCCACGACCATTTCTGCAAGAAGGGACAACTTCTTCTTATTGAATCCATTGATGATTTTGAGGTCCATGAGTATCAAGAGATCACGAAGGAAGAACCACAGCCGATCATGGCTAATCTGCAAAGGACTTTTGTCGGCACTATGATGACCCGTAGAGCCACGACCATTTCTGCAAGAAGGGACAACTTCTTATTGAATCCATTGATGATTTTGAGGTCCATGAGTATCAAGAGATCACGAAGGAAGAACCACAGCCGATCGAGTATACCATGTATGCTCTTGCCGTCTATGCGAACCCACCGACGATGAAAGAGCACTACTCAAACAACAACCAATCATGTTCGGATGATCACTCGATCATCCACTACTTGACTACCGTTGGATCAATCCACCCTCGAAAAAGGGAGTACTAAGCATCTTAAATTGTTTTCTTCAATAGTCAATTCTAATCGAATATCCTAGATCAATACTTTTGTCATACGAGATTAATTAAAAAAATATAAAATAGGAGGATCGAATGTCCTTATCATCTTAGATTCCTAAAGGACATCAAAAAAGTTTTTATCATTCACTAAACAATTCACTAAGCCTCAATATACTTTACACATCAAACATATCAAATATCTCAATAATTCTCAAATCATACTCTGATACTACCTTTTTCACGCTCATTGAATATTTGTACTCAATTGACGTGAACCTATCATAAATAAATAATATTGTAATTCATCCACAGTCTAAATCTAGGATCAAAACTAACATTTGAGGATACTGAAAAGACATTCAAATATCAATCACATTCATCCATAAATCCTGTACAATTTATAATCATACAACACATCACTCGTTGATTCATAGAATCCAAGGCAACTCAACTAAATAATAAGCACATCATAAATCCACTATTGTAGGCAGATTGCCAATTCGAGCCATGCATAATATCAATCCATAGGATCCTCAGGAGAATCAAACTGGTAAGGAGTTCATGTCCTCTAATAGCAATCAAACAAGATGGATAAATCAATAATTTGAGAAGGGAAGAACTTCATGGCTAATCTGCAAAGGGTTTTTATTGGCATTGTGACGAACCGTAGAGTCGAGACCATTGCTACAAGAAGGGATGACTTCTTCTGATTGAATCCATTGATGATTTTGAGGTCTATGAGTATGCTGAGGTCACGGAGGAAGAACCAAGCCGACCAAGTATACCATATATGCTCTGGTCGGCTACGCAAACCCACCGACGACGAAAGTAAGAGCACGACTCAAACAACAACCAATCACGTACAGATGATCACTCGATCTTCCACTACTCGACAACCGTTGGATCAATCCACCCTCGAAAAAAAGAGGACTAACCTTTGTAAATTGTTCTATTCATAGTCAATTCTAATCGAATATCGCCGATCAATATTTTTGTCCTATGAAATTAATTAGAAAAATATAAAGTAGGAGGATCAAATGTCCTTATTATCCTAGATTCCTAAAGGATATCAAAATTTTTTTTCAATCACTACAAAATTCACTAAGCCTCAATATACTTTACACATCAAACATATCAAATATCTCAATAAACCTCAAATCATGCTCTAACACCACCTACGTCACGCTCCTTGAATATACTTACCCAAGAGGCACGAACCTATCGAAAATTAATAATATTGTAATTCATCCACAGTCAAAATCCAAGATCCGATCTAACATTTGAAGATACTGAAAAGAACATCCAATTCTCAATCACATCCATCCATAAATCCTATACAGTTTATAATCATACACCACATCACTCGTTGATTCATAGAATCTAAGCCATGAGCATGAGGTTACAGAGGAAGAACCATAGCCGACAGGTTGTACAATGTATGCTCTTGCAGGCTATGCAAACCCGTAGACAATAAAAGCATGAGGACTACTCAAACAACAACCAATCACATTCGGATAATCACGTTTGTTGTCAAAAAATTCTGAATAATGGTTGTTACATATAGCATGTAATCTAATATTAATTGCTTTGAAAAAAATGATCACTTTTTACACACTCGATCAGCCTATCTTTTATTTTGAGGGTATTAGGCATTATTTACCCCCTTATCTGATATTGGCACTTCAAGCTTGCAGAAGAGTTGTACATGCTATATTATAATTATAAAAGAGAAATCAGATCAAGAAACTCAAACAAATAAAATTTCGATGGTCAGGGAGTTCTTGGATGTATTTCCAGCTGACTTGATTGGACTTCCTCCAAACAATGAGGTGAATTTTACTATTGATTTGGTCCCAGGGACAACTCTAATATCTAAGCCTCCCTAAAGAATATAACTACTCGAGCAAGCGGATGATCACTTTGTTTATCATATTTCAGTAGTGTTATGCTGAAATAGAGAGGATTGTAAATGAAATGCTTGAAATAGAGGCCATTCGACCCAGTTGCAGCCCCATTATTCATCGATGTTCCTAGTATGAAAAAACGACTGGTTACTACTAAACATCCATCACATGGCAGCACATGCAAAGTAAAAACGACCTCATGACAAACTTCAGAGCGGAAGAAAATTTGAAGATCGAGCTTTCCTACACTTCCAAACCCACCAACAGGAAATTCGAACCTCAAAGAAGTAGTCTTCCCATTACTTTAAGAGGCGTGCACCTCAAAGAACTACACCTCAAACATATCAAAAATCGTAATAATCCAAGGGTCCTTAAATCATGCTCTGATATCACCTATGTCAAGCTCCCCGAATATTAGTACTTAAGAGGCATGAACCTAGTATAAATCAAAATATTATAATTCATTCACAAGCTAAATCCAGGATCCAAACTAATATTTGAGGATAATGAAACGAACATTCAAATATCAATCATATCCATCTATAAATCCTGTGCAGTTTATAATTATACACCACATCATTCGTTGATTCATAGAAACCAAGACAACTTAACTGAATAATAACCACATCATAGATCCACCAGTGTGAAAATTTATATGATCACTTGGGCATTCAACCTAGACCACTAGATTACATGCTATATGTAACAGGCTATTCAAGCGAACATTCATGGACAAGGGAAGAACTTCATGGCAAATCCGTGTAAGGATTTTTGTGGGCATTGTGATGAACCGTA